>CM073774.1:4458143-4793630 GCA_037158775.1 Hetaerina titia
ACAACCGTGGCATATTTATTGCGTTCTTATTGGATGCAAGGAAATAACCCGTTAATGGACGATTGGAGTAATTGTTTAGATTTATAATAGCTTCATTCCACTCCAGTGTAATTCTTCTTTATTTCCATAATAGCGACAAATACCAATCATCCTACAAAACTATATATAAAAATATTTTTCTTCATCTCACGCAAGGTACTTTAATGTGTTGTTACCATACATATGCAATCCCAGTACTCAGGGACTTCTTTGCAATAGATTTCCTCTCAACTATATTCCCGCGTGATATGCATCATTTCATGGATACTGGGATAATTTAAATGGGACATTAACGATTTTTGTCACGTGACTATAGAGTCATTTTCCCGAATATTTAGTCTTATTATACACAAGAAAAGAAACTTGGTGGTGCAGTTTTGATTTCCACGGTATTAAGTTCATCTTATTTATAGAAAACAGTCTATAGGCGATATAAATCCTCAACTGCTTTCTCATTGTTTTACTAATTTCCAACTTACATCTACATCTACATAAATGCCCTGCGAGCCACCAAAAAGGTGTGTGGCAGGGGGTGTAGCACCATGAGGGAAGGGTAAGGGTTGAGGGGATTGGGGGTTAGGAGAGGAAAGGTGGGGGGAACCTGTAAGAAAAAAATATATACATATTTACATGTTCACACACACACACACACACACACACACACACATATATATATATATATATATATATATATATATATATATATATATATATATATACGGCCGTGCCGTCGAAACGTAAATATCCAATGTAAGTGTCCTTCTTTTATGTTTCTATGTGTGTGGTGTTTTTTGTGTTAGTATATATATATATATATATATATATATATATATATATACATATATATATATATGCGGGTCGCGGTGGTCTAGGGGGTAGAGCGTTGGACTACTGACCGGAGGGTCCCGGGTTCGATTCCCGGGCAAGGCACTTTGGGCACCTGCAGCTCCACCCAATTTTTCGGGTTCCAGGTCTTCCTGGGAAACCATAACCGGCACAGGGAAAGGAACTGGCCCCCCTACCCTGATGTGTGAATATATATATATATATATATATATATATATATATATATATATATATATATATATATGCACACACATATACATATATAAAAATATACATATACATACACACATATCCTCGCGCAGTCCCTAACCTGTACGTTAATACTTATTGTAATGAACTAAGTCCTGGGGAATTTCGGCTACAAGCATTCTGTTCCCTTATCGTTCTTGGAAAAAATGACATTTTAAACCTGTCAGTCTTGCAGTCTATCTCTCTAGTCTTATATTCGTGATCCCTTCGACCGTAATACGTTGGGGTTCGTATTATATCCTTGATGACATCGGAAAAGGGCCCATCTTTAAATGTTTTGAATAAGTTTAATCTATATTGGAAACGCCGCTGTGTAAGAGAATCCCAACCTAAATTGTCTGGCAAAGTGGATACGCTGCTGAGTTGGTCATAAAGATGTTTGACAAATCTAGCTCCCCTCCGCTGAACTCGATCTAATTCCGAAACCAAATTTGTACTAGTATTATGAGGATCCCATATACTGGCAGCATACTCTAGGTGGGGCCTGACCAAGGCAAGGAAACATCGTTCTTTCACCTTTTCGTCGCATTCTTTTCACAAATCCCAATTTTTTATTAGCACGACCGCATATTTCTCGTATGTGTTTTCCCCAGGACAGATCGTGAGTAATTGTTACACCCAAGTATTTAAAGGAATCTACCCTCGCGATATTGGTTTGTTTCACTTTGTAACTATAAGGGAGGGAATTACTCTTTTCCCAAAAATGTATTACTACGCATTTTAAAAATTTAATTCCAATTGCCATATGTCGCACCAATTTTGAATTGCATCTAGGTCGTTGGCTAACACGACTCTGTCTTCGTGACTTCGAATGTTCCCATAAATTACTGCATCATCGGCGAAACGACGGAGCTTGCTATTAACTACGGTACTGAGGTCATTTATGTAAATAAGGAAAAGGAGGGGACCTATGACACTTCCTTGTGGTACACCCGACGTGACCTTGACAGTATCGGATGATACACCGTCCAGGACGACTGTTTGGACACGATCACTTAAGAAAAAGAATATAATACTCTCGTGAATTCCATAAGTTTCCAACTTCGCGAGTAATTTGCAATGAGGGACTTTATCGAAAGCTTTCTTAAAATCTAGGAATATCGCATCAACTGGAATATTACTTTCACCGGAGTTCAATATATCATGTACAAAAAGTGCGAGTTGAGTTTCGCAGGATCTACCCTTACGGAAGCCGTGTTGGTTATTAATTAATAAATCTTGGCTATCGAGGTGCCTCATTATGGAACTAACGATGATGTGTTCAAGAATCTTAGAGGAAATGGAAGTCAGCGATATTGGCCTATAATTACTGGGGTCCTCCCTGTCTCCGTTTTTAAAAATGGGTGTTACCGAAGCTACCTTCCAGCCGTTTGGCACGCTTTCTTCTGTTAATGATTTCTTAAATATTATAAATCAGTTGGGCCTGATAATGTATCAATCGATGCTTTAAAATTTGGAGCAGAGGCTATAGTTCCATACATTAGATCACTTTTCTATGCCACCATTAACAACAGTAAATTACCTTCAGACTGGAAAAAAGCAAGTGTTATACCAATCTTTAAAGGAGGCGATAAAACGAAGGTTGAGAATTACAGACCTATAAGTCTGACCTCAGTAGTCTGTAAATTAGTCGAAAAAATAATAGTTAGATACATGCGCAACTATTGGGACAAAAATAACTGGTTGGTTAGGTACCAACATGGGTTTAGGGAAGGTTATTCCTGCGAAACACAATTACTAGGCCTATGCCAAGATATAGCTGAGGTAATAGATGATGGAGGAGAAATAGACGCAGTTGTAATTGACTTTAAAAAAGCTTTTGACACGGTCCCACATGATCTGTTACTAAATAAAGTAGGACAGATGAACATTGACCCAAGAGTTAAGTCCTGGTTAAAAGAGTTTCTCAGGGAGAGAACCCAAAGGGTCAGGGTAGGAGAAGAATATTCTCAAGAATCAATAGTGACGATGGGCGTCCCCCAAGGTAGTGTACTGGGCCCGATACTGTTTCTATCCTATATCAATGACATAGGTAAGGAAGCAGAATGTAACATTCGTCTCTTTGCAGATGACTGTATAATATATAGAAAAATAAAAGACAACAGGGATAGTGATATATTACAGGATGATCTAAACAGAGTATCGGAATGGATTACTAATAATAAGATGGGTGTAAACACAAAAAAGTGTAAACTAATAACATTTAGTAGGAAAAGGAGAAGGGAAAATAGAGATTATAACTTGCTAGGTGAAAATCTAGTAAGAGTTGAGAAATGTAAATATTTAGGTGTCTATCTCACAGCTAACTTAGAATGGGGACATCATATAGATAAGGTGGCAGGTAAGGCTTTTAAAACTCTACACTGGGTCATGAGGAACCTTAAGGGGAGCAACAAATCCACTAAAGAATTAGCATACACTTCAGTTGTAAGACCAATAATGGAGTACGCAACAACAGTATGGGACCCTATGGTAAAGGTGCATATAAATAAGCTTGAGAAAGTACAGAGAAAGGCAGCTAGGTACGCTCTAGGAAGACATAACAGGACAGATAGTGTGACAGAAATGTTAGAGACACTAGGATGGACACCGCTCCGACTCAGAAGGAAGCTGAACAGGCTATGTGGGATGTTCAAGATAGTAAATAAAGAGAAGGGGTGGGAGGAGCTCTCAGAAAGATTAGACAAACCAAATTACATTGGGCGGAAGGACCATCAGTTCAAAATAAAACATAGAGGGCACAAAACAAACATTAAAAAAAAACTCCTTCCTCAATCGTGGAATAAAAGAATGGAATGAGTTACCTGAGGATATCTTTAAGTCCTTACCTTATTCATTAAATAAATTTAAAACGAGGTGTATGCTCGCCTTAAAAACGTGTGAGTGAGAAATAAAACCGTATGTACTTGTGCTATGAATAATGTGTTAACGGGACGCGATTTTGAACGGTATATGAAATTGAAGATACGTGATTACGGACGAAGTGTGACGATGGACGGTGCGTAGTATGTACTCGTGTGGTGTACACCTAATCCTTGTGTGATAGTAAAGGAGAGGTCGGTAATCTTAAAAGTGTCATTGAATATACGAGCATTTTGTCTCATATCTGTTCTTCTTGTGTGTGTATGTATGTGCATTGTAAGAGTGACCAGTGATCACACTGGACCGTTGCCACCAGGAAAATTGCCTAATTGCAACGAAGTATGTAAATAAATATAACGTTTATCAAAAAAAAATTTCGTACATGAAAAATATAAAAATAAACATAAAAAACGAAGTTGTCGAATTCTCAAAAATTGGACGGCCATGATAAACATTAAAGTTCGGAGATATCTATGGGGCAATTTCAGCCGACAGTTCTTTATACACGTGCGTCGGTATCTCGTCAGGTTCCGGAGATTTGTGGGGTCTATGTTTTTAAGGAGTAATTCTTTTCCGCGGGTGGAAATATTGATTGCTTCCATTGACTGCTGAAATGTTTTCGGAAGGTTCTCGGGTGTATTTTGTGAGGATATGTTGAAAACACTCTGGAAGAATGAGTTTAATATGTTGGCTTTATCTAAACTACTTGTTACTTTATCCCCCTTTTCGGTATTCAATGAGTTTACGGTGGACAACTTACTACTGCTTCACAGAAGTTAAAATTTAGTTTTTACTATTATTGGTAGTCTATCGTTTAAGGTGGATTTGGGATGGAAACAGACTTAGCAGATTGCAGACTTAACAGATTGCTACATTTCATAACCAGGAAACTCGACACCCCACTCCATATAAAACTATCCTTCAAGTCCGCATACTTCCTTCCTACTTTCATATACGTATTTCCACATGCCTATCCCGTTTATGCGTCTTCCTCGTTTGTCTAACCTTCTCCCCTCTATCAAAGTCTACAACACACCATCGGGAGTCGGAACGCTCTCAGCATCCATCTTTCCTGCCTCTTTTTGATTTCTCCCTACAATCTCCTCTCCTCCCCCACCATACCTTGTTTGTTTTCCTTCCTGTCCATTTTACCCTTTCTATTCTTCTCCACACCCACACTCCAAAAGCCTTCAATCTCCACCTATCATCCTGCTTCAACGACTATTTTTGGCGCAGTACAAAACCACAAGCGTACATATGTTTTTACGAGCCGTTTCTGAGTATCCTTACTCAACATCCCTGTCATCTGGCTCCTCCTTGTGATAGCTTCGTTGCCTAACGCAATTCTTCTTCTGTCTCTACAATTTTGACCACCTTGGTCCGACACAACTCGAAAATGCGTAACCTTTTCCACCTGCCATAGTTTCTGAACTGTTAATTTAATGTTAAATTTAGCATTTCTCTGCCTCATAAACTGCATAACCTTTGTTTTTTTTACACTTATTCTCATCCCATACCTATCGCACTGGCTTTCCAATGCTCTCAGCAATGCTCGCGACACCTTGCCTGACTGGCAAACTAAATGTTGATTTTCCGCAAACATAAATGCTTCTATGAATTCTTCACCGACTTTCACTCCCATCCCCAGTTATTCCAATGCCTATTTTACCATTTTCTCCACATATACATTGAAAAGCATGGGTGATAACGGAAACCCCTGTCTTACTGTTCTTCATATCAATGTCCATTTGGACTCTCCATCCGAGGTTGCGGATGAGTCTCCTATCCCTATAGGAGATATTGCGATAGGGACTCATCCCTGCGGATGAGTCCCTATCGCAATCTACTCTTATCTTTGTAATACTTTTATTATAATTTATTATCAATTCTACCCAATTAACTCCATTAACCACCTTTATGAAATCCACTAAACAAACATGCACATTCAGATTGCATCCTATGTTCCTCGCTATAAGTGATCTCATTACTGGTAAGGCATCACGCGTGCCTCTTTCATTCTGAATCCAACCTGATCATTTCCAAGGAATCATTTACTCTGCTGTTCATCCTCTTTATTGATGATCCTGAGTACCATTTTATCTGCGGGAAAAATCTAAACGGTTGTTATATAGTCCTCACATATTGCTGGCTTTCCCTTTTTCAAGTTGAGAACTTCACTGATCTGACGAAATTTTCCGGCCAAATTCCCTCCTCTAAAAGGCGACGAATGAACCCATAAAAACTCTTCCGTCCGCTTAATGCCTAAACTCTGAAAACACTACACGGAGATTTTATGTGTCCACACGGTCTTTCTAATTTTATTTCCCTTAATTGTCTCACCATCTTGCAAATATGTCTGGGCCAAAGGTGTCCTCACTGCGTCTTATCCGTCTATGTCTACGCTGGCTTACCTAATATCGTTTCCATGTAGATACTTCATGTATTTTTTCAATATATATATATATACACACACACATTCAAACACGAAATCCCGTCATATGGCGAACACTTATTCATTCACATGGAAATAGATATAATGCAAAGGGATAGGTACACGTATAAAGGACGAACGCAGGAGAGGTGAGGAAGGTGGAATCGAGCAGAGCACAAGTGTAAAAATATTTCCTTGGCTGGGACTTCAACACTGGATCATTCCACTTGTCGGGCAGATGCTTTATATACGTAAGAACAGAGCATTGTTATTACAATACAAATGCAGAAAGAAAGAATAATAAATGAGTTAGATAAAGATGCGACCTCTTACCAGCAATATTAAAAATCTGATTGGAGGAGGCATTCATAAAAATACAAGAAGTGGGAATGAAAGGAATAAATGTGAATGAAAATAAATCAATGTGCTTCGTATCGTAGATGAAATCGCAGTAATAGTAGAGAATCTGGAATGGTATCCCCGAGAAAAGTGTATCAAATACTTACTTCTCTATTACTTAGTGTATTACATACGTGTAATGCTAGTATCAGCAGGGAGAAAACTAAAATCCTAGTTAGCGAAAGAGAGAAACACACGTAGATGTTGCTCTAGAAGGAGAGAATGCGGAGCCTTCCATCTACATTGGAAGCAGTGTGACATGAGTTCGACGAAACTGTACGAATATCGGACAAGTAGGTGTTCCCCACGAAGAGGTAATTACGAATAATTTTCTAAATAGCGATACCTTTACAAATGAGGAGAAAGTATGGACCATTAGAAAAGCAGGCTAGAGAAAAACAGGTCCTAAAAAAGTGGTTCTGGAGGAGGGTGCCGAAGATCGAAATGATCAGATAATGTGAAAAATGAGACAGTATTTATAGAAGTAGCTGAGGAAGATGTAATACAGATTAAGCACCAAATGAGAAAGAAGAATCGGATGAATTTGGGATTGAATGATTTGTTGGGAGCATGGTAGACGGGATGACGACTATAGGGATAAATTCGTAAGCCAAAAAATATGTCACAAGAGCTCTGGATGTGGAAGAATGGAGGGTTTCCTCTTAACGTGAACTTTGAATATTCCTCTTTGAATACTTCCTAATTCCTCTTCTTTTGTTCCTAACAAGTCCATTGCAACCCAAGGTGTGCTTCTTTATTCACTTCTTTCTTCTACGTATGTACATTGTGCTCGACAGTTTTTCTTTTTATACGCTTCTGTAAATTACCTCGCATCTTCATTTTATGTCCCGCATCCACCTACGGAATCAGATTACAAAAGATCTTTCTCTTCTTGAGTTTGATTTTCAATAGGTTATGCCTATCATCATTACTTTCTTGGGAATGATAATTGAGGTGGTTTCCCGTTGCCTTCCTCAATAGTGTTTTTAACGTGACACCATCACTTAATGGTCGCCCCACTGGGGTCAGACGCCTTTACAGCCGCCTCACTGAGGAACAGATGCTGCGTGGACAACCTTTCGTCTGGCCCTAACCGTCGACCTATCTAGCATGGTTGACCCTACCAGGAGCAATTATTATTACTCCCGCCAGCACAGCTCTAGGGGTCATCGGAACACACAAGCCATTCCACCACGACAAGGTTGTAGTCCATGGGAGGGGAAAAATAGGCGGGGAAAAAATAGGGCAGGTAGAGCAGTTTACATATCTCGGAAGTGTTTTGGACCAACACGGTCAAAGTGGTAGGAACGTAAGGAGAAGAATTGCGCTAGGCAAGGAGGCTTTCTCAAGGAGGAGGGAGTTGATGCGGGGACGTTGAGTAGGGATGTTAAGACAAGACTCGTAAAAACTCTGATATGGAGCGTAGCTATGTACGGCGCGGAAACGTAGTCGCTGAAGCAGGAGGATAGACGTAGATTGGAGGCTTTTGAAATGTGGGTGTGGAGAAGAATGGAGAAGGTGAAATGGACCGAAAGGAAAACAAATGAGGAAGTACTAGAAATGGTGGGGGAGGAGAGGGGTTTGTTGAGAGAAATCCTCTGGAGGGAGGAAAAATGGATGAAAGGCGTATTGAGCGGTAATGGAATGTTGAAGAAGGTAATAGAGGGGAGAATGTTGGGCAAGCGAGGAAAGGGCAGGAACAGAATAGGAATGTTGGACGGGATGAAGGGAGGAAAGGAGTACACAGAGATGAAGAGGGACCTGATGTAGAATGGACCTCGGTTGCTAGATTGGGCTTTGTTTGGAATTACAAAATGTTTATTTGATAGTTGTGTCCATCCAAAAACCTACCTTAACCGGTAGATTACCTAATAATAATGCCTCTCATCCACCGACAATCACACATTAAGTGAATGTTTGAGCGCACTACCTTTCGGTCCATGGACGCTACCTTGCAGTCTCCTGTTCATTCAGTCAGGGGCATTAGTCATTGCGTTGCGGAGTCAACTTGTCTCTGAAATTACGGAATAGGGCGGATTTTACGCCCTGAAAATTGATGTTGTAGAAGATGATTTCTAATTTCTGTTAGACAATTCAGAGAAAACAAAAATATATCCAGCCTTAATTGACGGACTTAATTGGAAGTCAGGGACCTCGGAATAATTTATTAATGAGAATATTGGCATTTTAGACTAAACTGATACTCTTGGTTGTTGGAATAACTTCTATATGCATATAATGGTGTCACGACTGCCGGAATTTGGTGTAGAGTGAGCATTGGCTCTGTCATATTCGGTTGAATCTATCAAGATTAAAAGATACACTGCGATTTGGATGACATGCCATATAATCGATGAGAATTTGATTCCCGATTGACACGACACGAAAAGTAAAACAAAGAACACTTCCATTATTGCAGGAAATAAATAGCGTTTCCCTCACACTATTTTCTTCTTCATCGCCTCATTTTATAATGCCGCCAGAGGCGCCTTTCCTTTTAAACAATTTTTCCAAAAAGCCGCTGAGTTACCTAAATGATTCAACGTGACTAATGATAATTATGAAGAGGAGCTTTTAAGTATCTTTGTACACAAGACTTATAGGAAGGCATGACAAGTTCCACGCATAGATTAGATCTTTACCCCCGGTTCCGAAATATTACACAGCAGAATGCGATCGTTGGCCGAATTTACTCACATGGAGGACCCAATCTTCAAAGAGATGGACTCCTAATGAGGCGAGGGGGAGTGCTCGTGGGGGGAGGGAGCGCTTGATTGGGTTGGGATGTGAGGGGCGAGCGATTCCGCCGGCGTGGCCCACCACAGGCCAGCACGCTCTCGCCCGATCTCTCTCTCTCTCCGGAAACGGAAGTCCACGTGCGACAGGGGGTCACGCCCGACACCCTCATCATCACCCTCGGTTCAATGAGCGCGAATTAAACAGAACGACTCGCAGGAAAATAGTTTCGAACTTGTTTAACCCGATTATTTTTGTTTGAAACGCGTCCCGGGGTTGGCTCAGTTTTCTCGGACAATTCGGCACGAGGGATTTTAGCGTTTCGGGAGGGTTGAGTAATTTTGATTTACTTTTTTTAATTTTAATTTTGGTTTTAATTTTGATTTTGGGTTGACTCATTTTGAGTAATATTGTCCGAGTAGTGAAGACCCTTTGTGTGGGTGTTTTCCTGAGTGCTCGTGAGTGTGTCAGCTCTGTTGACCCTGGCACGGAATTTATTCCCGTAAACAGTCACGGATAGTGTAGTATACCTGTTCATGAAGCCAGGTATACTCAACGGAGTCCCTTTAGCCCTGTGAATCATCCCAATTGGGTTTGAGTGTTTGTGTGTCTGTAGTTGATCACTGGCGAGGAAGTAACATTCTCGCAAACTATTGTAGAAGGGTGCTCTGGTTGAGAGGTTATTGTTGGTCACTGTGGTGGAATTTCTTTTCCCACAAACCATCACAAAAAATTTAGTTTTCTTTTTGGGAAAAGTGGTGCTAACTTATTCCGGCGATAGGAGTTTTCCTTTAATTTGTCATTTTACGAGGCCGTAGGGCTCAAGTGTCCTAGATTTTAAATATTTTTCCAGGCAAGAAATCGTATTTTATACATCGGCATTTGAAAACTTACCACAATTAATTGAAGATTTCCAAAACGAAATTAATATTCGATAAATATGGGATATTGATAATTTAATTTTCAACTACGTTCTGAGGAAAAGGCACGGTGATGATGAACGGATTCCCATGCTTGGATGCCCGAAGAAAGAGGCGGTCGAGTGGGTCTCTCCCAGGCGCCTTCTCGGGAGAGGAGTCTGCGGCAGATCTCAGGTTTCACTCCCCTCTCCTCACCTCTAATTACAATCTTGTTCCGATGATCACCTACCTACCACTTCATTCTAATTCCAGACCCCCCATTAATTACCCGCCCACCGTTAATGACGATTGGGAGCTTCGTGTTTTCCGCCGCCATCATTATTGCCCTAATCTTCACTTCTGATTTGGTAATAGCCATTTTTATTAAAGTGTAGTTGCGCATCATTCAATGCTTCGAATCACAAACGCAGGCATTAAAAGGCATCATGTTCCTGTGTAAGGCTCTTCTTCTTAATGGTCGAAGTTTTCTTTGGCTCAATCCTCAGGAGGCGATTTGCATGTACTTACATGGGTATATAAAAATCGTGGCTGTTATGAGGGATCATTGATTCGATCATTTCAAAGCGTGGGGTCGAAGAAAACGATGGTTTCACAAACACTAGGACTACGCACCGACAATCTGGATGATTGCACATGAGCCAATTAATTACTTACAAGAGGGGAGATATCTGGAGTTGAATCCAGAAATCGACAAGAATGGGAAAAGCACAGTGCCTTGTGCCACTGTTACGTAATACTAAGCGGGAATAAAATTATTTATTCATATTTGCTCGTGAAGCTCAAGGTTGGTGTATAAAAAGCATCGGCAATGATTTGTGCCTGACGTGTGCGTGAAGTGCTGAATTCAGACCGTCGGTTAAGTGTGCAGATGATCGCAGGTCGTATTGGCATTGATAAGTATAAAAGATAATTGATAAGATGACAGTGCGCAGACCATTATCACTCAAAATTTGGCGATGTGAAAGATCTTCGATAAACTCGTTCCGAAGGCCTTCGGAAGGACGACCAAGAGCAGAATCGAGTGTTTGCTTGCGAAGAACTTCTGCAACGGAATCGCGACGATTCCCCAACCTCCTTACAGTCCCGACTTGTCACCAGCAGACTATTTGCTATTCCCTATGAAAGTGAAATCCTCCCTCAAAGGGCACCACCATGGGACCCTAATTGTCACCAAATAAACTTGCACGGGTACCCTTAAGAGCACCCGTATCCGGAATCCGCCTACCAGGGAGCCTTCGAGTCGTGTAATAGCCGCTGGAAAAAAAGCGTCGATGCTCAAGGGAAGTACTTTGAAGAATATTGAGGAAATGCAGCAATATCTGAAATAAACATATTCGAAACTTTTCCCAGTACTTTTTATATAAGCCTGTGATTGCCAGAAGGGGTGAATTGGGAGTCGACGGGGCTAGGAGGAATAGTGTAATTACCCGCAAGGGGAGAAATGCTATGACACTGACACTAAATTTGAAAAAAAATTATTATTGTCTTTCATGAATATTCAAAGTTGTGACAGCTTTAATTAAGCATGATTACCAGCGGATTATGAGAATGAAATGACCATTCTCTCGGCCTGAAGAACTCCCCGAGGGAGGTCGCCTCTCTGCTCTCCGCATACCTTCTCTCGAAAAATCGAAGGAATTTTACCGCTCAAGGGAGTCAGAAATGCTTTAAAATTTAAATGGCACTGAGATTCTGCCATTTATTGGCCTGAGAGCACAAATATTTGCCGTTTAAACTTGCGCACACTACCTGCGAGCATGAATGCCTTCCCTCCGCAATCGTACGGCACCTAAAAAACATACTTCGGAGGAACTTCTGCTTGAGGGACTCTTGTCTGGTGATTTAGGGCGACCTGGCGGGGGGGACGGGGGAAGGGGGTGCGTGGAAAAACTCCGCTCTCGCCCTGGGCTCCCAAGGGGGGAATGGGCAGGGTTGGGTCGTAAAGCCGTCTCCGGCGGTCACTCGCCTCTCCGAACTGGGTCAAGAGGCAATCGGTTGGTCACTTCCGAACAGGGAGGATCATAAAACAAAACAAGCTCTACGGGCGCGCAAACAACACAGGCCTCTCTCCCCCCGCTCCTTCCCGCAGTGCCCTCCGTGCCATTCTTGACTCGTGAAGGCGGCCGCTCTGTAACTTTCTACCCTAAGATCATCCGGTGTCGTCGCGATGGGTCCAGCGCAGAACCGAATCGCCCGAGAAAGTCACGACGCCCCTAATGGATGGCCTCCCCTCGACTGGGCTCATTTGCGTTCGAATGCCGCGGGCGGGAGCGAAGCGGCGCGAGGCTGAAGGCGACTACCCGAGGGGGGGGAGTAGAAGAGTCCCCCCCCTTCACCCTCGGTTGCCCGCTCGAGGTTATGCATGGGAAAATAACGTGTCGAATTCACCCCCAGAACAGTACTATTATTACTATTACATAGAGTTAAGAAAATGATTAGATGTTTCATAAGGATCGATTCTTGGCTTTAAACTACATCTTTAACCACTCGAACCCAAGCAAGCCACCGCAAGGGCGGGTGGCGGAGGGTGTTAGGGCACGACCCGTAGAAAGGAGTGCAGCCACATGCAAAATAGACAAACCATATGCTAATGTACACCCACGCAGACACATATATTCGTGGGGAAACTTATTTTAACTTACTAACATGCAAATAAATATACACGCAACTAAAATAAACCAGCAAATGCACGTGCGAATGTACTAGATATCTACATAGTATTTAATTTTGTTCTCACTTGTAATTCGATGTTTTCACTATTTTTACTGTGACTTTGATTTTTTACCTTTATCATTCCTAACTGTCCGAGGAAAGGACGAATATTTGTGTCTGTCTGTACTGTAGTCCATCTCCCTCATTTTGTCTCTGTGGTTTAACCTACCCAACTATTGTGGGGCCATAATAATTTCCTTAATGCCACAGTTAAATTCGTGCGTTTTGAACCTTCCTAAAAGTCTTAAGGCTAACTTGTTCCCTTCGCATCTCGAGCGGCTCCCTGCCTAATTCCCCTGCAAGGCCTGTCACACTCTTCTTCCTATCGCAACAACTTTTGTCGAGTCTGGCGGTTTTTCTCTGAGCTACCGAATTCTTTAATCAACGATTTCTCCCAAGGATCCCAAATACTCGCGACTAATTCAAAATGGAGCCTAACTAAAAGAGAACAACACCTCTCTTTAACTATCGCATTACATTTATCGTTTCATTAAAAATGAGTTTCTTTAAGGCGGATGCGCACATTCTTCTGATATGTTCAACCCCCATGAAAGGTGTGGGGTTGGAACTGCATTTGCTGATATATATTTATTATGTATTCAGCGGCTGCAATGTCTGTGATTGGAATTCAATGCTGCTGATACGGTACTCATATCGAACCATTGGAATCTGAAAGCAGGTGAAATCAGACTTAAATAATGTCAAAAGTTGGTCCATGGTAATAATCTATTATTGACGTTCAAAAAATTCAAAGCAATGCTCGTCAAAACAAAAATCTCTGATTTTAGAGACATTAAATTACATATTGACTAATGTTACTGCCAATCCATAAATGTAATAATGCCATACTTGAATGAGTAAATAAATAACACTACTCGTACTCGGGGATAATCCTTGATCAAAATCACATAAAAAGCCCCGTTTGTGATATAATTCGTGATATAACTTTTATGAGATGATCTCTTCATCGGGGTAATTATGGCACATATTGTCCCACATTTTTGGGAATTTGTTGACCTCTGTCCCTCCCTCTATGTTATTATTTCTCGTAATTTCTCAAGTAACCTCAGTTTAACATCACCAATGTTAAAATTTTGAATCTGCAGTCGGCCATTTTCAGCACGGTTGATCACTTATTTAATACGACATTGATTCCTTCTCGGTTTCGAGGACGAGAGTAAGTTATTTTACCACCCATACTGTCGCGGAAATTTGGCCGTATTCTGTGCGAAGTCAATGTTTAATCAAATCATTCCCTCCCTCTCCTCGCCATGGCTCCCACGCCTGCCTCCCTCCCGCCTACGGACCAAGTGCTCTATCTCCTTCCGTCCACTTAAGAAGGTGGCCACTGGAAATCGAAGTGCTAGTGGGAGTTAATCTTAATTTGTGTCACGCCTTTGCAAGCCAACTGTGTGTATATATATATATTGAATATATATATATTCAATATATATATATTGAATATATATATTGAATATATATATATTCAATATATATATATATATATATATATATATATATATATATAACTTAGACAGTAACACACAGCACGAGAACACATAAAAAGAACACTCACGATAATATCTTGATAATTTTGACGGACTTGAGCTCCGTCTTCTTCGGAAGATAAGATATGACTAAGGAAAAGGGTACGCGGTGCAGAGAGAGTATGGGACGAGGGAGAGGGGAAAAAACAGGCAGTGGGGGAGGGGTGAAGGAGGGATATATGGAGGGGGAGAAAGTGGAGCGGGGAACAGGTGGTGGGAGAGGGGTGAAGGAGGAGGTTATGGAGGGGGAAAGGGAGGCCAGAGGGGAGCGGAGATAGAATAAGGAGGATGCGGAAATAGTAACAAGCGACACAGAAAACTAACAATTCATCCACAGATCCCACAACACCCATGACCAAGGCATCAACTCACCAAGTCATCATAAGGGCTTGACAAGTCAAAACACAGGACAAGGATGACAAAATGTATGCGGATGAATAAATTGTCCCACCACCTCGCAAGAAACAAATCCACCTCCATCCATCTCAGCCCCACCCCCCCATTTAGTGAACGACATTGAGACCCGGATGTTGATAGGCTTTACACAGCCATATAAATGCCAATTCCATTGTTTTTAATTTTATAGGGTTATCGGATGGGGGAAGGGATGCTAGCACGGAAACATTGTAACAGTGGTTGAAGGGGGTGTTGTGGTGGGAGGCATGTTTTGGGATGGGAAGACCCACGGACGGGGAGGAGGGATTACATGAGGCGCGATGATTGTTCACCCTGAGGTTCAGGGGTGTAGAGCACTGGCCTATATAAAATGCCGGGCAGAGTTTGCAAGTCAGAAGATAGATTACATTCTGAGATGTGCATGAGGAGTGGGGGAAGGGCGGGAGAGAGTTAAAAGGTGGGATGGAGAGGGGTGGAGTGGTGAAAATAGGACAAGTTTTGCATCTTGCTCGCAAGCACGGAGTGGGTGTGATTCTGGGGGTGGGAGGGGATTTGGAAAGAGGCTTGGTGGATTTGAGGAGATCTGATAGGTTGGCGGGCCGTTTGAAGGTAACAGAAGGGCATTTAGGAAGAAGGTTGGACGAAACGTTGTGATTTTTGAGGATGGGGTACAGGTCTTTGAGGATGAATTTAAGGGACTGGATGCCAGGGAAGTAGGTGGTGCATATTGAGAGAGGGTGGGAGTCTGTGGTTGAGGGAGGATTGGGGGTGTAGGTTTGTTTTAGGATTTTTTTGTGAAGGAGAGAATCTGGGTATCCCCGTTGGAGGAGGGAATGGTGAAGGTTGTTGAGGTATTTGTTGAGGGATTCGGGATGGTTGCAAATGCGGTGCCCGCGGATAGAGAGGGAGTAAGGGAGGGAGCGTTTGGTGTGGTAGGGGTGGCAGCTGTTAAAATGAAGGTATTGTTATTTGTTAGTAGGTTTAGTATGTACGGAGGTTAGAAATCATCTATATATATATATATATATATATATATATATATATATTCAAACTTGAAAATCCCGCCATACGGCGCACAAATATTCATTCAAACAGAAATAGGTATAAGGAAAGGGGATAGGAAAACACATAAAAGGCGAACACAGGACATGTGGGGAAGGCGGTTTTTGAGCAGTTCACGAAAGTAAAAATATTTCCCTATCCGGGATTTGAACCACGGACCTTCCACTTTCCGGGCGGATGTTCTACCTGCCAATGTGGCTCGTCTCTTCTTCTGGCCATGCGTGCCATGAAACGCACCGTTCCTATCCTTTATAATATCGTATGAATGCTTTTCTACTATCCTTTCCCCTTCTTGTGTCCCGTCTATTTCTCCTTTGGTGGGTGAAACAGCTCCATAACGCCATCTCTCGGGCAACATCTATCGGAGCACTTTGGCGCTTTATAAGATCGCAGAACTCAAGGTAAATCAGGTTTCCCTATTAGCTCAACTGGTAGAGCATCCACCCGGAAAGTGGAAGGTCCGTGGTTCAAATCCGTGATAGGGAAATATTTTTACTTTCGTGATCTGCTCTAAAACCGCCTTCCCCACATGTCCTGTGTTCGCCTTTTATGTGTTTTCCTATCCCCTTTCCTTATACCTACTACCTTGATCAAAAAGTTCCCGGAATAACCACCGTGTGGCGCTCCCATCGTTCCGATTTGAGTTCTGTTTTTTTGTTAAAATGGTACATCTGTTGTTGATATTCCCTTTAAATCTTAGTGTCATAACTTGACATTTGCAAAAGTTACGTAGCCAAGAGTACATCTATCTCTGTGTGTGTTGGCGATTTTTTACAATTGCAGAAATGGATTTAAATTTGCAACAACGAACTTGTATTAAATTTTGCGTAAAAAACGGATTTAGTGGCGCACGGACGTTGGAAATGTTGGAAGAGTGTTTCGGCAACGATTCTCTAAAAAAAACGGTCGTTTACCAGTGGCACGAGCGGTTCAGAAGTGGTCGTGAGTCAATCGAAGATGATGAACGCAGTGGCAGACGATCGACATCGAAAGTCGGTGAAAAAATTGATAAAGTAAAAGAAATGTTGGTCAATAACCGCAAATTAACCATCAGAGAAATAGCGGAGGACTTGAACATTGCCTATGGATCCGCCCAAGACATTGTGGTTAATGATTTGGGTTTCCGTCGTGTAGCAGCAAAGTTGGTGCCAAAAGACCTCAATTTCATGCAAAAAAGAGACCGTGTTGACGTCGCAAAAGACATGATTTGCGAGGCTGAATCCGATCCCACATTCATCAAAAGGATCATTACTGGAGACGAGACATGGGTTTATGAGTACGACACGCAATCCAGACATCAGGCAATTGAATGGCGTTCACCAAATGAGCCGAGACCAAAAAAACCACGTCGTTTTCAGTCAAGAAAGAAGGCAATGCTGACGGTTTTCATGGATTACAACGGTGTAGTGCATCATGAATTTTTGCCAGAAGGCCAGACAGTAAACAAAGAGTATTATTTGGGCGTTATGAGACGTTTGCATGAAGCAATTCGCCGAAAGAGACCAGAAATCGTCGCACAGTGCTATCATTATTCGTAATTTTTTGACGAAAAATGCAACAAAGACCATCCAACAGCCACCGAATTCACCTGATTTGGCTCCCTGTGACTTCCTTCTGTTCAATCGAGTTGAAAAACCATTACGGGGAACGCGTTTTAGCAGCCGAGAGGAAGTAATGGAAAAATCGCAGGAAGCACTGATGGACATACCGAAAACCGAATATAAAAAATGTTTCGAGGATTGGATCAAGCGCTGGCATAAGTGTGTTGCAGTCGATGGGGATTACTTTGAAGGGGACAATATAGATTTAGATGAATAAACTTGTATTTTTAATTTTCTGAATAAATTCCAGGAACTTTTTGTTCAAGGTAGTATTTCTGTTTGAATGAATATTTGTGCGTCGTATGGCGGGATTTTCAAGTTTGAATATGTGTTTGGCCAATGTGGCTCGTCTCTTCTTCTGGCTATGCGTGCCATGAAACGCACCGTTCCTATCCTTTATAATATCGTATGAATGCTTTTCTACTATCCTTTCCCCTTCTTGTGTCCTGTCTATTTCTCCTTTGGTGGTGAAACAGCTCCATAACGCCATCTCTCGGGCAACATCTATCGGAGCACTTTGGCGCTTTATAAGATCGCAGATCTCAAAGTAAATCAGGTTTCCTTATTAGCTCAATAGCTATATATATAGTGTATGTGTGTATATATATATATATATAGCGGGTCGCGGTGGTCTAGCGGGTAGAGCGTTGGACTACTGACCGGAGGGTCCCGGGCACCTGCAGCTCCACCCAAGCTAGTTGATTTTTCGGGTACCAGATCTTCCTGGGAAACCATATCCGGCACAGGGAAAGGAACTGGCCCCCCTACCCTGATGTGTGAATATTCACACGCCGTCGGGCTTGGTACATGGGTGAGCTCTACCATCACCTACTAAACCGACCTTCGGGTTGATTACTGTGTTTATGGTTTATATATATATATATATATATATATATATATATATATATATATATATATATATATACACATACACTATCAGGAAGTAAGGAGGGAAGACCTGTGTTAACAGTTAGAGATAATTCGGGGAAGAACATAGTTAGAACAGAAAACATGTAAGAAAGATGGAAGGAATACATAGAAGAACTGTATGACAAAGAACTTAAGTCAACAAAGCTAGACATAGAAAAGGAATATGACGCAAAAGAAGATAGCTTAGGTCCAGGTATACTCGGCGATGAAATAGAAAGAGCAGTAAGAGAGATGACAGCAAATAAGGCCGTGGGGATGGGCAAAATTCCTGTGGAACTGTTGAAATGTTTAGGAAAATGTGGGAAGAAGACCCTATATGGACTGATTCGTAGTATCTATGAGGAAGGAATCTGGACGGAAGACCTTGGGAGATACGTGTTAGTTCCTATTCCGAAAAAAAGTAAAGGCTAAATCATGTGAAAACTACAGAACAATTCATTGATGCAGTTTAATTTTTCATGCAGCTAAAGTGGTTCTTAGGATCATCATCAGGACAAATGATTACTTAGAGGATCATCAGTTGGAGTTTAGGAAGGGTAGAGGCACGTGTGATACAATTGCAGTAATAAAATCACTAATAGAGAGGGATATTTATTTATTTAGCCTCAGTCCGAAAACAGCAATTTTTGGCCTTTTACATTGGGCTATTAACAGTGATAACAATGGACACGATTGTGAATACAATCACGACGTATTTGCCTATTTCGCAAATGTCGAAAAGGCGTTTGATAGAGTGAATTGGGAAAAAATAATGAGGATATTGCAGAAAATAGGAATACATTGAAGGGACAGGAGGCTATACATGTGGAGGAAATGATTAAAGAGACATGGGAAGAACTGGAGGTAGGAAGGGAATTCGTAAAATCAGTTAGTTTTACTAATGATCAAGCTCGAGTTTGTCAGTCAGTCAAGGGGTTGCAAGCATTGCTGAGTGAAGTGTAAATTCAGTGCAATAGATATGGGATGAGAATCAATATAAATAAAACAAAGGTTATGCGATTTTCTAAAAAGAGAAAAGCTAAGTTAAACATTAAAATGGGAGGGGAAAAACTAAAACAAGTAAAACGGTTTACTTATTTCGGAAGTGTTTTAGACCAACACGGTCAAAGCAGTACGGACGAAAGGAGAAGAATTGCGCTGGGCAAAGAGTCTTTCACAAGGAGGAGGGAGTTGATGACACGGAAGTCGCGTAAGGATGTCGAGAAAAGATTCGTTAAAACTTTGATATGCAGAGTAGACGGGGCGGAAACGTGTTCATTGAGGCAGGAGGATAGACGTAGATTGGAGGCTTTTGAAATGTGGGTGTGGAAAAGAATTAAAAAGGTGAAATGGATCGAAAGGAAAACATATGACGAAGTACTAGGTATGGTGGGCGAGGAGAGGGATTTGTTGGGAGATCTTCATCTATCCTTCGTGCCCCCATAGGGGCACGAAGGATAGATGAAGAGCAATCTGATTGGCGATTGGATGTTGAAAACTGTGATAGAGGGGAGATAGTTAGGCAAACAAGGAAATGACAGGAATGAGATATGGATTTTGGATGAGACGATGGGAGGAAGGATCTATGCGGAATTGAAGAGGGGTCTAGTTTCGTGATATTTGTCAGTTTGTGTTTTATTAGGAGATGAAAATAAATGTATCGTTGTACTGTATATAGCCTGTGTCCATTAAAAACATGACTAACCCACACAAGAAAAATACGGAGGGATACTGAAAAAAGATTCGTGGCCCTCGCATAAACGGTATTTTGCAAGGAATTTAAATAGTCCTAAATATCAAAACAAGAGAGCTGAAAATGTCGTCAGCCTAAGGGAGTCATAGCCTAGGCTGATTTAGCGGAAAACAAGGGGAAGACGACGTGGGACATCCAATGCGAAAAATGTTCGGTGAATTGCGCCGAGCAAAAGGTATCACATGAATTCTCGCGGAGGAGACGGGTCAGCAGTCACTTAAATGGCAGAAGGATGAAACTAACTCCTCCGCTTCGTGTGGTCGTGAATTCCAACGCTTTGAACCGGTGGCTTAAAAGGAATTCTGATAAGTGCAATTCCGATGCCCAGGATAATGCTAACGACTAGGATGGCTGGAATGGGTGGGGGAGAGAGGGGAGGGGAGCGGGGGGCGGCCGATCACGCGGGGAGGGAGCCAACCCCAATCCCCGGGGAGGAGGGCGGGGGAAAACTTCTTACTCACGAGAAGGCCCCCGACGGGGTGGCCGAAGCAGCGCTGCGAAGGGCGCCTTAAAACATTCTGGCCATTAAGGGCCAGCGGGGGTGGGAAGGGGGAGGGCGAACAGAGGTCCCGGAGTGAAGCCCGGAGTCCATTTTAAAATATTCCCAATGAAAGGAGCCGACGTGCCCACATTATAACGCCACGATCAGAAGATTCACGGCTCTCGAAAGCGAGACGCCGGGGTGAGAAAGAAATGATTAGCGTTGACAAGCGTTACAATCCAATCCCGAAAATCAAGACGGAGACCTTTCCCGGGGAAGCAACTACAAATGCCACCGAACGGTGATTGCGCCGAAAAAACAAAACTCATTTCCGGCTTTCGGAGAGGATTGCATAGCGGAGGTTTACGTAGTACACAAACGCATCAGGATGGAAATTTCCGAAGAATGTTTGACCCATTATAAGAGCAACCAACACGATTTTCTGCTCCGGTTCGTGACAATAGATGAAATCTGGGTCCACTACTATACTCCAGAGTAAAAACAACAGTCAAATAGGTGGAAACATGTACATTCATCATCACCAAAGAAAGCAAAGGCAACACGGTCGGTCGGAAAAGTAATGTTTCAGTTTTCTGGGATGCGAAAGGGATTCTGCTGATAGATCATCCACCCACTGGTCACACAGTTACTGGACAATACTAAACTGACCTACTGGATTGAATACAACGAAAGGTACATGAAAAAAGCTCAGGTTTGGCAAGGAAGAAAGTCATCTTTCACGAAGACAATGCACGCCCACGCACAAGTGTCGCTGCCATAGGAAAAATACGTGAGCTAAGATACGAATTGTTGGCCACATCCACCTTGTTCGCCTGATTTGGCTCCATAAGATTTCCATCTCTTCCCCAAGCTCAAAATATTCCTCGGTGGACGTAGATTCACTTCAAGCAAAAAGCTAATAGCCGAAGTAGACGGGTATTTTTCAGGCCTGAAGGAATCTAATTTTCGAGATGGGATCAAGACATTGAAACATCGCTGGATCAAGTGAATTAGTGTACAGGAAGACTACATTGAAAAATAAAAATATTTCATTAACATAATTCGTTTATTTATATTCCATTCGGGGAACTTTTCGTATGTTGGAGTACATGACGCTCGACAAACGATCCTCGGTCTTTATATCGCCACATCTTTGTCGACTGCAGGCTTAGTAATGTATACCTTCAACCTTTTACGGTGTTCCTTCACATTATATCATGAATGCCCACAAAGATGCATATGGAAATAAGGGACACCCGTCGACTTTAGCCACAAAAAGAATGAAATCACATTTGGTAAGCCATCGGAGACATCCGGTGAGACATCGGTGAAGACACTTTGAAAGAAGAACTATCATAAGTTAGCCTTTTCCAAACGGCTGGTTACTCTTTCGCCTTTGTCATTTTTAAGTGAATTAACTGTTGACTTATTTCCCTAAATCTCTCTGATGTACGACAAAAATGCTTTTGCATTCTCTTTCAAATTTACCGCTAATATTTTTTGTATAAATTCGCTTAACGCTTTCCGTAATTTCTTCTTGGCATTTGACCTAGATATCTTGTAATCATAAGTGATCTTATTCTTTCTGCCGCTTGAGATGTCATCCCTAATGTTTTTCATCTTGGCATGACAGCCTTTGACGCCGAAATGCCTTTCTAACATCCGCGTTGTGCCATCTAGGTACCATGTTATCTTTTATAAATTTACTGGGAATGAACTTGTTGACTGCTGAGCGCGTGATCTCAAGGAAGTGATTCCACGTATCCTCAGTATTTCGGTGATTAGTATCTTTCTTAAAATTTCCAAATCGACTCTGTAGCACGCATTTTAGACCGGTCAACCGATACCCAAAATTGAAATATCATACAATGGAATAGAACGTTTGCTGAAAAACATCAAGCCTAATAAATCCTCCGGAGCCGATCAAATAGATAGATTAAATATTTAGGCGTCACCCTCACTCACTATCTATCCTAGGTGAAACACATACAGGGAATATATGGATAAGCTAGCAAAAAATTAGTATTTTTTAGAAGAGTACTTGGTAAATGGTAAATGTGATGGAAAGATAAAAAAGAAATGTTATCTGGCCTCATTTAGAATGTGCTGCAAGTACGGATACTGCAACGCTTGAGCGAAGAAATCAAGCAAAAGCATTTGACTAAGAAGAAAGTGTTGCTCCATCAAGACAATGCACCAGCTCAAAAATCCGTTATTGCAATGGCCAAAATTCATGAGTTAAAGTTTGAATTGCTTCCTCATGCACCTTATTCACCAGATTTAGCCCCCTCGGATTATTTTCTGCTCGTAAAATTGAAAAAATGGCTCGGTGGCCAAAGATTTTCCAACCGTGTAGAAGTGATGTCGGCAGTTAACGGCTATTTTGAGGAACAAGACAGTTCTTATTGTAAAAAGGGTATCGAACTTATTGAACATCGCTGGGAAAAGTGTATAGAGCTGAAAGGAGATCATGTTGAAAAATAAATACATTTTTATCCAAAATATTAGTGTTTTCTTTGTTGGCTCAGGTACTTCAGGGACCATCCTCGTACATGTGATCCTCACGAAGTTGGTTTCATTGCCGAATCGGATCGCGTGCAGCGTAGAGGAGCTAGATTTTTAAAACGTTGTAATTATTAAGTTAGTAGTACATCCAAAATATTAGAGCAGCTAGTCTGGGAATCACTCTCGGAGCGAAGGTTAAGTTACGGATTAAACCTCTTACATAAATTGGAAGGACGTCTCTTTAGCAATGGTGTTGAAAAGATATCATTCCCCCCTTCGCACAACTAAAATTATAGAGATCAACTGTAGAACAGATAGATTTAAGATGTAGCTTTTACCACGAACGATATGGGATCAAAATAACATTTCCGACCGCAGTAGGGTTATATTCGGGTCAAAATCAGCATGGTGTGTGTTCACTACCTGTCACACACCCAAGTGTGTGCAGGGTACTAAAAATATAAATATTCCTTTTCATTTTAAAATCACTACTAACAATGAATCTCAGAGGAAGTGTGATTTACTAGACAGGTTCAAGTCACAGAGCGTCATGAGTTTCTAACTCACGTTTGGTTATGTTTTGCTCAGAACACTATTTAAAATCTCATATGGAGGTTAAAGAAGGAACCATAAGATTATTATCATACGAAATAAAAACTCTACCTTCTAGTGTCAGCGGTGAGAGGGATGCCATAAGATGCATTGAAATGCTGCCAATGATGTTGGCGAAGCGCCATTTGTATTTTCCAGTGTGTCGGCTATTCTTTAAGGGTTCGGCCGTTTAAAGTCCGCCATTCGTATAATTTCAGATGCTCAGAAGACCAACGAAGGCATCTGAGGGATATCCTTAACTTATTCCGAGATGATGTTTTTCGAGGAAAGGTGGACGAAACATAAGAAAAAACATTGAGGGGATTTCCACAAAACCATAAACCTCCGTTCTCAATTCTTCCTCGTCGGACGTTAGCCTCGTTTCAGTAACCCTTTGGGCAAACTCCTCGTCCATCTCAGTCCATACTATCTTTCGTCGCCGCGCGCGCACGGCTCTTGCCGCCTCGTAAATGGCCTCACACTCTCCGCGAGGAACTCGTTCCCTCTTTCATCTTCGGAGAGCATCAATCGACGCAGAATCCGTGACTGATGTTGGCCGGCCTTATCCGAAATTTTTTTATTTGAAACTTTAGATGGAAAAGTGATTTGTAACACGTGAGGCCGAAATAAAAAAAAAAACATTTTATTACGATTCCTCAATTAACCGGTGGGCAATATTTGTCTCATGGTAGTCTGATAGATGTATCAAATTTTTTTCTAGAACGTCTTTAAAGTTTTCACGGCTTAATTTTTCCCGCTCAGTGAGCATCTTCGGTCGGGAAAACCTTTTTGGTGAGCTCATAAAAGAAATAAAACATTTTCGACGGCATGCAATAAGTGTTGATCCTGCGGAAGTCAGCATTTTACATTTTACTCCTGCGTGATTCCGGGTTGGGAATTAATCATTGATCATATTATTTTTTTCATGCACATAAGCTACTATTCCTATAATGAATAACTGCACAATACCCAAATTAACAGCGGAATTTGATTTCATATTTAATGATCACCACTGAAATATAAAATGGTAGCCTCTTTGAATGAATGCAACAATAATATGCCCTAGAGAGAATCCAATTAGATACTAAAGGCCATGTGCACGTAGAAGCGGATTGATTCGCAATACTATATATATTTTTTTTCCTACAGGTTCCCCCCACCTTTCCTCACCTAACTCCCAACCCCCTCAACCCTTACCCTTCCCTCATGGTGCTACACCCCCTGCCACACACCTTTTTGGTGGCTCGCAGGGTACTTATGTAGATGTAGATGTAGATGTACTTATCAATGAAAATGTTAGATGATTGCGAGGATGACAAACGCAAAGATGGAGAAGAATTCAGGATTGGCATTTCTCAAGCCAGCGAAAGCAGGAATGGACTCGTAGGTGTGGTATCAATCCCGCACGTCCGATCTGGTCATGGTGGTTCGGGGGGCGGCGACACTTTCGCTGATTGACCTGAAGCTCAATGGGAGTCCGTAGCCCTCCTCTTGAATGGATGCATTGTTGGGACGGTGTTGGATTGAATAGTGCTAACCCCACGAAGGTGCATCAGACGTCGGAGACTACATGATGACATAAATCCTGCTCCCACTTCAGCTTTAGCCCACTGAAAACGCTGCTAACCAACTACCACCGATCCCTCGTTAATACTCAATCGCTGAATCAATCTGGCCATTCATTCCTTATCGATAGTTTACTAATAAATACCCTTTCGAGTCACTCATTTTCGTGGATTAATGTTCTCATGAGCCAATTTGTTGCTTGTGGAACTTGAAGTGCTTTTCTCGATGAAATATGAAAGTGTCGGGGAAAATTGTGCAATTGACCTTTTTATCGCCCAACCAAAATGGTTAATCCTCCTCGGACTTCCTTGCGTATAATTTTTTACACCGGCCCTCTCCTCCTTCGAGCTTTTCATTGCCTTCCTCTCGGTAGCCGGCGGCCCTTCCGGTGTCGGACTCTGGCCGCGAGGGAGAGTCGTCGAGAAGATGCTGCGGCCATTTCGACCGTCCCTTTCCTCTTGGTCCCCCTCTCCCTCGGTGCAGAGAATCGGGGGAGGGTGCGGAGAGTGAAGGGAGAAGCACCACCGTGCCGCGGCACCACCGCTCGAAGCAAACCAAGCACGAGGGGCAAGGGACTACTGGGCAGAAGGGAAGCGGGCGGTTCCGTTATTAGTTCCCCTAGGGGGCGGCCGCCCCGTCGCGTCGCCGCCCGGGGCAACCGCGGTGCCCCACTCCGTCGGCCTCTCTCCTCGCCCCCAGGCCCCCCGCGTTCCCCGGCGGGGACTGCTGCAGCCGGTCCTCTCGTGCCCAATTACCGACTTGCGAATTTCAGGTGGCGAGAGATAAAAAGTTTATTTATTACTTGTTCAACTTTCAGCTTCATTCATCATCTAAGTTTATTAGTCCGCGGGTGGATTGGTAGCAGCGCTCCAGGCCATCCATTCCTGTTACCTATGATCGTATTTCATTCACCCCCGGTAGTTCCTCTGCAACGCCGGCCTCTGAAACACACTACTCCTTTAATCCTTTCCCAACCCCTGCACCTCTTCCCTTGAATGGTTCCTTCTTCTGAAGTACTCAGTTCACCTCATTAGCAAGGTGTTTTTTCTTCATTTTCTTCTGGTAATGAGGTTGTCTTAAACTTTAATTTCGATGAACACGTAACATTTACAGAATTATAGCGCCTGGAATTTTATTAAGATATTTGCATATATTTTGAAAACTTATTTGTAAGCATTTTTAAATATTAATCATTAAATTAGATCATACCTCAAGGAAATAGGGAAAAAAAGGAGGCAACGTGTGACTGCATGATGGAGAGTCCACAGAGTCCATTATTGTCCTATTTATGCCGAGAAAGGACTCGGACTGGAAGCTATCCTTGGATATTTGCATGACGTCCAACAAAATGGGAAATATACACACAAGAAACCGAATAGGAAAATATTAGATAGATTTATCAACAAAAGATAAAGTGGGAACGGGGAGAACGACGGAAAGGAAGGGAATGTGACTCATTTTGTAAAAAACTAACGGAATTTTTAATGTCACGACAAAATGCCTTTAAAAGTAAGGTACCCCAAAAATTTGAAACAAAAATTGTCCGATTCTAATCGAATGGACCAAATTATTATTATTTGATTTACATATAAAGACGTAGAAGCTCCGTGGGTACAGCATCCGGATGTTGGCCCGAGAATCCCTACTTCAAATTCGGGGAGACAGCTCCAAACGATGCGATATTCTGATTGGAATCACCTTCTTGGAAACAGCAGATGACGTAAGAAAAGTGAATGGCGCGGGCACTTTACCCTCAATTAGCTCCAGCTGTAAACTCTACCCTCCTTCTACATATTCACCCTTTAGGCCGGCTATTGTGGTTTAAGTGAATAAGACAACTGAATTAATACTATCTTGGGAAATTTATCAGTCGAGAAATAATTTAACATTTAATCAAAACCTTATGGTTTAAATTTTTAAAATCGAAAGTTTCCTCCATAATGCAATATACTTTTGCAGTTATAGGGGTTAGAAAATCTAAAAAAATGGGAAAAAAATACATACAACCAGTGATTTGTGATTGATGTCATTCGGGAGGTTAAAATTGTCATCTGTTATTTTTCTTGCTGTTGTGGTCACGAGTTGTAGGGTGAGGGGAAGAGGTGAGAATGATTCTTATATCGATCGGTTCGGCAAACAGCTTTGGCAACTTCTCAATTGGGATTCACCGACCAATGCTCTTGGATTTTTTGGCAGTGTAAAATTCGAAGAAAGAGGTGATTCCCCACCAGGCATATAACATCAGAATTAAATATTATTAAATGCTATTTGATAGAAAACCTGAAACCAGGCGTTTCACCTGCCAAGCAGATAGATTTAAGACGTCAATTTTTCCACAAACGATAAGGGATCAGGATAACATTATTCGACCGCGGAAGGGTCATAGTTGGTTCAAAATTAGTCTGGAGTGT
This sequence comes from Hetaerina titia, assembly GCA_037158775.1. NCBI lineage: Eukaryota > Metazoa > Arthropoda > Insecta > Odonata > Calopterygidae > Hetaerina > Hetaerina titia. Next base: position 4,486,160 of record CM073774.1, read on the forward strand.
ATTTACTCCCTGCCATACACTCTAGCGGTCGCTTGCAGGATCAGACATGCCAACTCTCCCGATTTAAGCGGGAGACTCCCGATTTTTCCTTCTTACGTTCTTGATGAACTGTTCAAATTGTGTACTTAGCTTAACATGTTAATAAAGTGTGACATTCATTAAAAATTGGCAAAGTGTCATAAAGGGATTAAGGTGCCATGCAAATATTGTGGTAATTAAAAGTGATTACTTCGTGATACACTTCTAAAAATCTCCCGATTTTTCATTTTTGAAAGTTGGCATGTCTGCAGGATACTAAAATATCAAATTCTATTTAAGTTTCTTCTGTCGGCGCGCGTGCGTACTGCCAGCGATGAGGGACGTCATTTGTCGCGTCGTCGAGATGGATAGCGACAAGCAAACGCAACATGGGAGACCTGTGCGTTAAAAACTCGAGATAAGGGAATGAGAGTAGTCCCATGAATATTTCTGAGAGTGAAGTAATTATTTCCCAATATACTGACGATTTACTGGTATTTAGCATACCGGGGGTCACCATTTGAAATCTACTATCGTAGTTTCCCGCGAATGGGGAGATATGAAGGGATAGATACTCGCTGGTGTTCCATATTCGACTCCCGAAAGGAGTATATTTTTTTACTGCCTCGATAAAGACTCGAAGAGAGAGCATTTCAAGCGAAGTCTAATGAAGCTGGACGGACCCACGTACTCTTGGACGAGGTGATTGTAACGGCCCTTTCCCCCTCCTCCAAATGAGCATGAATGAACATTCTCTCAATGGCGTGTATCTAAATCTATCTACATGGCACGCTGAACACTAATACTACTACAGTGTGTGACACACCAGAAATGCAACGTCAATATTAAGTATTGCATAAATGCTTTCGCTAAAAACTGCAAAATGTTTCAAAGAATGGAGTTAATGTACAGTTACATGCACTACTACGGCATCTAAGTAAAAAAATACTTCTGCACGAATGCAGTCCGAGCTGCTAGTAAACGGAAAAAACAACAATGAAACAAAAGGTCAGATGGAAAATGACAATAATTTAGGTTACTTGGAATTTCAAAAATTACATTCTCCTCCATAGCGCGATCACTTACATCTATTCTGATATATCATCGACGACGAAAAAAATTACCCTAGATCTAGCCGTCCATCAACGACTAGATCTAGGGTAATTTTTATGAACTCTCCTGCCGTAGTAGACATGATGGAGCTAATAACACATTTTCAACGTTATCACTGAAAAGGTCAGCTTCCAATTTGTGCAAGAGATTTATTCTGTGAAATAACTCTCTCTTGTTAAGTGTTACTAACCTAGTTCCTCTTATAATCTAGACACGCTGGTTAGTTTATCATAACATCGTTTTACAAATCTAGCTCCTCTACGCTGCACGCGATTCAATTCGGCAATCAATCCAACTTCGTGAGGACCTCATTTATAGTTGAAGCATATAGTATTCTATGAATGAGGCCTAACCAACGACAGATAACATTTCTTTGACCTTTCCATACATTTACCTAGTACTCTTACAATAAATTCTATTTTTTTGTTACCTTGTCCACATATTCCCCGTATACCTGTATGTGTTTCACCTAGGAGAGGTCGTGCGTAAGTGAGGATAAGGCCTAAGCATTTAATCGAATCTACACTTTCCATTTCGGTGTTCCCAATGTAGTTGGCGTTTGGGAGGGATCGGCTATTTTTCCATAAATTCATTACTACGTCCTTTTTTGAGTTTAATTCTAATTGCCAAGTGTCGCACCGCCCGAGAAAGCTTATTATGCTGCAAAAAATGTTCACTCTAAGGTTTTGCAAGCATATCAATGGTAAAGTAAGTCATGCGGTCCTCTCTTTGGCCGACTTATGTGAACTAACTTCCAGTTGCAAGGCATTAAACATTCTTCAAACAACTTATCAAAAACGATTTTAAAAATAAAGTGCGACGTCTTCTGCAAGTTCTTTCAGTATTCTTGCAAGGGATTCTTCCGGACCTTGGGATTTCTTTATTTTTATATTTCATAGTTGCCTTTATATACCTGTCTGAGACGATCAAAGATCACTCAAAAGCTCTCTATTCGTGAGTCGGACTTAGTTTTGTGCATTAATATTTTTTCTCAAGGCATTCTGAAAGAATTACGTTTACCATATTGGCCTAGCTGAGGCTGCTGGTAGCAATTCCATCATTGCTGCCTTTAAAGAATGTACTGTTGGAAGTTTATCTGGTTTTTCCTGACGTGATACCAACACCTCTGTTGTGCCATCTTGGATTCTCATTACCTTTGTTTACCTCTAAATGGAATAACATTGACGACACCATCACGTCAAGTATTTAAAAAATCATTTCCCTGGTCTGGACCAGATCAGCACTGGGTTTGTAGCCTGCATGATTGCAACACGTGCATTCATTTTGGCCGAAGCCCATCGAATTCCCTTCATTGAATATAATACATACTTTACGCTTTTCCTTAGTTGCTCTCATGAACCTAGTTTTCATTTTTGCCAATTTACTATTCTATCTTTGTGGTCAAATATGCCATAATTATGCCCATCTTATTAATAGTCTCTCGGGCATTTCACAAATATTTCGAGTATTCTATTACCTCATGATTTAACTAGTTGATCTAACGAGAATTTGGAAAATATATTCGGAAATACTTGGCATGACTCCAATTGTTTTTTCCCATTTTTCCAGGCATTGATTGTCCCAGTGAATTTTAAGAATATTGTAGTCGCCGGCGACTCAATTTTTACTTTTCCTCTGCATGCGTGAAAATTGCGGATATTTAGTCATCGCGCTTCCAGTGAACATCTATATTGAGGTCAGAGGGTTTTTAGAATGAACATAGCAATAAGCTTCGGTTAATATAACTCGTCGCGTTTGCCAAACACTTCACATATTGTTGTCGTCGCATTTATAACGATGAGTACTGAATCGTAATTTAACTGCGATAAATACTCCTCCGCCTAGGATTTCACGTCTGCCTTTTCTGTGAATGATGAAACCTTTCGGGAAAACTCATGATTTATGTGTTATTTAAAGTATAGTTAGTACTGGAAAATTATTCGCCGCAAAATCAATTATATTTTTTATGCTGATAAGAAAAGCTGAAAAAGGCCTGCATTACAATCATATAGCTCTAAATTGTTTTCCTCACTAAAGTCCTCTTAGTGAAGTATTTTTCCAAGAGAAAGTTAATATCAATGGGAAACCAGTGCCATTTCTTGTATAAATTTTAGCATCATGGATGTTTGAATCATTAACAATGAAGTTGAAAAGGAAATTGTGGTGAAACTTTATCTGGAAGGAGATATAATTTCTTCAGTATCTGTATGTAGGGTGAAGGAAAGACTTTTCACAAGCGAGACCGAATTATTAGGGCTGGTGGAATCGGTTACCGGTGGATTTTGGAAATAAACTATAATAAGACTAATGGACCGGTTTTCTCCAGCGAAGTTTAAAAGCCTTTGACAGCCCCCGACGAAAACAGTTTCTCAGAAATGAAGTTGCCTACATCACGTGCCCATAACTTTCCCAGTCTTCCCTCATATCTTTCTCCAATTCTGGTCCCTTATTTATGTCTTCACCCTTCTCTCACCTCGGCGAAAGAACATTTTCGCTGGTTGATTGAGCCTTGTACTAAATTACCGCCCAAAGCGCTCGTAGTCAACCTACAACTCTCCGGGTCAGGTCCGGTTCGATTCGCTAGTATTAGTATTCACAATAAATATATCAGTATGAATTATGTTTGAACTTAGGCACATCTTTCAAATCAGGGGAGATTTATATCTCTATATCTAAGTGTCCGGCTTGAGAGTTGACGTGAAAGCAGGATAAGGAGGAATGAAACTTAGAAAGAGGCAGAGGTATGCAGAGAGCATTTCCTCTTGCCACTCAGGAATATTCCCTCAAGTTAATGGGGCGAAAGAATTTCGGGAGAAAGAAAATTTACAGTACTTGCCCGTGAATACCGAGTAGCCTTCGAAGGAGACGCACACTGATTGGTCAGGTGGATGTTTTACGACCGAGGCCACGATAAGCCATCAGGACTTCAAGGCGACGTTTTAAAGGCATGTTATTCTCTCAATAAAGGTTCCTGCGCACAAGAAATTATTGAGAACGTAAAGATTATCCTTCGCTTGCTGGATGAAACAAATCGGTTTTACGTATAGCTCGTTCTCAAGGTTTGAAACTCATAGAAATTTCTATGCTCATTAGCATTTTCAATAAATTTCCATTAACTGAAAGTTAACCTAATCGCAACCCTTCTCTGTTAAGACCTTATGCTAACATACTCTCCTGTTAATGCGCTATTGCACTCATATTTCTCCAAGCACACCCAAACACAAAAACTCTTCTATTACGTGTATACTCTCCTACTTCGATGATCAGCTTATTTCTCCCAAAAATTGACTGTCTTATGGTCTATTATGTAATGATTTATCTTCGTTTTATTTTTTAAAATTTAACCTGTAATGCTCCCACCAATTATTGTAATCCTTTCGCTGACTGGTCGATAAAATATTTACCATTCAAAAATCTACCTTAGTCAAAATCTCACGACATTTCGTTCATACCCTCAGTACTTACTGTCCCCTTTAACAATTCTCTTGATGTTAAAGTAAAAACATGGCGCCCAAACATGTCAATAATCATGCAGTACTCCCCTGCCTACCACTGCACATCCTCCGACTGCTACTTCAACGTGCGTGTGCAGCCTAGGTGAAAAAGGTGTTTCGAATAATTAATCCGAGAATGTGTTCCTACCCTCTATATTACTTTAATTTTCTCCGCAAACCCTATGCTACGGCTTATCGTCGTTACGACCCACGTCGTCCCACGAAGCAAATGTAGTCTACATCTATATTAGAAAATTCATCGTAACACCTTCCTGTTCAAATTGCTTCTATGTCATCACGTGATTACCAAAAGGTAAGTATTACTTGGCATTGCTGGTCCAAGATTTTGGCAAAAGAGTAATCTCATTGCCAGATGAGTGCATACGTCATGCTCAGGAATATGGGGAAATTATTTGACATAGTGCATGGTGATTTAGTTCAGTGGGTAGACTACTGCACTACTGACCGGAGGGCACGGGCTCCATTCCTAATGAAGAAGCCTCTGGGCATTATCAGAGGGACTCCGGCTGTGTGACTAATCGAGTTCCCGGGAAACCACACAGGCTCAGATGAAGTGGAAGCAGATAATGGAAGACAGGACTTCATCGTGTTAAAAATAGTTTGACGGCTCATCTACCCACATGCGCACATCCACTTAAGACCCAGACTGAAAAACATCTAATGCTGTGTGGCATGGAGCCAAATGGGGCTGTTTAAGAATTATTCCTATTGTAATTTTTTTCACAGGAAAATGGACTCACAAAAATATTACTTCAGGCACCTAATTTTACGAGGAAATGCATATATACGGGAAATTCAATTTTGGTTCACAAATAATTGGCCTTGGAAAGAGAAGAGAGCCTCTTTTACTACTTTCGGTAGTTGCAATCAATAGCGTCAAACGTTCCTTAAATAATGCCTCCAACGAATGCTTGCGAGCATCGCAGTGACTCTACATTCTACTACGAACAATTTTAAGCAATCTCAGACCAGAGCGAAGAATAAAGCTCTCAGATGAAACGAATCAACGGTCGGATCTTATGATAAATATTCTTCTGTGAAAAGTCACTAAAAATGGATTTAAAGGTCAAGATGGCGGCGGTGAATGTCCCTCTAAGTCACTTCTGCTAGCAATAGATTCAATAGAATCCACGTTTTCATGATATTGTTTGCCAATCTGACATTCATTAGGAGCTCTGTCATGTGTCTGAGTAATAGTATTTCTGTAAGAAGTATAAAAAATTGAGGGGATTGGTTTTAATCCTTCCATTGCAAAAGGATGGAAGAAAATTGTACTACAAAAGCAAAAATGAGTAGTTTCGGTATGGCGAGAAAAATGCGTGTTTTCCAATCATCTACTTACATACCAATGAAATAATTGGTGAAAGTAATTGAGGAGAAGCATCGCTACAGAGTTAATTCTTGCATTTCGACACACTAATTAATCACGTGAAGAAGGTTAAAGTCAATGGAAAAGGTGAAAAAATCAGGGTTCTTAACTAGTTCTATAGGTTGGTTCATGCTATTTCAATATACTCTGAGAAATAAACTCTCACTGCGAAACGGAAAAGCAAAATATGAAACAATATACTTTTCCTCCGACGAGTCAATTTTACAGTGCCACTAGACCTATCGAGTAAGTAACTATTAAACTAGCATTTAGAGTTAACATAAATACAAAATAAAAGTGTGATAACATGAATCCAGGTTGGCTCAGGGATGAGTTATCGTACACGACCCTCTCGTAAAATCTAAAATCTACTTGCAGGATGTGCTTCTGGAGCTATTTGTGCCGTATGAGGAGGGAGTGGAGGAATAAAGGAGACATCAACTTAATGAAAGGCGTCTGGAAGCCCACACTAAGCCTAGCATACTTCACTTTCTCCACGCCAAGTACGGATAGGAATGCCACGTACAAATAATGCCACCTGAGATAGTCTATCCCGAGAATGAGAGCCAACGCACTACTTAGTCACCGCATCGATCCAACACGGCCTTATTTCGCCTTATTCCCAATGATGTCCTGGGGTGGTACCAGAAGTAGACACATATTGTACACTCTTCAGTGAAAATTTATCACCGATGAAGTCCTTAATAAAATATTTATCATAAATCATAGAGGGAGAAGATTTGCCCATGCTTTTAAAATCAGAAAGTTTGATTTTTTAATAAGCAGCACAAACAGAAACGTAGATACCTGATTTTTTTCTCTACTGATACTAGCAGGTTTATATGCATACATAGAAGTCGAAAGATCCGGTGTTCAGGTACTGGTCAAGGAAATATTTTTTTGCGCTTGTGATCTGCTCAACTTCGCCTTCTCCACCTCTCCTGAGTTTGTCCTTTGTATGTGTTCCCATCCTTTTTCCTTATATCTATTTCCATGTGAATGAATATATATATATAAATATATATATATATATTCTTTTCACTCTAAGAAGGTAATGAACTTCCGAAAAATCTAATGAATAAGAGCAATTATAAATTGTGTCTGCATAAAATGGATGCTGCTTACGGTAAAGCATTGTGGTGTTGATAAAACGGCCACAGGTGATTCAGACCAAAATACCGTACATCTTACGCGGTGGACGTCAGGAAGAGTACGCGGGGAGCATAATGGGAAGGAGATTTAAGGTCATGACGAGGAAGAACTGCGAGGCCATCACCACTCGGGGCAAATTAAGAGAGACGTAAGTAAAGGGAACGACAATAAAGCAAAGGAATTTGCAAGGGACAGAAAAGAATGCGGCTACACATCTTGGGCTCGAAGCCTAATGATGAAAATCGGGCACAGACGACCTAACTGCTCCTATTTCACCGCAGTAATTTTTCCGGACTTGTGTGTTCCCACTCGTATCACCTTAAATGTATTACCCTCCACTTGAGAGATTGAATTTATTTCCCGATTTAAAAAGCAATGCTTTATTCGACAACTGCCCCTTCCTCCTCCTCCGAGGAGGAGCGGAGGCAATGCCGGACTCCCCTCAAACTGTGCCCCACTCCCCTCCTCTTGCCGCCCCCACTCTCCCCTGCCCCCACCCCCGCTCTCACTCCCCGTCGCGATTCCGTTAAATCCACCCGCTGCCGCCCCCCCCCTTTCCGCGCACCCCTGCTCCGAGATGACGGGAGAGGGGTGGATTGGGGGGAAGGGGGAAGATCGGCGCACCGTCTTCATTAACTCGCCCGTTTTCTTCCGCGGGGAATGCAAATGAAACGAGTGACCGGGGGGAGGGGGGTGAGAGAGAAGCGCGGGTGGGGAGCGCGCAAAAAAAGGGAAATGGCCACTCGGGTGAGAGCGGACGGGGGCGCGGAAGATTAATGAACAGCAACAGAGTTACAATTTTTTTTCGCCCGCCGTCTCTTCTTTTATCGCAGCTTTCTTTTGTTCTGCGCGGAAGTTGGGAGTGAAGAAAGCGGACGCCTATTATTGGCTCCGCCGCCATTTTTTTACCTGCATGTTCTTATCCCGCCCGCAAAAATATGCTAAATGCTCGCTGAGGGCCCCCCCTCGCAAGATGTGGATATTTTATGGCCATCGGTTGATGCTTATTTGCCCCCGCACGGCTAACGCCGAGCACGAAGGCTCTTTGTTATGCACGGACGCAGGAAGCCTACGTTGGCAGGGTCTCATTTAGGTTTGCCTCACCTATGGAAGCAGCAGATATGAGAATTAATGGATACCAGTCAATAACTTAACATAGTTTTGAAGGAATATTGTTTTTCAGGGGTAGATTTGTAACCAACTTGCTCGTGCATTTTTATTTGCATTGTTGGATAAAAATAGGCGTAGAGTTATGAGTTGGGAGAGATAGAGATGGGCGGTATATTTGAGTAACCATTTCATTATGCTCAATTGCTCAACTGTAGTGAATGGTAATAGTAATTATCTCAATCTTGTAGCTGGATAATTTGGATGTAAAGCTTAAAGATGTTATTCATATGACATTTCTCGTTGATAGTGATGTCCCATCATATGTTTCCATGAAAAAGTATGCGATTGTGAAAAGTTTCACGCTCGATGTCCAGCTCATGCTTTGCATCCTTGGCCTTAGGTACTGGTATTTGAAAGAAAATCAAATCAACTCAGTTGACGTATCGAATAAACATTTCCAGATTCAAACGGATAAGAATATGGAAGTAACCTAGAAGTGAACGAATTATTTATCTGCCTAAAATGCCAGGTTGGGAAAAATTTTTCACCTCAAGGGAAGAGAATTATCAAAAAAAAAATGCTCGGATGAAAGGAAATTCCTGTTAAAATGTGTGCTGCCTGAATTACATAAATGAAATTTCAGAATAAGTGGAATTATTAAATTAACTGGCACCTACGTACCTCGTGCTAACCAATTAATCATTTCATGCAAATAAACTCAATAATCCTATTTTCCTGGGCTTATCCTTATTAATTAAATAATACAGAATAATGAAACTTTGGCCTAATTATTTTAGACAAAACCTTCTAAAACTTTGCTGGTTAATTTACGAGTCTAAGTTGATTATTTCTCGGAAGTAATAGAAAAAAACGACTTAATTCGGTGTAAACTTTTTATTTTTCAATGTAGTCTCCCTGTACGCCAAATAACTTCGTCCAGTGTTATGCTAACGTCTTGATCCAATCTCGACAATAAGATTCCTTCAGGCCTGTAAAATACCCGTCTACTTCGGCTGTTTGTTCTTTGTTTGAAGAGAATCTCCGTCCACCGACGACCATTTCGAGCTCAGGAAAGAGATGCCTGATGGGGTCGAGTCAGGCGAAGAAGGCGGTTGTACCAACAATTCGTAGCTTAGCTCACGTATTTTTGCCATGACAAAGACACGTTTTTATATTTATTTCAGTACCCTGCTAGTCACCGCTAGCGTGGGCGGCAGGGGGTGAATACACACCATACTAATTTGTACCCGAGCATGAACCTACCGCTGTCGAACAATTTTATTACGATCCCTTATCGTTCGTGGAAAAAAAGGACATCTTAAAACTATTTACGCTTGTGATCTGCTCAATTTCGCCTTCCCAATCTGTCCTGTGTTCGTCTTTTATATGTTTCCCTATCCCCTTTCCTTATATCTATTTCTATGTGTGAATGAATATTAATTAATATGCCACTCTGTTCAGCTTGGTGGGAAATAAATTCAAGGATTCATTTTTGGTATACTTAAATATGGTGTGGAATAACACTTCTACACTAAGTATCATGACGATCAAAAATGGTTCACCTCCAGCCGTTTTATAATTTCGCATGGAGGTATCCATGGGCAACGGCGGCAAACAATTAGAAACGTGAATAAACTGTTTTTTTTTTTTGAGTCCCTTGGTAGGGGTCCTGTATTTTCGATCTGAAAAATGGAGAATTACTCCTTGAAAATGATAAATAACGAATTAATGCCTAGAGCAATACGCAATAAGCGCATACAAACAAAATAGTGAAGTTATACACCCGTATTACTCTCCTAATCAATCCTACCGGCTTAGACTGGATGGTTTTAGTTTAGCTTTTTTCAGTAAGCAGTACGTTATTTAACGGAAAATATATTTTTGAAATTATTAATATCCGTCATGGATTAAAACCTATGTGACGCGGACAAGAGAATTAAAGACTATTGTGAACGTGGACAAGAATCAATTTGCTGCTCTTCATGACAGTTTAGTGGTATGCAACTACAATTACGTACCCATTTTTCGTCCTCAACATGAATATTTCCATAAATTTAGTTTATTTTCCAGTGTATTAATCACTCGAAAACAAACTTAAATTGAGCAAATGGTTGATGGTTACCATCAAGGATTCGCGACGCAGCAGGATTATGGAGATGTTATCAGATATGAAAAATTCATTGTTGCTTAATTGAACTTCCCATTGGCGGTGCTAAGGGTTGAGACATTTTCCCAGAATATGTTTGACTCATTTCTTTAAAAAAATTGATTCGATGCTGTCACCGAATTGGGCCGCACTCACGCACGGGGAGGGCTTTTAAATGAGCACATTTGCACGCGTGCACCGAATAAATCGCCGGCTTGAATGCATTCCTCGTGGGGTAGGGTGAAACAGTGCCCACGTCCACGGGGGAATTGATTGGATGCAATAATTCATCGGCGCTAATTAAGCTCGGAGAAAAAAAGCCAAGTTCTGACTGGGGATACCGGTGCACATGTAAAAAAAATTAAACTTTCGGACATGAGAGGGGGGAGGGGAAACGATTGCAAAAAAATCCCTCTTCTACCCGTTGCGTGCCGTTGCACTACTTCCGAAATGGAGGTCGGCGCGGGAACGTATAATTGAGATGGCATCGATTTCGACCGAATGCAGTCGAAACCGCGGCGGCGATCAGTGATACCGATCATTGCAGCACTGAGCGAAATGAACGAAGGTGGAGCTGTGCATGATTTCTCCCTCCCGCCGCTTCCCATCTCCCGGGAGACCTTAAATGGACGTTCTAAACTGGGGTTGTGGCTAAATCATTCGGGACACATTCGCAGACCGAATCGCGCTCACCCCGCAGCGTTTCTTTATACCGATTACTTCAATTTTTTACCCACCTCGCATCAGCCGACTTAGCTCGCAGCGGTCGAAGTCGCCCGTCGAAGGCTGATCGATCGGCTGAGGTATGGTTAAGTGACTTTGATTTTTTCCCCGCAATCATAATGTTCATAATCACGATATGAATTTCAAGCCAAAAGACGTTCTCATTGCACATCACACACCGATTTAGTGACCTTGGGTTCATTTTGTTTGGTTTGCCCTTATTCCAGAGACTTCTAACATTCCATGTAGATTTATCATTTAAGTTTTTCCCCTTTGAAATTCGGCAATGCAAATATCACGAATACGTGTTCGCCAAGTGCGGTTTTAGTGATCTTTTACACAATTCCTCCCCTATTAGAGATTTTGTTTCGCCGATGTGATTTTCTAGAGTAGGCGAAGACGAACTTAGTGCACACACAATCGATCGTAGTATCTTTACTACGTCTATTTACCTTCGTTATGGCAAAGAAAATTAGAAAGCGAAAAGACTTCGCATCTTTTCATCTCTTTCTGCAAGAAAATGTTTAACCTTCAAAATGACATAGATTCTTGCGATTTACAATCGTTTGTGGCGGATATTTTTTCCGTTCCATTGACATTTTTTGTAATCTATTGTCTCCAAAGGTGCGCGATTTTAGGTGGTAAGTGTAAATTGCCGTTTCATTCGCATAAAATTAATACATAAATCATTAATTATTTACCAGTAGAGTAATTATAAATGAATATTGAAGTGGTAAAAAACATGCTTAGTGTTCGGAACGAAATGCAGGTGGCGGTGAACGAAATCTCGTTTGATAATATCTTTCATACATATTACTATCCTACCCATGCATTCAATCTCCTTTCGTCTCGGTCGTGTTACCACTGATGTGCTCTTCCGTTCTAAGGGCTTTTAATATCATTTCTTTAAAGTATCTTCGACCACAGTAACCATTCGTTTTCTCGATTTATCCTTACACTCAAACCATTTATTCCCCTCTCATAAATACATGTGTGTTTTTCGATTGTCATCCATTTTTACTCGTTTGTCTTCCAACGACACGAAAATCACGTTTTCCTCTAATTAATGAAGGGAAACGTGAGTTATTCTAAGTCTAATGGGATAGTAACAGAGAAAAAATGGAAAACAATCGGCAGAAACAGTGATGAAATACAACGTGCTTTCCCTTTTTTTTAAGGAGGGGGACATTGTTGCAGTAATTATAATTTATCCTCGTGTACACGAGTCCACTTACTGTGGAAGCCAGGAACGGTCGGGCTTATTAAGATCTACTTCTTTCCGTATAATCAATTTTTTTTAGCAAAAAACTCGTTTATCCGTCCGTATGGTTGTCTCGGGCGTAGACGAGTTAAGATGATTGCAGTCAGCGCTTATGGAAAAGCGAACACAAATACTTAAAAACATCCTCGAGCAAACGGCGCGCATTCTTGAGTGTGAGTTTCATTCGCCGTACTCCCATTCATTGATCTCGCACGCATTGAAATTGCCACAAAAGAATGGCGATTGAGGTGGAGGGAGCACAAATTCCCCATTGGGGAACTTGCCGTGGCATATGGCTGAGACTTTTGACAAAGGCATGCTACAATAACGACTCTTAACACACATAGTTAACAGCAGGACTGCTGAGATAACAGTTGTATTTGACGACAGGACTAATATATTTTGAACGAGGGCGATGAAAAGAGCGATGAGGGTGATGGGCAGCCGGATGCTGGACTAAGAACGCGAATGAGTGAAACGTGATGCAAGTGATGGTTACTGGGCATATTAATGAGAAACTAGCATATTTCAGAGGCTTCATCAATTAAATTGGAGTTGTCTTTGTTGTCTGTTTTATGCTTCGCCTTGCAGCACTTTCAGAGTCTGTAGAAGTTTACTTTCCTAAAATTTCTAACTAAGATTGCTGGAAAAATGTTTTCAATTTTTTCAATGGAAAGAATTGAAAACACATGTTACCAAATGAAGCGCCTACAAAAACAAACAAAAATACTTAATCAAACCCTACATTATTTTAAATAACTTTTGATTTCATAACGAATTACTTGAAATTGGAATAGATTGTAGATTCAGTAGCAGTACAAATATGTCCAAACATAATAAATTGTCCTTTATATCTACGGGGTTTCTGGGAGCGATATACGATAAGCACACGAGAACCAAAAATATATAAACTCCCTTGTGTTGGAGTAGGCGTCATGCGCCATGAAATCATTCAAAAATATCATTAATCATGAAATTATGCTAAGGCCCCGTTTGAAAAATAAAAGAAAAACTTAAATGGAAAACTGGAATGGTAGGAATTGGATGGCAGGTGGTTAAGGAGTATCCCTAAATTCTTAGGCTAATCAGGGATTCACATCTACACAGATAATCCTGGATTATAGACTTGCCAAAAATACATATCAAACAGACAAAAACGTACAGCCACCATTCCTCAGACTTGAAAGTGTATGGACCTTGTCCTTGGTGTGACACGCGATTTCGCAATGGAAATACCAACGGTAATAGTCGTCGAAGAGCGCCCACAAAATTGACGGCGCAAGGACAAAACGGAAGAAAAAAGCAACATTCAATTACATATTTGAACGCACTCTGGCACATTTAATCTGGGGCATTTGTTTCCTAAAGTGGTATTAACCTTGAAATATTTTAAAGGCAATCATGGTTCTACAAAAACGGAGCGATTTTCACATTATTTCACGTGAACTAACGTTGACATAAAGTTTCCACGGTGAAAAAAGTGAGGCCAAAGAAAAATTAGGAAACTCGGAATTTTTTTAAGAATTGCTTTTTAGAGGAAATTAGCTTCTGTGTAGACCAAATGGAGCCAAATTAAAATCAGAAGCGTGACTATAGTGACGTCGTCACAATTATTAACATCGAGGAGACCACATGCAACCATTAAAGCCATTGCAACAATCCTCATTTTTTAAAAATTATGTACAAGGGTGGTCTGAATAGTTTCCGACCGCAGAAACTTTCAATAAAAATGCCTTGTATCTTATAATGCAACCATTTCAGAGAGTAAAAATCATTCGCCTTCACCGGGATTCGAACCCGGATCCCTCGATATCCGGCCGAGTGCTTTAACCAATTAAGCTACCGAGACGTCCTCTTACACTCTGAAAATTTTTTGAGGACGTCTCGGTAGCTTAATTGGTTAAAGCATTCGGCCGGATATCGAGGGATCCGGGTTCGAATCCCGGTCAAGGCGAATGATTTTTACTCTCTGAAATGGTTGCATTATAATGCACACATAGCGGGTGACTCCGTTAAAGTTACTGTTACAGTTTCTTGAAATTTGTCTTGTATCTTTGCTAGGCCGGAAACTTTTCAGACCACCCACGCATTTGTCAATGCCCGGTGTGGATTTTGTAACGGGACTCTAATGCAAAGATTTGAAAGTTTTGTATTGCTCAACTCAACAAGTCAGTACATATTTAGAGAAACTTTGGCGAAGCACCAGCAAAAGAAGATCTGCACACATGGGATATAGTAACTACAAGCGCAATATATTTTACTCGTATTGGTTTCAAATTGACTAGGTCATCTGGATGTAAAGCTATTGTCAAAAACCAATAATTTCAACAAGTACCGATCAATCAGTGTGAAATATAGTACTCATCTTAATACTTAACTCTACGTAGAGTAGTAGGCCAATGACCTGTCCAACTGTCGGTCACTTCCACTAATAATACCAATGCAACGCGTTGTCTTCTCGGGAATATGTACATTTTAAGAAGAAAGCTGCGCAAAAGTAAGTCCATTGTAAGAATTGTGTCTGCGGAAAATATCTAATTTGCGGGGAAAAAATTCATTAATAGCCATTCTTCATTCTTCTTCGACGATGTAATCTCATGCATTATCCATCGGAATGCCGAACAAAAATTGCCTTTTTGGAGGATCGGAGAAACATTCTTGCAAACTCTAAAAATCAGAATCGATATTACCCTGTCATTTAAAATACCTGCTACGGTACTATTAGTTGATTAATTTGAATTTTTGAAAATTAATAAAATCGGTATGTTTTTGCGACCTGCTTTTCCGTTTTCACGGGGGAATGCTTGGTATCACAGGGGCATACGGAGACGTATACACTTTGAGATCTGTATTTTAGCGTGTCTAAATTATCTGTAAGAGCACACACAGAAGAGGTTAAGTTTAGCAGTAGAAATTTAACAGGCGTATCTACTGGAAAAGAAACTTCACATATGATGGAAACCAAACGTTAACCGACAATTGACGTATCATAAATACGTTGTTTGTGTTTTACTTATTTATTTTTTAAATAGATCATTTATTTACAGCTTATTTTAACAGAACTTCAATGAATGGGCGAGGTCTCCCATTTCTATCTTTCAAACTTGTATTTCAGTGACGCATATTTTCTGTGACTACCTGCCGTCATTATTCAATGAATGAATGAATGCCCGAAATCTCTGATTTGGTTTTTGAGTCGTCAGATGAAGCATGGAAACATTGCATTAATTTATCATAGTTCTCTAGACATTTGTCATGTATGGACACTTTACGTTCATCACAAAGAGACAACACTAAATATTTCCACTGACGTTAATTAACCAATAATGATAAAGTTAAAAACAATAATCGCCTTCCATATTCACCTCTTTTCATCGTAGTCATCTTCCTCGTTCGTTTTATCAGTACGGCTTTCTCAAGAGTCTTATTTTTCATTCTTTTTCATAATTTATCCCATTTATCAGTATTGAAAATGATCCCGATGAATGAGAATGATATATGAAAAATCTCAAGTGTTCGTTCATAGAATTTTACGTTTCTTGTTTGAAGGAGGGTTTGGATCGCTGATTTAGGAGCTCAAAAGTTCTTCGACGAGTCTAATTGTGAATGGTCCAAGTCCATCTCAAAGCCAAAATGCTGCGGCGACAGGAGATACCGACAAGTGAAGACATTTTTTTCTGGCTGTAAAATATCACCTAAATCCTATTCTGTTGAAATAATTCCACAAAAATTAAAAGAAGAGAAATCCCCTTTCTTGTCAGTTTAGCAGAATTTCATCCATACATTCACAGGACAAAATGAATAAATGATGGAGTTTTACCCAAGCCATGTGGGTCCGAAATTGAGTCGTCACTTTTCGCCGTACTGGATATAATAATATAATGGGGAACCGAAATAATACGGTAAAACAGGTTTTTTTTGGCTTAACTATAGGATATAAGTTTGGCACTTTGAAGAGGGAGCAGTAATGTACGACTGCATTGGATTCACCGAAATAATGTTCGATATCATAACGCACCGACACGGAGATTACCTACAAGGATTTAGACAAAAAACCGTTCATTGCGTTATTTCATGAAACCAAAACACTTCCAGACGAGACAAAACCTTGGATATGAAAAAAATAAGCAGGATTTATAGCTTGTCGATGAAAATATTTTAATGGATTTACGGTGGCGTGTATTCAGGAAGCATACAAGAGTGACGCAGAAACCCAGTTTTCTGGAATTCCTGTGTTCTGTGAAAATTGGCGGCAGTAAATGTCGATTCATTCTAAAGGTGTAAAATATAGAACCCTTTTGCGTCGTAAAATATAAGAGCACCAATCAAGGGAAACGTGGTGATTTTCACCGACACCGTTCTAGAACGGTTCTGGATAGAGCTTAGGCATATTGACTCGCCCAAGATGCATGCGCGCTCTTTAAATTGCTCCGGCGTTTTTCACTTGAACAAATATTTTTCGATCGATTCCCCGATGCTGTAATAATAAATTCTCCTCATAGGTTCATGTATATGAGCTAATCCGCGAAATGAGACGTTACGTAGCACGAATGAAACGACTGCGTGCTGATTTCCCTCGATTAAGTTTGCCCACCACTCTACGGTAGCGTGAAAATGCGCTCCGGAATGATGAGGGACGAGAAGTGCCAACTGTCGGAGGAACGTATCATGTCTCACCGTGAGATGGTCTTAGCGTTTACACCCTCTATTTAGGTGGCTTTGGAGGTCACGAGACCCTTAAACACCGGCGGCTCGTCGGTGGTCTTACTGCGTGAGGAACCAAGCTGGATCGTTTCTTTGGAATAATTTTCTGGCCGGCTGAGCTGGCCAATCAACCGCCGCCGGTGGGCACTAAATCCCCCGAGGATGCGGCTCTCTCAACCCCAAGCGGAGGCATACATATCCTAGCATTCCACGCTTTCAAGTACCTACACAGGGCAGGCAAAAGAGGATGGAAGTAGGTATGCCTGGGCAGCATGGTCGCCGAAAGAGAGCAATTTTTCAGCTCCATCATTAACGAAGTGCCCAGAGAAGCATGATTATGAGACAGCATTGATTGACCCGACGCGCACGCTAATAAGGAGTGATGGGTATGAGAATGGGATCCGCGTATAGCGACCCGACAGACCGCTTGAAATGCCAACAAAGATCAATGTGCCATTATGTTTGCATATAAATTTTGTATGCGAGATTTCATAGCATACAAATAGAGTATAAACCAATATTGATAAAGACTGAAAAAATGGTGTTATACAACTGTTCAATGTAATCAAATAAGTATGATCAATACAAGGTGATATCTCAAAAACGCATTTTACACGCTCGTTTGTCTTTTAAACAGAAACTGAGAGGCTCTCTCTGAATCCAAGTCATTCCTCAAGCCACGAATATGGATTCGCATATACTAAATGTCTGCTTTAAGTGCATTGAAGTTGCTCAGTTACACAAGATAAACACTTGGGACTATTTCCTTAATTGATCGATATGGAAACATTCCTTTCAGTATTATTCTAATCCACTATTTTCTGCTGTTTCTTTCTATATCTTGGGGCGGTAATGAATTGTCAGCTTCCTTATTACAATAAAGTTATAAATGGGTCTTACCCAACGAGCCCAAAATAAATTTTACACTTCACGTTCGAAAATCATTTTACAAAAATATAAACAGTGTGGACACGAAAGAGAAGTTGCAACTTCGGGCAAGAGGATGGCAAATGCAGTCGGGGAATATTTGCATATTCGGTAACGCATTGAACTCGCCTTCATGGCGCTTCGCTTACTTAAGTTTATATTAAAGTACAATACTCCCTCTTGCGGCGGTAGATAAGCGACGCCTAACAGTTTGGAAGGGAAGACAGTAGAAAGGCAATAGGAAGAACGGTAATTGGAAGGAGTGCCTCGAATACGGACGGAGTCATTTGAGTCAACCTTACCTCTAGATTCTCAAAGGTGACATTTCTCGATGAATGAGTTTTCTCGAAGGAAAAGACATGGTAAGTGGGCCTTTTAGTCATTGATGTCGAACAACTGCCGCGACAAGAGGTTTCGTGGATTGATTCCTCGCCAAACAACTTCCATCTCCAAAGCCTTTCGCCACAGCACTACGTATTGCAAGGGGTAGGGGAGTTTTATCTACATTTTTCTCTTTCATCTGCCACTGGGGAATGACAGGCTTGTTGGAACGTCAGTCTTTACTAGGTAATTGCAATTTAGATGACGGGTTCGTAATACTAATGCAGCATTGCATCAAAATGATCAGTCACAGTTGTGAAGGTACTTAACCTTGGATTTGTTGGAATCACGAACTGTGTCGCGGAAGGGTGACTCTTTGCATATATCACTCCCCGGGTGTCTTTGGGCCGAGAGACCCAATTTTCTGATGTAATGCAGGGTATTAATAATTCACTTGTTGCCACAAGTGAACTCCAGCGCGAGTACACAAGCTAGTAATGTACGTCTATCTATCATTAATCTCTTTTCGTGTTTTGAAGGCATCACATCCTAGATTTTCTCGTGACGCCTTTGCACTTCCTTTCTCATTGTATCAGTCATTCATAAATTCTATCTGTTAGTTTTTCCTCAATCATTTCTTTAAATTTTATTATACTTGCATTAAATTCCGCCCCCTGGCAATACCTATCTCCGTACAATTTTTCCATCCCTTTATCTAATTCCTATTCTTATTATTTACTAAGTCGTCAATCAATCTATCGAAGTCATATTTTGCTTTCAGGCATACCCCACCTACACCTTCTTCCCTTTTGTTCCTGAATCAGCCTCGCTCCAAAAACCAATGCATGCAACTTGTAATTATCTTTTTTTTCAACGTGTTTTTCCAGTCGATGACTTCATGCTGTCTTCCTTGTTGGCCTCGTCTCACGACTGCATCCCATCCTCGCAAGATATTACATTTTCTTTCCTTTTATCATTTTATCGTTCTTGAGATATCATCATACTCATCTCGTTCTCATTATACAGGTAGTATTTTTATTAACCTGTAGTATTTTTAAACGGAAAAACTTGTGCCACTAAGGCGTACGTATATTCTGTTCCTCTATTTTCATTTTTGCCTTTTTGACATGCTAAGATGCTCCTCATCTTATTGGATAACTATTCCATTGTATTTTCTCCACTTGCGCCATAATAGTAATGGATCTTAACTAATATAATCTGTAGCAACCACTAGAAAATATTTCTCTTAAAGGTATTACATTTCGCAGATATTTACCATTTCTAACACCTTCCTGCATATTTAATTTATTATGCCACTCCAAACTTCCTTCTCTTCGAAGTTGCCCTACTTTACAGGTTTTACCCATTTTTTTAGGCAACCGTGACCGATTTTCTTCCTCGAGTGACCTTCGCTCGGAGATCCGAATGGGGGACTCGTTTACAAATGGAATATTTTACTAGCAAGATTCCAAACATATTTTATTTAATAAATCAAACTGATTACAAAGCGTCGAGCGCTACTGCTCTTCGGTATTACAATAAAAGGCGCTTGGCCGCTGCATCGGAGCGCACAGTCCTTCAGTTGATATTCAGTGCTTCAATGAGATGAGTGTCGCAGCAACATTGCTGTGACCACCGCGCTCTCCAGCTTCACTCATGTTAATGGCCCTCCCCTCCTCAGGGTATAATGGCAGGCTATTAGCTGGCGGCAGCCACTCAATAAGTCACGTACCTTCATTAACTTTAGCAGGCATTTAGGAAAAGACAGCACGCTTACGCCCACCTAGTACCTCCGACGTTTTTCACGACTGCTTATTAATTGAGTGCACTCGCATATTTCACGGTAGTCTCTCCGTCTAGAAGTTGGCCGCAATCTATAGAGCGCAGTGCATTCAATGTTCGTGAAAATAGTCACGAGATTTGCTGCTTATTAAAGTGTTATGTAAAAAGTATCGATAATAATTTTTACCTGACGCGTACGTGAAGTGCAGAATTCAGACCTTCGATTAAGTGTGCGGATGATCGTAGATTGCATTGACATTGATTAGAAGACAGTGCGCACCATTATAACTGAATATTTGGCGATATGAAAGATTTTCGCTAAACTCGTCCCGCAAGTCTTGACGGACCACCAAGAGCAGAGCCGAGTGTCTGCTTGCGAAGACCTGCAACATCATCGTGACGATTCCCCAACCTTCTTACAGTTCCGATTTGGCACCAACAGAATATTTACTATTCCCAGAAGTAAAATCCTCCCTCAAAGGACACCTTTTTGGGTCACTAAGTGCCGTCAAAGAAGCTGGTACCCTTGAGGACCTTCCAGAATCCGTCTACCAGGAAGCTTTCGATTCGTGGAAAATCCGCTGGCAAAAGTGTGTCAATGCTCAAAGAATGTAATTTGAAGAATTTTGAGGCTTTGTAGCAAAATCTGAGCCAAATCTATTTTTCCTCAACTTTTTCTGGATTTTGTATGTGTTAGGTATTTTCCTGAGTGCTTGTGAGTGTGTCAGGTCTGTGGTTGTGGAATTTATTTTAATTAATATAATATATTATTTATTCAATTGATTTATTCCCGCAGACAGTCACGGATAGTATGTATAGATTTATATAAATTTATGTCTCCTTAACGGAGTCCCTTTAACCCTGTGAAGGGTCCCATTTTTGTTGTTGGTCTTTAGTTGGTCACTGGTGAAGAATTGAATTTCCCGCAAACTACAACAGAGAGGTATTCTGTTCGAGAGATTATGGTTGGTCACTGCCACGTAATTGAATTTCCCAACAAAATATCACAACATATTTGGTTTTCTTTGTGGGGCGAGCAAATAAAAAGTAAGCCGAGGGCACAGGACATCCCTTATTACTGCAGAAATTAAATGTAAGGTCAGTGAGGAAGCTTGTACAGGAACCTGGAAATGCAATCTCAAGAGTCTGTAAATACAGAGTACTTATTCAATGGTTCGCTTAGGGCATTGCTTTTAACAGATGATCTTGCGTTTTCCATACCGTAATGAGATCCTTCTTTCCGAGTTTGGAGCACTTGGGAAAGCACATTAAGAGGTACAAAATGCGAGGAAACATAATACCTCGCTGATCTTGAGAATATTAAAGGACCAACCATTTTCGTTTGAATATTGCTTCATTGGAATTTGGAAATTTAGTTCATTTAATTAACATTTCAAGCGAACGCATGCTTCAATGACACAAAGTAATGCGATGACAACCCAAGGATGATGATTCTAACGTTCGCTGTGCGTCTATGCTTCGTTAACCAACTTAGAATCTCACTTCGTCGCAAAGGGCAAATGCAAACACAACGCACCTCAATCAACAGAAATATATTTTTGGTCTGATGCCACTTGAACGCCCGATGGAGGGAAAAGGCCATAATTTGGAAAAAAAAGCATTTAAGCCATGCCAAGGGAAACTGAGACGAAGGAAGAGCATTGGTCATCAAATAGCGGCCGGGATCAACACTGTTCGATCCACGCACTCATTCTTCGTGTAGTAGGAAATTGGAAGAAACGGAGCCGGAACCTTCCCTTTCTGCTTCTAGCAATTTTATTTAATCACGTAATTCACCCTCATCGAAAAACTGTGTGTTTCTCGTGTCTTCTCAAGGAAGAACATCAGAAAACATCATATTTGTCGAAAAAAGTGTGGAGTCAAATACGTTCCTAAATATCAAGTGGCATGAAGTTATAGCAATTAAAACAGTTTGAAATTAAATAAGTAATAATGTTATCGTCTGGCAAGTTCATTTGTATCCGTTAATAATATTTTCCTAAATCCTGTGTAGACATTATTTTCCTAGTAACTACGTGCATATGTTAGGTTTATATACTTAAGTGTGCTCTCCACATTATGGAGACAAGGGTATATTTAGACAATCAAGGATGGTCATGCTTAGTTCAGGATCGTGTCATGCAATGTGAAGTCATGTGACGAATATGAATAGAAAATATATTGACTGGTCATTAAACAGGTACTTGAAAAACGTTCCCCAGACTCAAATTTAAAGTTCATTTATATTTTAAATACACAAGGAACGTAGCTACGGTCGTGAATCAATGTAAACAAAAAATACCGGGACCGTAAACTTCAAGTTTACGGTCCCGGTATTTTTTGTTTACATTCATTTTTATTAATTATTATAAATATCATTCAAACGTTTGCTTAAACTTTTAGCCAAGGCCAAATATTTTATCAGAATGACATTTTTTGAAATCATCAAAATTAAACGAAATGAGGCTTGTTTAGATCGGTTGCTTTTGTTTTATCAAAAATGTAGCCTATTAATAATCGATTTTTCCCTACTTGAAACATCCTCAAGGAGACGTTAGATATTTGCCGAATTTTTGTATTTGCCTGGATGCGATCAGACTAATATGAAGCAATGCTAACACTTAACATGCGAACAATTCCTAATTACACCATTATTGATAACATACGCGAAATATTCTAGGGCATATGACTCTAAGAAAAGTCAATATAGTACAAATATATTCAAAAACTGTTTCCTACTCTACAAAAATTCATACACAAAAAAGGTGCCTCATTTATTTCATACAATGATGCGCCAATACGGTTGTGGCTTGGTAACCCTGTTGGGTAGAGAATTGGAATGATGCCAGAATGATCCTCGGTTTTATTCCAGCGTGAAGAAGCTTTCGAAGAACTCCATCTAAATTTCATATGGTAGGTACGGATTTCTTGTTCATGGAGATTCGTGATATCGAATTGTGTCACAGCGGAAGAGACTGCTCTACCCCTCCTAATTCTTAACCTGTTGATGAGTGACCTTCACACCGACTGAGACTTGGTTAGGACTGACCTCTAACCTCACCCATCATAGCCAACCTTCCGGTTGACTTATGCCAATGGATGCTTAATCCAATCAACACTAATCACTGTTTGCCGATAATCTTTATTTGACATGAGAACATCAATATAGAGGCCAAGTAAATGACTTTCAAATTATTATTCTTGATATCCATGGATAACGAAAAGTTTCTAATCCGCTCTTCAGCACAACTCAAGAAGGATTGAGCCCAAAAAGTACAGCTAAAGATATAATTCGGCAAACTCAGAATATTCCGGTCCTTGGAATGGATAAACTTATTTTATCCATTTTGCATAAACGTTGTTCGCGTTTGAATATCAAAACCGGATTGGTCCAGTAGTCCATTCTGTGGCATGGACTTTGCATGAAACTGTTCTGTGACGGTTATTTTTAAAACATGGGTAATACTAAAATATGGAAAATATTCGACCAAAAATGGTGTCACGAAAATAAAAAAAACTCATCTGTGGTCACCAGGAACTCGAAGTGGGAATTCACCATCAACCTTTTTGATGGCGAAAACTATAAAAATTCTATACCCAAACAAAAAATTCAATAATCACCCGGGACACCACTTCCTTCACAAAAATAATCAGAGGTTGATTGGAGCGACTCCCGGAAATGGCCTGTGCCGAGCGAATGGGGAGGTTCAATTGGGTGAGCAGGGATATTAAAACTTAAAAAGGTGGAAACACGTCTTTCATTGGTCATCAAGGAATGACAGGGGGAGAAACGATGATTTATCTCGCTTGGGAAATTAAACGGAACAAGTTATTGCCACCGACGGATTCCAAATAGGACGGCGGAGCAGTTAATTTTCTTGGAACTCGTTCTGCGTGCTTCGCTTGTTTATGCACCCGTGATTTGAGCGTGGCGCTCATTTCGGCGTCCAAAAAACGCGAAACATGAGCGTGAGGGATGACGCCCCTGTGGAAAGTGGGTGGCTTTTATCACACTTGCGTTTCAAACATTTACAAGGACAAATATTAGTGGCACTTTGAGAAATTAAAAAAAAATCCGATTCGCAATATAAATAAAAACAAGAGAAGATTTTCTTTTTCCGGTTAAAGGACCCCCATGATGGAGCGACATGAAATACTACCTTGAACAAAAAGTTCCCGGAATAACCACCGTGTGGCGCTCCCATTGTTCCGATTTGAGTTCTGTTTTTTTGTTAAATTGGTACATCTGTTGTTGATATTCCCTTTAAATCTTAGTGCCATAACTTGACATTTGCAAAAGTTACGTAGCCAAGAGTACATCTATCTCTGTGTGTGTTGGCGATTTTTTACAATTGCAGAAATGGATTTAAATTTGCAACAACGAACTTGTATTAAATTTTGCGTAAAAAACGGATTTAGTGGCGCACGGACGTTGGAAATGTTGGAAGAGTGTTTCGGCAACGATTCTCTAAAAAAAACGGTCGTTTACCAGTGGCACGAGCGGTTCAGAAGTGGTCGTGAGTCAATCGAAGATGATGAACGCAGTGGCAGACGATCGACATCGAAAGTCGGTGAAAAAATTGATAAAGTAAAAGAAATGTTGGTCAATAACCGCAAATTAACCATCAGAGAAATAGCGGAGGACTTGAACATTGCCTATGGATCCGCCCAAGACATTGTGGTTAATGATTTGGGTTTCCGTCGTGTAGCAGCCAAGTTGGTGCCAAAAGACCTCAATTTCATGCAAAAAAGAGACCGTGTTGACGTCGCAAAAGACATGATTTGCGAGGCTGAATCCGATCCCACATTCATCAAAAGGATCATTACTGGAGACGAGACGTGGGTTTATGAGTACGACACGCAATCCAGACATCAGGCAATTGAATGGCGTTCACCAAATGAGCCGAGACCAAAAAAACCACGTCGTTTTCAGTCAAGAAAGAAGGCAATGCTGACGGTTTTCATGGATTACAACGGTGTAGTGCATCATGAATTTTTGCCAGAAGGCCAGACAGTAAACAAAGAGTATTATTTGGGCGTTATGAGACGTTTGCGTGAAGCAATTCGCCGAAAGAGACCAGAAATCGTCGCACAGTGCGTCGAGACCGTCGCACAGTGCTATCATTATTCGTAATTTTTTGACGAAAAATGCAACAAATACCATCCAACAGCCACCGAATTCACCTGATTTGGCTCCCTGTGACTTCTTTCTGTTCAATCGAGTTAAAAAACCATTACGGGGAACGCGTTTTAGCAGCCGAGAGGAAGTAATGGAAAAATCGCAGGAAGCACTGATGGACATACCGAAAACCGAATATAAAAAATGTTTCGAGGATTGGATCAAGCGCTGGCATAAGTGTGTTGCAGTCGATGGGGATTACTTTGAAGGGGACAATATAGATTTAGATTAATAAACTTGTATTTTTAATTTTCTGAATAAATTCCGGGAACTTTTTGATCAAGGTAGTATTTGCGAATGACGCCTTGATATACACATAAGCACGTATAACGTATGCTCGTATACAATTATTGCTTTTGACTATATATTATGACCGTATCCCGGATCCTCGTATCGTATAAGTCCGCCTCCAGGGAGAAAATTATTATTTTGAAATTATGATTTTAAGAATACTAACAAATTTAATTTCTTTAGGGGGGATCAATTGGTAGGTATTCTCAAAGTGCTGGGTCGGGGCCATTCATTGGACGTTCAAAGGCATCCCATCCGAATCGACTCCCCGGCTGAACGATTTAAGCTGCAATGCGAAGAGTTGTCATGTAAGAGGACAGATGATGGAAGGACGCCATTCCAACCCCATTTTCCTCGGTATTTTTTTAGTTCCGGCTCGTCTACGGTTTTTTTGGTTGAATAATGAACAACGGAATTAATTATGGCTGCTTGTTTCAGACATGAAGCCGGTAATATCCGTTTTTTACCACAGAAAACGGCCTACATTCTTAACTTAAGATGATTCTTGTCAAAATTGCTTTGGTTTCAGCGGTGATAAATCGTGCAATTGCATTATATTAACATGATTAAGCGTCAGTGAAATAAATCCACGTTTCTTCTTTGTTCACGGTTTGATAAAAAATTTCTCCTTTCATCCCGAGGACACAGCAACAATGGAGCAGGTTCCACGTGCTGTTGTTTCCGTATTAACATCTGACCGTATTTTAATATCCTTCCGCTAGATGATATTCCATAGCCTCTTTCCTTGCAACAGTTCCATGAAGAAATGGACGAGAGGCAAAAGGAAAATATGACAGTGACGATACCTGTTTCCGCAAAACATCTTGCAAATGTCATGCTCACGTTAGCGGGGAAATATTCGAATGAAGAAGTGAAGAAGATTTCTTTCACTTTGGTTAGACTTCTTTTTGAGTACGGAATCACTCACCTGGGGCCTTCAACTAATCTCGAGATAAAACAAAATAAAAGCATCATGTTTCGTCAAAAACCGTCCCTTATTTCGGAATTTTCTAGCCACGAAGACGTGGAAGCACAAAGCTTGGATGGACGACTTCAACTTTGACGTAAACACAAGCAATTTGAGTTTTAACGTCTACGCAGAGAGAATAATGTCAGTTCCTCATATCTTTGGTGGGCGATAAGAGAAATTGCCTGCCAATAGGACGACAATAGGAAGCCTCTTTCCCTCGCTTTATACGTAACCACGGAATGAGGAAATACCATACATGACTCTCACAAACTTCGCGATTAGAAAATAAAGCCCAATGTACGAATAGCTACCAATGATTCCAGCAGCTGATGGCCGAACACCATCGTGGAAGCTTGAAGGTGAAGATGTAAATGTATCATTTTATACCTTTCCTCGCCACTATTGAGAAAATTCTGTGGCAAGCCATTCAAAAGGCTCTACCTCTAACCGCAACTAAACATGCTATTAGGCTCCTCTTAGAGGATTTTTTCCACACCACAAGAGAAAAAAATAAACAAAATTGTATGTTCCAATGACTTAAACTCAGATTGGGCCGAATCACACAATCTTGAGTAAACTATGCCGTCTTCATCATCCGAATAAGTTGGGGCACAGAAACCCGGATCGTACCAATGAGTGCCATAGTGTGGAATGAATAGAACTTTCCGTCATTCTAAACGCCAGGGGCATAATCTTTGCAAGTTTGACCGACGGATTCATGAAGCACTTTTCTAAGACTAACAAAATAAACTATCAAGAGAAATATGCAACTGGCCAGATTCTATATAACAACATTACAATTACAAATAGCAACTTACTTTCTGGACGCGTCTCGTTTATAGCAGGTCCACAAATTTCGGAATGAAATACATAGATTAATGGTTCAAAAACGGAATGAACGCCAGTGACAAACGAGAGGGCAATTTTGATCCGGAAAGTTTTAAATGATCCGAATGAATCAAAAGAGAAGCACTTATATTTTTTATCATTTCACACTCGACTCATTAATGAAATTACATTGCAGAATGGTTCATTTCTATCAAAATTATATATTTTCATGCAATTATTAAGCACCTGAAAGGTTTGAAATTCCCGGATGAATTTCTATATGGGCCACAAAAAATAAATGCAGTTATTTCTGCCGAATCCGATGACAAATAGCCAATTTGAAGTGCTTATTACCGAAACGCAATTTTTGAATTTATAATCTTTTCCTCCAAAAGAAGAGACGTTTAAAATTTAGTAGACTTTTACGGTGAGGTAAAGAGGGAAGCAGAGGGCACAAAGGATTACTCACACTTTGGAATCCATGGGCTAAACCGCCGATGGCCACGACGAGGACCCCGCGCTTCCTCCTCACTCTCTTCGGCCACGGGGGGTCCTGGGTTCTGTGAGAAAAAGGAAAAAAAATAAGGTTACAGAATAATTAACGAGAGAGAAACTTTAATACTGACCACGATTGATGAAAAATACAGTCGACCCAGGGTTGTTATCAAATAGGTTTCTTGGATATCTACGTTTAAGCCACCATGGTGGAATCTATGGAAATTAGGAATTTG
The DNA here is from genome assembly GCA_037158775.1 of Hetaerina titia. Lineage (NCBI taxonomy): Eukaryota > Metazoa > Arthropoda > Insecta > Odonata > Calopterygidae > Hetaerina > Hetaerina titia. The sequence continues at coordinate 4,514,300 of CM073774.1, forward strand.
ATGTGGTTGCATTTTTTAGGAGGGAGACAAACAGTTGAGGTCATTCGCGCAATCGGGAATAAGTGAGTAATTTGATGGAGAGGAGCCCGTTGTCGGCATTATTAGTCTACTCTTAACAAAGGGAATCTAGGAATCAACAATTTAACGGCCCATCCGACGAACAGCGTAAGAATTTTGCACACGAAAATGAGAGAACACTGAAGTTTTGTTTATCTGTATATATCCATTATGCCAATCATGTCATTCGACGTCAGTAAACATGCTTAGGGTGGGTTGATTAAAGTTCTTGAAACTTGATGAACTCCGAGCGTTCATACTTCCTTGTTTTTCCATATTCCAGGGTTTATTTTCAAATTTCATCGAGACCTTAAGGAGAAAGAAGGAGGGTGCTGGATACAATGACCGTGATGAAAGCTCTATTATAGCCATTCTACTTATGTAAATTAAATCGATACCTGCATTAAATTTTCCCCCTATTTTTCATTATCAATGATTTCCAAATGTTACTGCAGCAATGAGATTTTTATGTCGCACTTCACAGAATTATGCTGAACATACGAGGTGTGTTCAAAACATAACGAGAATTTTTTCATTTCGCGGGCTTGGAGAGTCTGATTATCAAACTTTTTTTATTATGTTGGTATACATGCCCCTGAAGTATGATAAAGCTTTCAGCTGTTTTCATCGTGGACTTTGTCTGTGTCAGCCACTAAGGTTAGACGTGTTTTATGAGCTCGGCGATTTTCCTTTGTTAAAAGAAATGGATCAAAGAGTTCGATCAAATTTTGCGTAAAAAATGAAATAAAGTGTGTGAAATGTTAACAAAGGCGTATGGTGACTCTGCTATGAGTAAATCAAGACTTTACGAGTGGTATAAGTGTTTCCAAGAAGGCCGTGAAGACCTTGAAGATGACGAACACCCTGGACGCCACAGCAAATCAACAATCGATGAAAACGTGGAAAAAATGAAAGAAATGGTTATGAACGATCGCCGAATCACAATTAGAGAGGTCGCTGATGATGTTGGTATATCGATTGGATCATGTCATGACATTTTTTCCAATTTTTTGGGTATGAAACGCGTGGCAGCAAAATTCGTTCCAAAATTGTTGAATATTGAACAAAAACAGCGGCGAATGGAATTTGCTCAGGAGTCACTGAATGAAGTAAACGACGATGCAGAATTACTGAAACGTACGTATTATAACAGGTGAGGAAACATGGGTTTACGGATAAAACTAAGGCTAAATCATCCCAGTGGAGGCATTATGGCTTGCCAAGACCGAAAAAGGCTCAAGTGCGGTGGAACGTGAAGGTTATGCTCACTGTGTTCTTCGGTTTTAATGGCACAGTGCATCAGAAATTCCCGCCGCCAGGTCAAACGGTCAATAAGAAGTACTCCCTACAAGTTCAACGTCGTTTGCGTGAAGCAATCCGAAAAAAAACACCCAGATCTGTGGAAAAACAATTCATGGCTTTTGCACCACGATAATGCACCAGCTCACACTTCGTGGTTTGTTAGTGAACTTGTGGCCAAAAACAATACTGTAACGATACCCCAGCCTCCATATTCGCCAGATATGGCTCCGTGTGACTTTTTCCTATTTCCAAAAATAAAGAGAACCTTGAAGGGCCGTCGTTTTACAGCCGTAGATGACATTAAAGGCTATCTCAAAGATCGAGTTTGAGAAGTGTTTTGGGGATTGGAAGAAGCGCTGGCAGGAGTGCATAATCTCCAATGGGGACTATTTTGAAGGTGACAACATCAATAAAAAAACCATAAACACAGTAATCAACCCGTAGGTCGGTTTAGTAGGTGATGCTCACCCATGTACTAAGCCAGACGTCGTGTGAATATTCACATATCAGGGTAATTCCTTTTCCGGTTATGGTTTCCCAGGAAGGCCCGAAAAATCAACTAGCGTGAGTATCTTGGAAGCTGTAGGTGCCCAGAGTGCCTTGCCCGGGAATCGAACCCGGGACCCTACGGTCAGCATTCCAACGCTCTACCCCTTGGACCACCGCGACCCTGACAATATCAATGTATAAGAATAAATAAATATTATTGTTCGAAAAATTAAAATTCTCATTATTTTTTGAACACACCTCGTATTTGCCATTGCGGTGTTACACCTCGAACAATTGGTGAAAAGTACTTAAACTGTTTTTTGCCGCGGTGTTTTCTAAACACGGTTTTCCATGGATTCCATTTCCATGCATTAAGTATACTATATATTTAACTCGTGGAACCATTATAACATGTAAACTGTGCAAAACATTCTGTTAAGTTGATATCCAATGCAACCCAGTGAAACCTTGCGGAAAACGAATATTTCTGGTGTTTGTTTAAAGTGGACTGTGCGTACGCAGGGGCTTTGCAATTTCCTCCCATATCATCGATGAATCAAGCCGCAATCAGCGCGCGAAGGAAGGCTTCCAAGTGCCATGGAAAAAAGGCTGTCAGTTAGTCAAAGAATGGTGAGGGAGTAATTTAAATATATATACTCCTAAATAAAAATATCTAACTGGCGTTAGAGAAGTTATAATGCAAACATTTACCTTTCTCCGCATGATTTACAGCTTTTGAGAGGAGTTATACGTCTATTCAGAAGAATACGTGAAGACAGAAATGGGTGTTGAATGTGACGACACACACATTTTCTTAAAATGCCTAAAAGGCGTTCCAGCGTCAGATTATTACTCTTCAATTATTGTCCTAATTGCAATAAGAAACAGTATTCAAGCATTTAGTTTTGAAAACAGAATCTTATTCCACATTGACAATCTACGATTCTTCATATTTCTTACAAGCAAAAAGGGTGTGGACACCAATTTAGTGAGCACTGGTGTATTGTATTGGCATTCACAGATATAGTGCCCGATATCTAATATACTTCACTTTCATAAGAAAAAACATTCTATTATCGAAAGAAAAATATTTAAAGCAGTTACTTTATGCGGGGGATTCACTTGCATGCAAGACTATTGTGTGGGCGAGAAAACTAAAGTTTACTTTTTTATCTCATAAACCATTGAATAGGTTTTCATCAAAAATGGGGCTTCTCTTTGCTTGAGTGGGAGCCTTTTAACATTTCTCGTGCACAAATTTCGTTCAAAACATTCAAATCAACTACCGAGCAAAAATTAGGGTATCTCTTAAGTAGATCTCTTGTCTTCAATTGTTCACGCCAGTTACTTTTTTAATGAGGGCATGAGCATATTTGAGTAATCACACTATTGGGCCAATACACGAGGTTTAATTAATTATTAAAACCCAACTAACCGATAATAAAATTTGGTGTCAGAATCTAAATGAAATTTTAAGCAGTTTGTAGAGATTATTAGAAACATTTCAACACAAAAACTGTTGCCCATAATCCTGAGTTAGTAAAAAACACGAAAATGTTTACAAAATTTTCTCATTGGCGTTCTGAAGAGTTGATTGTTACCATTTCCTGACAACCGACGCCCATTCATCGCCTTGGGTGAGGCGTCAATCATTTTTTTCCGGGATTTCTGGTGATTTAATCCGGCGAAAGTTGATAGAATTGTTCCATGATGATAATTCCACATTTAATGTGGAATTCTCATCATGGAAGTTCTATTTTTGACCTTCTTCACAATTTATGGAGGATTTCCCAATCATTTTACCACGAAAGCGAGCTAAAACTGAAATATAGGGTTTGGGGAGGGGGTTGGAACCTATTAACCTTGAACACAGTTACCCGGTTCGCCTAGAAATCATACCAGTCCTGATTGGTTATGCATAACACACATCTCCATATAGGTACCTACCCCGAGTAGGATGCTGAATAAAATGGAAAATAGTGGATACCCTAAGTGCCATTCATTTTGATAATGGAAACAGACTTCAGAGGTAGGAAATGTTAACTATGCCTCTCGTCGTGCAATCAACTGAACTACCTATAGCAGACAATAGCGCGGGATTTCCACGTCTTTCAGAAGGCATTATTCACGTAATATATTTGGAAAGAATCGGGATGGATGAGGATAGTGATTATGTGCAAGAGAAACACAGATTAGAAATCACAAAATATTTTAAAGAGGGTACAAGGGTGAAATCAGGTGCCTAGAATGAATAAGTAATTAAACCTGGATTTTATACGTAATATACTATATGCTGACAATATTATCACAGTTTAATAAGAAAGGTAAATTTATTGAATAGATAAAGTTAATAAATGAAGTAAATTTAAAAATGGTTTCCTTTAACCCTCGAGTCATGCCTCTCCTCTGTCTTCTTTCACATTCACCGCATATACTTGGTTTTCCTCCTTCTATTATTTTGTTCCGGAGAATGAACGTAACAAACAAACTTGATGTGCAGGTATCTCTTAACAAATATTTCCATAGGTTTTATATTGTCATACCGTCTCCTGCTGGAAATCATCTTGTGCCAGCTTAACATCCATTATTCTGTATAACCAGGATCACATTGTTTTTAACCTAACCTAATCTCCGGCATTGATTTCACAGTCTTGTTTCTGGTATTATATTAACAAGTTAACGAAATATGTGCAATTTGGCATGGTTCTTCGTTACTCCTACGATACTGAATTTCATCTTCTGCAAATATTTTCCAACGAAGCTACAAATTAATGATTCCAAAATCGATATATTTTCACCTTGTATCATTTGTGCATCGCTTTCTAGGTGGACAGAAAATGCGGATTGGAGATAAATGATTCAATACAGGTACTGAAGTCAACTGAATGTAGAAGTTTAAACAACTCTTGTAAGAGATATTAATTTTCACCGACGTTAATAATCAATCGGATCATTGAAATAACTCGGTTCCTTTGTGCTAACTATTCTTTCCATTAACAATATCTCCGATGAGTGAGAGGCATTTTCCTCCACCCTTTATCAAGAAAGAAGAGCTCAACTCGACTTCAAATGAAAGCGAGCAGCCATTAGGAGAGATAATTTATAAAACATTGTACGGGTCCACAATTCTATATTCTGTTCTGAGTGAACCCATTATCTGAAAATTGTTTCATGGCTCGTTAAGAAATCACGGATTGCCCTATTCGGACAGCGACTTAGATGAAAAAATTGACGCATTGAAGTATTTTAGCGTATAAATAAATGGCAAATTTTGTATCTCAATCTGTTACTCTCATCGTAGAGGGAAAACTCGCCAACGGGATAATTCATACCTCGTTTGTGAGAGCCAAATAGAAAAAATCGAAAGAAAATAAATTATGCAAGTGTAAGTGGCATAAACTGCCGATGATAAATGCATTAATTTTTCACAGAAATAATTTGTGATTACATATTGATTGATTATCCATTCCAAAATCAAAAGCTAGTTGGGAATAATGAATTATTTTGCGCTGCCCGGCTTGTCTTGAATAATAAATTGAAGATTAAATGCTGACGCACGCTTTTCCGATTTTTTTCCTAGCATTAATTTCTCCTCCGTCTGAATCGAGGTGTTCTTACCACATTCTGCTAATGTGATGTTCGGCGTGTTTGAACGGCCGAGCGCCTTCTCCAAACCACTTCAGTGGGACTGCACGTGTTCGAGCGACCAAGACCACATCCATTTGAATATTTTTTTTCCGTGCCGTAACTGGAATTGCACGTCGAGGCTTTGGCGCAGACACTTTCGTCACGGCATCCATTTCCGGAAGGGGAAGGACCGATCCCTCGGCGGCATCTGCACAGTCCCTGGCGCGACGTCCGCCCCTTCACGGGTCGAGAGGGCTTCTGGTTCCGCTCCGATTGAGACCGCGGGAGGGCTTCCCAGGCAGGGGTGCAAGCGGAAATGCGACCCGTGCCAACACACACCCCCGCCCGCCCCGTCCCGCATGAGGTCGCCGCGCCCGCCAACATCATCTCCGGCTGCGGCAGCGGTCGAAAACCTACGCTTTCGCCGTCCATCTCGTCTCCACCCCTCATTAAAACGCACGGCGCCCGGGTCAATGCCGTCTGGCCCTCGCTGTCGCGGGCGTGGGGGTGCGGTGCGCCGGCGACGCACACGCACGGTGCGGCGATAACACATTGCAAAACCGGATGCACGGGAACGCGGCTTTAGTCGGAGTTTCGAATTGGCCAGGCGTCCGTCGCATCGAGGTCGTCAATTTTTTTACGTAAATGGGGGGGTGAGCGGAAAACGAGTGCCCGAAGGGAGAGCCACTCCCCCTGGGGACTCGAGGAGGGTGGCGCTGGTCAGAAAATTCGTAAAAACTCTCTCTTCTCTCCCGGAATTCTGGCGTGCATATTATTCTCCAGGGAACTGGTTTCTCCGTTATGAAAGCGACCCTCCAGCCCTCTACACCGAGGAAGCAAAGGGGGGGGGGGCAATCAGAGATCGTCTTCGGTGCAATTTCGGAAAGTGATCTCGTTACAAGTTCAAATTTACTTCCTCGTCCTCTCCCCCTCCCCCCCCCCCCCGGGGCGTCCATCCTCCCCTCTCGTCTTTGTCGACGGAGATGGCGGAATTGGACGAAGATTGCAAAAGCAGAAAATGGATTGGAGGCAGCGGAAGTTATTGGGAAACTCCAAAGGGACTGTGGCGAACAATCATCCAACTTTGATGCGAGGGCATGAGGAGAGGGATACACACACTCGGTGGAATTCTGCGCTGGAAATTGGTCTGGGAAACGTAAAACATTCAAGAACCTTAAATTTTAGATGAAATATTCCCGTAGAACCGACCACAATTCGTACTCCTTCCGTCAATTGTCACTTTCTAGCACAAAAAACTTTGGGGAGTTTGGGTTTTTCAATGAATTTTCGCAAGGTAGAATCTGATTAGACACTTAATCCGCCTCTTATTTTGGGATGTAACCAACAGTGGAAAGCGGATTTATTTTATCCATTAATATGCAATGGCGCCGGGCTGGAGAGCAGGAGATCGAGCAAGCCCTATCCTATGGGTAGCATTACAAAGAATTTCTGTACACTGCTGAATTAAAATAGTTGAAACCCCTTGGAATAATATTCTTCAACCTTTCCGGAGATATGAGCTAAAGGCTGTATAATATTTTACTTAGCCGTTACAGACCCTCTTTTACATCCCCTTTGCTACTAACGAGCAACCAGTGGTCTAAGACTATTACGCCTCTTAATTAGAACGTGACCGAGAGACAGATCGATGAATGAATAAAGAGATAATGATACAAAGGTATTAGACAATAAATACTAAATTCATTTCAGCATCAGAGTATGCAAAGTTCGTTGGCTCTTTCGTTGGCTATATTACTAATAAAAATGGGGAGGAAAGTAGGGCTTAATCCAGCAGATGATCGCATGGGAAACACAACTTTATGCCCTGAAGCAATATAAAATCGCATGCCTATTGGCATGATAGCACTAACCAGCCAGGAACGAGAAAATTCGGTTGAAATAAACTGGAAATGGAGACAAAAAAAGTTAGAACCTCATTTACAGCAGGAGTTCACCCTGCTACATAATGATACCCTCGGGTGGTATCGGGCCTCGGGCCTATCTTTAGCGTGATTGCTGGACAAGTATATTTGGGATCAGTTCAGTTACGATAAACTAATGAATTATGAAGTAACTGAGTATCAAATATGGATGCCAAGATAAAAATCAATTTCCTCCATTGACCGTCAAACATGGCCACGCATTTCCATTCGATTGGAAGGGTCAGGGTATTTTTTGAGGTTTAATTCTGGTGGAATGAAAATGGTGTCGAGCTCTTTACAGAGCTGAAGTATTTCTCGGTGTTTTCACTCTCAAAGCGCGCAACAAATGTAGTATACATCGTAAAGCTAATTGGTTTGGCCAACTTTTTAATTGTCACAAATGTGATTCTTATAGATCCAAATTTCTTCTGAATCTTGCCAGAAAATTACCGGCAAAATTTGATACTATTATTCTTCTACACTTTTCATCTTTTTTCAAATAATCTATGTTTTCAACAGATTCAGACGACATGTAGTGGAAGTTCGTCATTAAGAGAAAAACAAAAATTGCACTTGTCCAATTCTGATTCCAATTTGAAGGTTACAAATAAATCTGTGGAAAAGTGCTAATTTTGTTTTTCTCATACTCTATATTTTCTGTGAATCGGAGAAATATTTCGTAACTCATGAGATCCGTTCTACTTCAGAACTTGAAAAATGGCCGACCTCCCCGGCGTTTGATTCTAACGTCAAGTTTCACAAACGTGAAGTCGGAATTACTTAGCTCCACTTGCGGCAGATATTATCTTCGTTTACATAAATCTCTATCTTATGTCCCTTAAATTTTATATAAACTGATGAACAATTACCTTTCCCGCTATTAAAATATGAACATTAGGGAAACGACCGAAGGAAAAGCAATACTTCAAAAAGAAGAAGCTCCTTTTAATGCATATTTTTACGTGTTTTCCATTTATGATTCCGTAGGAAATCCATTCCTTCTAAATTGCAGAGGTTTTATTTTCTCGTTGACGATGACATTCACTTTGAAAATAAATGATTCCACCAAATTAAAGATACCCGAAAAGAAGGTTCGACTCTATTCCTCCATTGTGACTCGCCTTCGCTTTGAAATCCGTACGCTGGGGCGCGTTCTGTGGACTTCCTCCCTAAGAAACGCGAGAAATTGTGAGCTAAGGCACTCGATACCGTTCCGACGGCCGTCTGCAAGGGCTGGGGTATAAACAGCCGATGGGCAAGATATTTCCACGAGAATGCAAAGGCGGAGAGATGGGAAACGCAAGCCAAGGATGCGTAACGAAGGGAGAGAGAAACGATTCCGAAAGTCGCGGGGGAAGGCAAACTGAAATGATTACATAGGAACTAGAGGGGCGAGAGAGATTACGACTACCGCCCATGCTCACTCCCTCCTCCCCTTGCTGCCATCCCATCCACAACCTATGAGAATACTTGGCGAAAAGGGTGTTTTTTATACCTCTCCTCGTGGGATCCATTTTTCTTTACCCCTTGACGAAGCGAAAGTCGTTTCGAGTCGGGCGAAGCTAAGCACATGCGGTAATAAAACCCAAACGTGTATATTTATATACATACATATACATACTTCATACATATATGCCGGGAAAATAGGCCGAAATGGTTGCAAAGTATCCCCCTTGCGAAGGGTCCTTAATATATGTTCTAAAGTGAATTAATTCCCCGTATTATGTACTAAAAAGTTACCTCGGACGCTAATAATATACTTTCGGGTATTTCCTTATGATATCTCCTCCGTACATTTTTGAAAATTACTCCATTTTTACAAGGAATTCAGTGGAGTCTTTTGGGCATCCTTTAAAATTGAGGTGAAGTTTAAAGCTTCCTAAACAAGCTTCCTAAACAAAACATGCAGAGTTATTTCTCAAATATGGCTTAAGTATTTAAGGCCAACTACCGTTGTTTTTCTGGTTCTCCCAAAAATAGCTTAGTCGTCTTTATAACAATATCGAAAGGTGTCAATTGACAATTGAATGCCACGAAAAGAACGAAAGCGTAATCATAGCTAAATAAATTATGGCATTTTTGAAAAAAAAATTTCTTTAAAAGCTTTGAAATGCAATATGATAAATTATCATTGTAGGCTGTCCAATTTAAGATCGTTTTATGGTAAGCCCCCAAACAATACAGTCTCCAGCAAAAGCCTTCATTCATCAATAGTCCCTCGTCCTAACACTATCCGTCATTTGTTTCTTGTATGTCAACCTTAACTTCATCTTTCTACCATTCTAGGGTTCCTTCATAGTGGATTTCGTAAAATGTCTCCCTGGATATATACATTATTTTTAACCTTGCCTCTCAACATGTATTTTAACGAGGACTTCTCCCGTCACTTGAACTTCGAATGATGAAAACCAACGTTAAAAGTTTTTATTGGCCAAACTAAGTATCAGTGCATGGTATAATTTGCAATACCTAATTACAATTATGAATTCCATCCCTATTGTAAAAGGGAGGAAGGATAGAGTAACAATACATGGAGATGAGTGGATGGATTCCATACTGCGTGACAGAACCAGGAACTAGCAAATAGGATTTATTACAGTTCCTTCATTAAAACTTGGTTTCATTTGCAATATGACTTATATTTGTTTTAATTGTCATCTTATTATGGAATTGAGCAACGTGAGCCATAATACACGTGATTTGCAGCTATTTTGATAGGTGTGAAAAATTCAATGCATTGGACATGTTATATGTTTTTGTATTAAGAAAAACTCAAAAACTAAGAAAAAATTCATTAGCATAAGTAAATATTTAAGCGAATCCTGTCCGCTCATAATATTAATAGCTAAACTGACTAAATGAAATGATAGAAGTGAGCTCTAAGAAATGCAGAATAAATATGAAGAATGTGATTTGGAGAGATTTTATGACTTTCTTTGATTTTAGGCTTGTCATAAAATGTTTTGCAAACTGAAAATGAAGAAAAACATAATAACTTTAGATGTAATTTTCGATTAGAGATTACTAAAAGGTAAAATATCAAAGATTTCGGGAGTGATGGGTGGGTGAGTTTACTGTTTTTGAAAAGCAAGTACGACTTGCATTCCAAAAACGGTAAAAATGATCGCTCTGGTCCCTCTTGTGCTAAACATTGCCTATATGGCTCTACATACGAGAAAGCTTGTAGAGTCCGCATAAATCTTCTATCGCTCAGATTAATTCCACTTTTCTTCGGTGTATGTCGGATGCACCGAAGCCAAACACTTTCTCCATTTTCACAAAGGCAATGAAGGCCTGATGGTCTTCATTTATCCTCTTCTCCATGACGAATATGGGAACCACAATAAATTCAAGCAAATGAAGAAGATGCCGCGACGATCACTCCAACGGAGTCATCCGCCGATGTGTATCGAAACGCATGCGTTTCAAAGTTCCTAAATATAATTCTTCGGGATCCTAGTTCTTCGGGACTGGAACCAAGATCCCTCAATTTTCGGCCGAGTGCTTAAAACAATTGAACTAACCGAGGCGACACATCTCCATGGGGATTTATGAATTAACTAGTTAGGTAAAGTACTCGTTCGGAATTAGATGGATCTTGGTCCGAGTCTCGACCAAGGCGAATATAATTAATACCCCGTGAAGTTTCTCCTTTTTCGATGATTATCAGCTGATGACTCCGCTAGAATAACTCTCGCATCTCTCATATTTCTTTGAATTTGTCAAAGGTTGTGGTCATTCTCAGTCCTTTAATTTGAGGAAATTTATTTTATTTATGGCCTTCACTATTCATTTGATTTTCTGCAGTGCTTTTAACGATGCAATGTTTAGGAGGGAATGTTGGGCGTCTAGATATGGCGGGCGGTAAGGTGGGCGATATTCGTGTCCGGCAAGTTTTCAGGTGGCCGAGCGATGGTTAGCCACTAAGGGAGACAAGGACTCGCAGCTTATATGGAGCAAATTATAGCACCATTGCGACGAGTATGGCAAGAAGATCGATCTAAAGAAAGCAAAAGCTTGGCAAATCTCAAGGAGTCCGAAGATATTGCAAGCAAGCATTGAAATAGGAGGGAATAAATAAGAACGGGAGGAGTATGTATTTTGCGGAGCAATGAGCATAACAGTGTGGACATAAATAGAAAAAATGCAGTATTGCAGACATGTTACGATTTAGACAAAACAATCACAAACAACCGAAATAGAACCGTTTAGAAACCTACAACCATTCATGATCATTTCTATGGTCCGTCAAAAACTTACTTCTAATGAATGGGTTAATCAGTCAGTGGCACACGTTCGCATTTTTTCAAACGTTTCCTCCATCTTCAACCTAGCTACGGCATTACTCTTCTAAGAGTAGCGTGAAGCGGCACCTGGCAGTCAACAAGATAAGTGTCCTCCACTCAAATCCTCAAAATTGTTGCTTTTGGACTGCCGAGGCTCATATCCAAGCGGTGCACACTGCGGTTGGGCTTTCCGGGCATTGGATCTTCCTGAGAAATTGCAACGCGGCACGCGGAAAGAAAACCCCTCATCCCTGAATGCGCGAATGTCACTCGCCAAAGTGCGTCGTGCATGGTGAAGTCTAAACTATCCATTCAAAAATCAATTTTTCGTCTAATAATGGTGGATAGATTTTCTTCTAACGATTCTCCGTTCCGACGACCCCGCAGCTCGGCGCACCCCACAGCTCGCCCCTCGAGACGTCGTGCCGCCCACGATTCGGCTCCCCTCAATCTTTCTCCCTCCCCCTCACTTTCTCACTCTCGATCATTAAATCGAATCCATTATTTTTCTATTCCAAGTTACACTTTACTTATTTGCACTAATTGGATTAATTATTTCCCTTCATAGTTTTTACAGATCTCGTCTCACCTGTCTCATAATTTGAGCATATTTCACTTCCCCTTATCGAATGTTTTCATCTATACACTGCGAAGCCAAAGGTCATGCTTCCGTGCCGTGAAAAACCACGTTCCATTTTTAAGTTTTCACGAGCCGTTTCTCAAGCTCCTAACGTTGAGTAAGGAAGTTAAGCTCGATTAAACTTTTATGTGGAGATTGGCTTTGTACGGCGCGGAAACATGGTCATTGAAACAGAATGATAGACGTAGATTGGAGGCTTTTGAAATGTGGGTGTGAAGAAGGATGGAAAAGATGAAGTTGACAGAAAGGAAAACAAATGAAGTATAAGGTATGGCGGGCGAGGAGAAGGCTTTTTTGGGAGAAATCATAAGGGTGCAGAAAAAATGGATGAAGGGCGTATTGATGAGCTGTGGGATGTTAAATACTGTAATAGAGGGGAGAATGTTAGGCAGACGAGGAAAGGGCAGGAACAGGATTGGGACGTCGGACGGAATTAATGAAATATGCAAGATTGAAAAAGGGGTTTACTGCAGTGTCGGTTGTCAGGTTGTGTTTTGGTTAAGAGAGACAACTAAACGTATCGTCCTGTAGTCGTATAGGCTGTGTGCATCCAAAACCGGTAGAATACCTACGATATATACTACGAAGTTGATAATTTTATCAAGGTTATTAGCAATAGGTGAGCCTATGTAAGAATATTCGAGGAGTTTTCATGCATAAAAATCAGATATTTGCTTACCATAAAAATTGGCAAAAACATACTCTTCACATATGATTATTAATAGTGGTCTGCCGGATAATACAGGTTTTGAATGGACACATTTTTATTTCTCCACTAAAACAGCAAAACGCACCGACCTACACCACGCCAAACCCTTTTCCAATTCGAAACACCTTCACAACCGCCTCCTTTCCGAACGACATGCCTACCCTCCCCCCACCTCTTTGGCCAGACATCCTCCTCCCCTCCATCACGGTCTTGGACGCTCCATCGCCGATCAAAACGCCCTGCATCCACTTTTCCTTCTTCCGGCAGTTCTCTTTCCTCTCCAACAACCATAGTAGGTCTTCATTTGTTTTCTCCATCCATTTTGTTTTTTCCATTTTTTCCATACCTATATCTCAGAAACGTCTAATCTCCACATTTCTCCAATTGCCGTAAGAAACTACGCTTCCCATGAAAGATAGATATCATTATTTCCTTTTTCATATACGACTCAAGTTCCTTTTCATAAACTACCCTCTCTCTTCAAAGCTTCTTCGCCCAATTTGCTAGTTCTTATGTTCCGAAAGAGTTTTGAATTCTTCGTCCAATAAACTTCCTGGATAGGTCAGCCGTTCTTTCTACTATATTTAGTATTTTGGGGAAAGATTTTAAAAGTTTATGCATTCAAATGCAGTGTTCAACCTTGAATTCCTATTTATCGAGAAGCTCTTTACATTTATTTAAATTTATCCTCATCCCTTACCTATGACAATTCTTTTGTAATGCTTTCAGTGTTCGTTGATGTTATTTGACTTACTGGAAACCTAAGCTTAATCATTCACAAATCTTACTGGTTTCATGGATTACCCACCTACTTTTATTCCAACCTCCATCTCTTTCCCCCCATCTTTTGCCATCATCTACATATATACGAGACGCTTACATACGAGACATATATACACATACGCTCGTACATTGAAAAACCCGTCTGCTATATCTACGAGTAATTATAACCGTTGGTTCATTCCGTTAAGCACTGTAGAAGAATTGAATTATGTATGAAAAAACCATTTTTCGTCGAACATGGCTATAATATTATTTCCATTTGATAATAGTAAATAGTTTCACTTTTTCATCACTCTTGCAGAGAATATACGGCGGGATATTTGGCATATAATAAGCTGGGAACACTAACGTTTCCGCAAGAACCCTTTAGTATGTACTGTGCCTATGTCTCAGCCCAAAGAGTTGTCAGCTCTCGTCAGTCAGACTTCAGCTGATTGATAGACTTTATCTCGCCCTTAAAGATGTTAACAACTCCCCGGTATTTCAATTTTTAACACTGGATTTTATTAAACAAGAATGTTCGAGGAAATTCAACGGAGATGAGTCTTGCAAATACATAGCTATTTCAAAAATACCCATAGAAATGTTCAAAATCTCTATGTGCTGACTACCTATTGAAGTACTTATATAGTATTATTCAAGGTGGACAATACATTTTATTAATATCCACGCAGACGCTGCAGATATTTCCCATGCCTACAATCGGAACAAATTGAACTGCAGTGCTGACACACGAGTATTGTATCAAATCCCAATAAAAACACATTCATATCTCCAAAGGAAAAGGCTTAAAATTATTGTCTTTCGGGAAACGCACTGTGGCAAATTTTCACTATTAGGTCAGCAGCTCAGTGGGCGTGGTTTGCACTACGAGGTTTCCAAGTCTGCCCTTCATCTGTTAAGATTTTCTTAGATTTGTAGACACGACCAGTAAACATTCCTCAGCTCAAATCTAGGATGATCACCGGAGCGAATCCTCTTACGCTACCGATCACAATGAAAGCGCTTGAGACCTTTTTGACCTCGCTGGGGAGCACCTCTTATCCTTCTTTGTAAATAAGGCCTCGATTAATTATGCGGTACTGGTACACGTCGCTGAGAGTATGCGTCGGATAGGAGCTCGGCCAAACATGGCTCGATCCACGCACTCATTCTTCTCCGGAGCAGGAAGTTTGAAAAAAATGAGGGCGGCGAACCTTCCCTTTCTGCTGCGAGCAATTTTACTTAATCACGTACTTCGCCCTCATCAAATATCCATATATTTCTCGCGAATGTTTATGAAAGAATGGTAGAAGACATATCTTATTAATTGAAAGAAGTGTGAAACCAAATACGCTCTCAAACATTCAATGACCTGCGACATAAGACACGAAGCCGTTAGTCATTTAAAGAGTAAGAACAAAATCACGTAATAACTTAAGTTTTACCCCTCAATAATTATTTCCTAAATTTTGTATCGGTATTATCTTCTTAGTAACCGTCAGCATATTCGAATTCTTAGGAGAACTCTCCACAAAATGGAGGCAAGGAGATGTGTAATTTAACAATAAAAGAGAGAATTCTCTTTTATTGAAAAGAGGGCTCGTGCAATTCAGGGCAAAGTTTTAAATCACGGATTAATGGAAAAAATAAATAATTAAAATAAAAGCGGTAACGAAGGGAATGTTTTAAGGAGTAATACAACAAAACATATAAAAAGAGACGTTTCAGGCGTGATATGGTGGAATATCATGATTAATTAAAATTGCCAATTTTAATTAATTACAACAAAACATGATTGCATGAAATGAGACAAAATTGTATTAATGCAATTATTATAGGGTTATTTTGCAAAATTCTTATATTTTTATTAACTCAGTTTAAAGTGACAGGTATGCATGGAGATTTAGTGAGTTTTATGAAATTCATGCCCTTATCCATATCTAATTTTTCAGTATTTGATTAATCTAATTTACCAACGTGTTCTGTGCGTACATTGCAATTTTGGGTTCGATTCGCCGCGTTCACGATAAACGTACCCTTTTAGTTAATATGCATTAACTCATTCATCGTATTTCAATAAAATCTCTCCTTAGGTCTATAATTACACTGAGAAGCACTTAACCAACTCTATTCTTTTTATTCCATTGTGCGATGTTTCCGAATAAAATATGAACGCAGCAATTGGAATAATTTTTATTCAGTTCGAACCGTTAGTCTTGCGTTCCACATTTCCGAGGTGCCTTGACGATGCCTAATTAACGAGATGCAACAGGCTTCTATTTCGCCTCATCCCACTCAGTCTCTCTCATGAATATGATCAATGAGAGTTTCTTGACGCCGCTAAATTCATACCAGTACGAATCTCAAATCCCGAGTTCAGCGTGGTGGTGCCTTAAATGTTTACTCGGTCAAATGTGAGCCCCAATGAAACCCTTTCTTTTCTACGAGAAAGTTTTTCTCATTGGAAAAGATGTTCGCATGCAGACCCTTCTTTACAGATAATCCACACTACAAATTTGAATACTGAACTCTAATTACCATTCTCTGACACGTTCGAGGATATTCTCCGATGCGCGGTCACGCGGGTGTCTCTCGCGCCCCATGAATCACCATTCCAACACAATATAAGTAAGACGCCGTCTAACAACTTGAATGGCATTCGTACCGGTTCTTCAAGCGATACTTGATTTTATTTTTTTAGAATGGGGCAGGTTTTCACGAAGCACATCACCGATTCTTGAATTTTAAAACTTTCTACCCAAATAATAATGGAGGAGAAATCATCTCGAGGTCTGAGGACTTATACGCTTTGATATTTGTTCCCCGCACGGATTATTATGAGCAGGATAACATATGTCACCACGTCAAAGCCGTAAGTCCGATGTTCTATCACCCCGCCCTCGATCCATACCTAATCACAGATGATTCCTCCTCTCCTTCTCGGTCACTCCCGGTCCCGCTCACCGCGGTCGACCGCTCGGAGTGAAGGCGATGGATGCCCAACGAATCCTCGTCCTCTCCTCGGTGTGAACGTTCTCACGCCTTGATGCTTCGAGGTCGAGACCTGGCCGAGCAAAAGCTTCGGAAACGATATTGGAAATTAACGCAATTCGTGACCAGGAATTCAATCTACTCACTCGCTATCTCCTCGCAAAGGCGTACTTCCCTTCAACCAGTCTTCCCCCAGCCCTCCCTCCTCCACCCTCCCCTTCCTCCGCTCTCCGCCATCTTCCCGCCAGCCTCTGGAACCGCGACCGACCGACCTTGCATTCGGAGGCCCTCGGCTCTAATCCCTCGACCCAGCATCTTTGCCTTCCTTCTTTCTAAGAGTTAGGCACTGTTCTAAGGGAAGGAAGTCTTAACGTCATCCGTTGGACAAAGTTGACACTGAGCGTGAGTTAGAATACGGCATGCATTTCTAACTAATCTAACCCGGTTCCGCCGTGGTATTTTCCAATGCTATCAAAACCCATTTCGTCATCATAATGTGTCAGACACATAAAAATATTCTTCTATTTGGTCAAATAAATGATGCGACATCACTTTAATGTCATGCAGTTGATGCAAGATGACACTTCTTATACAAGCATTCTTTCCCTTAGAAACGGATTCAGAGTAATCTTTTTCGCCTGTTCATCGTCTTCTGGCTTCGAAAATTATTGAATACTTTAAATTTGATTCAGACCCTCGATATGATCAAGTAGCCTTATGGGAACACTGCCTTAAGCCGTTCCACAGTGGCACAAGTTGTTTAAAGAGGGTAGGGAGCTCGTTGAAGACAACTATTGCTCCGGATGGCCGTCGACGGCAAGAACCGACACGAATGTGGACAGAGTGAGGACACTGCTGAACACAGACCGACGCTTAACCAGTGAAGAAATTGCAGACCAGTTGGGTCTGTCTGTATCCAACGTCCAACGTATTATTTCACAGGATTTGGCCATGCGCAAGGTGTGCGCCAAGATGGTGCCGAAAATTCGTGCCATGGCGCGCTCGTCGTCAGACAGCTCCTGGCAAAATACGGCGTTGCCACGTTGCCGCACCCGCCCTATTCTCCCGATCTGGCACCACCGGACTTCTTCTTCTTCCCCCTGATGAAAAGACAGCTCAAGGGACGACGTTTTGACTCGATAAAGGCCGTTCAAGAGGCTTCGACGAGGGTCATCAACGGCATCCCCAAAGAAAATTTCCAGCGGGCGTACGGGGAATGGGAGCAACGTTATACTAAGTGTGTAGCACCTCAAGGAGCATACTTTGAAGATTATTAAGTCGATGTAAGTATATCGTCAATAAAATTCTTGTAAAAAAATCAGTCAATATCAAGCTATCTGACCTTCATAAACAATTTAATACAATATCCTCGATAATAAATTATTGATTTATTTATTTCATAAAACTCGTGACCGAAGTAGGTTGTATGCATATAATATTCATAATTCGTATTAAACACTGTGAAAATATCTTTTTCCATGACACGCGCACTCTACGTGTATATAGTCTAAGCCTTTGGCGATGGATCGTCTGAACTAAAAAATCTGTCCTGGAAAGGAAAATTTTATTTTTTCCCTCGACAGCGAGAACATGGGGAACATATTAAGCCAAACTCTCACAATTTCACTTCCCTAATCACTTCCGCCAATTCTCGAAAACCAATTTCCAAGCACTATCCGTCAATATGGTCCTATATGGTAATACTCTTATAATGACGGGAGGAATAATTCAATCGAGCGCAACGTCAGATCCTCCAAACGTACGCAAGATGGCTCGATTGAGCTAACAAAAAATCTATTATATAAATCTCTTATCTCCATGATGTTCGTCGCGATTCACTTGGAAATGAATCAATAAAAAACATTCAGGAATATTTAAGCATTGCTCGAACGGATGAGGCACCATGAAAGGCGTTCTTCTCTCAATTTCCTTCCAAAACAAATAGAACAGCCATTACATCTTTCAGTGCTTTCTTATGTTGATAAATTAATGTGATTTACCAATCACAAGTTGAACGACCAGTTAATATCATGCCAAATCCTACGAAAAAATTGGAAATTTTCTCCTGGGTGACTGTTCATCACGAAGAAGCCCTAATTTCATTACTAGCAGTCTATCTTTAACGGACCTTGGGACAGTTCTTGATGTACCCAGCGACTGCACACTATGTTGTTCTTGAACACTTACTAACGTCACCTGCCTTCTTTAAATTTAGCACCAGCAAACGCCTCATTTCCCATGCAAAGCCCAGAAGAAGAATTCTTCATTTCCCTTTCCGTCCATTTTATTGTTTCCATTCTGTTTCACACCGACATTTCAAAAACCTATAACCCACGCTTACTCACCTCCCTCAACGATCAAAGTTTCCGCAACATACGAAATTGCGTCGCATATTTAAGTTTTCACTGGTTCCTTCTTTAAATTTTTAATCAAGCTGCCTTCGTCAACGCTTCTCTACCAAACAGAATTCTTCTTTAAATGTTCCCATTTCTCTGTTCATCAAAAACAACTCACAAATAGGTGAACTGTTTTCCCCCCAGTTTATACCCCCAAACTTGAATGTTTATCTCAGCCTTTCCATTTGTTGAGAATACGTTCCTAACCATAACCTTCGTTTACCTATGATTAACTCTCACCCGACACCTATCACACTGATCCTGTAATGCGCCATGCAATGATTGTAACTCTTTGGTTGAATGAATAACGCCTGATCATCCGCAACTGATTCCATGCATCCAAACTCAGACTCCTTCCTCCACCCCTTCCTATTTCCTGCTCATATGAAAAGGACAAGAGATATTGGACCTGCCCGTCTTGCTTCCTCGCCTAGCACTGCCCATTCCGACTCTCCATTGTCTATCCGCACCTGTGCATTCTGAGATATGCACAGGTTCCGGATGGGCCGTCTATCTCCCCAGCGACCTCCTATTTCTGCTAACAGTTTACCCTGTCGAACGTCTTCTCAAAGTCCACGAAGCATACAGATACAACAGGTCATACTAGGCGTCCTTTCCTTGTCCTTTCTGCACGGTTCTCCTCTTTTATTGTATAAGGCAAGGATCTATCATTATATGAAACTGAATAACGATACGGCTGGTTAGAAACATTTGATTTTGAGGACATTCGTTTCGAAGTTAAGATGATTCATGAAAGTAACGTAAGATGCGAAACATTCTTTAGTTAAAACATGGGGCGGAAATGTACGAGAAATGTCTCGTATGTTGGAAAAATATCATCGTAAAAAGACATTCCTCAAAAAACGTTATGAAAATAGTGTAAACCATGTAAAAACAGTAGGAAAATATAACAGGTAGATTGTTAGACCTTGAATGAAGTGATAAAATTAACCGTTGATAGAATTAACTCCTCTTTAAATTTTCCCTACAAAAGATATCTATCATAATATTAAACAAAATTTAAATTCTTCAGAAATAGTGCTTCAGAAGTAATGTCAATGTGAACCTAGTTCTAGTACGTGCCGCATAATTTTGGCACGATCTCGATGCACGTAAAAATACAAAATAGATATCTAATTTTTCAGCTGGAGCGAATCAATTACTATTGGTGCAACATTAGACATTTGATGGCGACGATTTTTTTCCGGATAGTGTGAGTTTTATGTGAAAGCTATGAGGCAGAGAGATGTACAGTTTTACTCCAAGAAATTCACGTAAAAAATCGTGGTCTTAGTATTTCTGACATTGTATAGTATGCATTATGATACTAAGTTATATTTCTGATCATAGACTCATCCATTTTACGATGGGTTTTCATGGTACATCGAGAGAAAGATAAAAGTAAGAGACATAAAATGGGACAGCAAAAAATCAATTATAAATATTTAAAATTAGACAACGCAGACCGTTTACAATGGCTACTTGCTAAAACTATTTATTACAGACCTTTCTCGGATTGTACACATTACTTACATTGATATAAAATATATCTGGATGTGAAGTGCATCTCATAAAATGTATTGGGAGAAGGATATAATTATGAATCTACAATTAAATGTACAGTAAACGCAATAAAGGAGCTACTGAGTATCTAATACGTAATTTAAAATATCAATAGTGAAGAAAGTGACACATGTTTTGACCTGCTGAGGCTGCCATCAAGTACAAAATATTCGAGGCACATCCTCGTCGGCATTTGTAGGCGAGTGTCGGAAATGATAAGTGAGAGAAAAATTCGATTTTTCTTTTGAACTAAAAGACACCATTAGAGCAGGATCGTAAAGCTGTAACGCACCCACAAATGACTCCGATGGAAATGGTCACAACCATTTGTATGCTAATTAAACAGGCCGAGCGTTTCACGTCGGGACGTCAGAGGAACCATCGCGGACGAAATGGACAACTGCGAGCAAAGGAAACAGCCGTCCACATCTTTCGATACACACAGGCAACAAAAAACAGATTCCTTTATTGACGGTTCCTATACGATATGCTGCCCCCCCCCCCAATAAGTCCTCTTTCGTTCCACACCACAGGAATTTTAATAGTGATGATGTTCGTCATGAAACAATGGAGGGGAGAGGGACAGAGATCCTTCTTTCCTCGAAAAAGGCCATTCTTCAAATCAGCCTCACGCAGGTCTTTGTTCGGGTCTCCTCACGCCCTCGCTGCCCCCCCCCCCCAATTGCACCCACGGGAATGACACCAACGGGCCTGCGTGACGATGCATGCACGCCCAGGCCCCCGACCCACACTTCCCGCGCTCGTTACGGCTGCAATCCCATTCCGGGCGCATTCATTCACTTCGGAGCAATCGCTTCGATTCCCCACTCACCCCGACCTCCCTCCAGCCCTCATTACCACCTCCTGCGCCTCGTCCACTCATTTTCCCTCACTCGACGGAGAGAGAACCGGTTGATTAATTGCGGCGGGAACTTCAACGCGGTTGCCTTTTTCTCGCGGCCACACACGATTGAAAATATTGCGTATCAGTACGAACGTTTATCAGCCAGTTTTCTGGAGAAAATGAAAATTTTTATGCACTCATTTGAACGACAAATGAGAATGATTCGTGAAAGATTTTTTAAAGCATCGATAACTATGCCTCTGTTTCGAAGAGGTCATTGGGACCTTCTGTAAATCATAGGACTTGAAATCAATAAAGTGTCTCCCGCGAAAACACGAGGATATTGAGAAACGGAAAATTCGGTCAAATCCTAATACTAAAGTTCTCTTTACTTACGGAAAAGAAATATATTAAAATGCTTAGCTTGTGTACCAAGTTGATAATAAAATAAATTTCAATGTTTCAACCCGCATTTAAAATATTTTTGATGAAAAGCAGTGCCAACCTGTCCTGAGGAATACTTCAAACAGGATAAAGGCAAATTGGATGCATATATTTTTTCAATATTTATGTCAAATAATATACAAAAGACAGATTTTAAATCAGCCGTAGTTTAAGTTCGAACAGGGATGATAGCTGTGACAAATAGTGAGAATGTAAATGTTATACTTTTACATGTATTTAAAAACGCAGACCGAGAGGAACCGAGCAATTACAGGCCTCACCTCTCTGCCATGCAAGGTCATGGAACATACAGTTGCTAGTTCGATTGTAAGACACTTCGATGCTCGGGGTTTTTTGAGAAAAAATCAGCACGATTTCCGAAAGGATAAATCCTGCGAGAGACAACTTACGCTTTTTGTTCATGATATTCGTATTTCGGGAGAGAGAAACGTTCCAGTGGACGCGGTTTTCTTAGATTTCAAAAAAGCTTCCGACAAAATATCTCATAGCAAACTACTCACAAGGTTTGAAGCTTACGGCAAAGATAAAAATATGCGGGGTTGGATAAAAGACTTCTTGAATGGCCGGGTTCAAAGAGTAGTGACAGATGGAGTTAGCTCAAATGCAGTTGAAGTTACTTCAGGTGTTCCCCAGGAAAATGTCATCGGATCTCTTTTATTCCTGTTGGATAAAAGACTTCTTGAATGGCCGGGTTCAAAGAGTAGTGACAGATGGAGTTAGCTCAAATGCAGTTGAAGTTACTTCAGGTGTTCCCCAGGAAAATGTCATCGGATCTCTTTTATTCCTATTGAACGTAAAAGATATTGACTCCATAGTCACTATAGGTAAGACACGTTTATTTGACGACGATGCAGTGGCTTATCGTTATATCCGTAATTCTGAGGATACCATAGCTTCATCAGATGACCTTAAGGCTACACAACGATGGTGTGACATTTGGCAATTAGAATTAAACTTAAAAAAGTGCGTATTGACAAATGTTTGGAAAAAAAAGCAATTCCCTCCCGAACGCCCTCTGCATCGAGAACATCGAAATTGGAAAGTGCACACTCCATTAAATACCTAGGCGTCACCCTAACTCACGACCTCTCCTGGGTGAAACACATCCGGGGAATGTGTGGACATGCTAACAAGAATTATGATTTATTCGGAGAGTACTGGGTAAATGTGATGAAAAGGTCAAAGGGAAATGTTATCTTTCGCTAGTTAGGCCTCATTTCAGGGAGTTGTATCAATCGATGAATTATATCGCATGCAGCGTTGGAGGAGCTACATTTGTAAAACGCTGTTATGATAAGCTTAGTAGCGTATCCACAATGTTAGGACCGAGACTAGGAATCACTCACGGAGCGAAGGTCAAATTACAGATTGAAGGCCTTGCACATATTGGAAGTATGCCTCTTTAGCAGTGATGTCGAAAATGTACAGTGATGTCGAAAATGTACAGTGATGTCGAAAATGTATTGTTACCCTCATCGTGCAATGGTAGGAGACATCATATCAATAAAATTTGAGAGATTAAGTGTAGAACAGATAGATTTAAGATATCATTTTTTCCACGAACGATAAGGGATCAAAATAATGTTGTCCATCCAGGCTAAGAGGAGAGTATATTTGGGAAAAAGTAGTCTGGTGTGTAGTCTCCAACTGCCACACACCCTGGTGGTGGCTTGAAGTATATTATATAAGGTAAAAGATGTAGAAAGTGCTATGAAAATTGAAAGGGATATCTTCTCTTGAGATAATTGTCTAGGAGGATTTTGAAATTCCCTGGGGGAAGATTAAGTGGAAAATAAGGTCAAATATGATTTGATCAAGTGCGACTCCCGCGAAGATGGTGGATTTAAACAGTTGACTGCGTATATCACTACGCGTGAGTGAGCCACGCGTGGTTTCCTCACTTGGTTTTTCAGCCATTTAACCTGGCTGCAATCGGCCTAGACATGAGATGGGAGAATGATGAGACTCGGAGATACTACCAATCGGAAATGAAATAAAAAGCATTCAGTTATATTTTTTCGCCCTTCTCTCACTGGAACAATTGAGCTTACATATAACTGATATTCACTTCTGACGCAATGCAATCTAAACGTTTTGGAAAGGCTAACACTTACACCGAAGACCACAAGAATTGCACCGCCAGAAGAAATGGTGATAGTCCAGGAATAACTAGCATAGCTGGAAGAGTGAGATGTCAGATGGGATGGAATTCAGGGTGGGCTCCAGGCGGAACGCACCTCACCACATCTGCACTCACGGAGGTCGTCTGTCTGTGCGACCGGCTGCTCCTGATCCCAGTGTGGTGGCCATCGGTGCTATCGCTTTAGACTCATTATGTAACAAGGAAATGGGAAACTATCTCAATTATTTGTCGTAAGAAACGAGTAGCAGTCAAACATGGCCGTTCAAATTACAACTAATTGTACAATCCCCTGCAACCTCCTGTGTGAGTGAATGAATTCCTTTACTCTGTATTTTGCTTTGAAAGTGAACTAACCACGGAGGAATTTATTTAAAGGAACTAACGGAAACAGGATAAATTCTTGTAATATTTTGAGTCGGAATATTATGAAGCGGTACCATACTTTCAGGGCACTATACTTTTAATTCCTAGCATTTCAAGAATTCAAAAAAAAATCTTAATCTGCATATTAATTTGAAAAATATTTGATTTTGTCTCGACAGAATACATTCGAAAGTATTCGACCTAAATTTTGAATCGGGGCTTAAATCCTACTTTATGGGCTTTGATATAAAGAATAGCACAACAGTTACTAAATAGAGTAATAGCACAATAATAGTTGGTAATAAGCTTACCATAACAGGAAAAAAAATGAGATGAATTGATATAATTTGTGACGGAGAGAGAGAGAGAGAGAGGAAGGTAAACTGGTTGTAAGTGATATTGGGGAAGAGAGGCAATTGCTGGGATAAATTCGATGATGGACGAAAAAACGGTGGCAAAGGAAGCGATGCAATGGTATAGAATGTGGTCGAATGGGTATAAAGATAATTTAGCGAAAGCAGAGAAGCGAGAGAGAATGAATGGCTACATTGAACTCCAGAAACGACGGTTCAATATAAATATGAGCTTAGGCATACTTCAGTGAGTTTGGAGAATACATTTATACCTTGCATTAAGGAAACCGAGACGTGATATTTTAGAATGAAGTCATCCAAAATCTAAATTTAAATGGTAGACTGAGAAATAATAACAAGTATAGCTCATGATACTTCTAAAAGTGGATATAGTGACATTAATTCAACGTTGCGAAATAGTGAAAGCAGTTTTTGGCGTAAATTCCTTATGGATAAAACATAGAAAAATAAACATGAGAATGAATCTCCATCAAATCGGAAAGTAGTTGAATTGCGAAAGAGGACCGGTGGAAACCCTTTGAACCTTAGAAATAGCTCGGAAGAAAACCGAAGATTTTTCAGCGATCTGTGCTTCAGCGAAAGGTGCATATTTTGCCATTATAAGTAAAACATTCGCTATCAACCTGAGTCAGAATCGTCCGCTCATATCCTCCGTTTCTTCTCTCAATCTCTTCCCTCTAGCCTCGGCTCGTCTTCGCTCCTCCGCTCCACTCACCGCTCCCTCCCTCCATCCTTCCTGCTGTAAATCCACCCCCCCAGCCCCTTGCCTCCACCCCCAACCGACCAACCCACTCATCCATCCCTCCTCCCAACAGCTCTCTCCCTCTCTAACGGATGTTCCACCCTCTTCATCCCCTTTCTTCCCAACTAATATTCCTGACCCGATCTCAGCGTACGTGAGATGTCAAAGGGGGCCGGAGCCCACGAGATGTTCGATGGGTTTATTGGCGAGCGTAAAAATTATGGAATATTGCCTTTGAGATGACGTGGGGCAGTGGGGGGGGATGGGGAGAGGGGGCACGGTCAGAAATCCATTGCGGCGAGATAAGGAAGTGCGAGGCGGTGTAATTT
Organism: Hetaerina titia; assembly: GCA_037158775.1. NCBI lineage: Eukaryota > Metazoa > Arthropoda > Insecta > Odonata > Calopterygidae > Hetaerina > Hetaerina titia. The sequence goes on from CM073774.1 coordinate 4,540,307, forward strand.
TTTCCAAACATTTCCACGTTACGCAAGTCGATGCTTGGATGGAATGGCTTTTTTCCCTTTGAGGAGGTCTTCCATCCTTCCCTTCTCCGCATGCGCCTCATAATTGTCCGAGAAAGAGAGAGAGCTCTGAATAGATATCTCAATGTTTCCGCGGTCATAACTCATTAGAAAAGCTTTTTACCGAGGCGAGGGCATCACACCCAAGTGTACGTCGGCACTTCACCGAAACCAAAACTCGAAAATATGCAAGCATATTCGAGAATAAAAAGAATGCAAGCATACAACTCTTATATATCTCTCTCTCTCTCTTTCACGCTCCTCACTTTTTCCCGGGCCGGTGCGCCGAGTTCCCCCGAGCGGTGACCTCGCCCACGGGTCGCCCAAACAAATGGATGCCAATTCAAGGTGCATTCGCCGAAATTGATTTTTCAGATTGACAATGAATGACCTCGGCTGTCAGAGCATTGGGAATCAAACCATAATTTTATGCGCTTCGTGCTTTGCTCCATTTATGGGATTAATGCGGATGGGAATTCATGGTTTGAAGCTAACTATTTAATTAAAGAAAGCCTGCCAATAATAAATGTTTATGCTCAACATAGGTGTCTGTATACGTGTATACATAGTACCTCGTTAAGTGTGTGTCGTATACCTCTTTCTGTCAATTCTGGTGTACGTACGTAGGTATTATATGGCGCAGGCTGCAGTCTGTAAAACCTACCTCATAATGAAATATATTCTGCACTGAAACATGGAAACCTATCATTTTTATACTTATATATCATATTATGGACGCCAGGTTGTAGGTTCGGCACTTAAATTTTATTTTTGTTTCATTTATTTTCCGATATGATTGAGTAGGCGGGAGGTAGAATGGTTGATCAGTATCCCGTTTGGCTTTTAGTTATTTTGTATCGATTTCCACAATAAATTTAATTTTACACAACCGGTCTCACCAAAATATCTCCATCATCACCAGAAATTTGTTGATACCAGGTGGCGGTAAAAATGTATTTTTTTTGCAAAAACGAGTATAAAGTTCTTTGAGTCCGGACTTGCTTATTTCCAAGTAATAATGCCATTGTTAACCACCAATGTGCCTTTCCACTAATTTTTTTTCGGTACAACTAGTTTAGATGGCGTCATCCTTAGAATGACCTGAGGATGACGCCGATGTGTCGAAACTAGTTGTACCGAATAAAATTTAGTGGAAAGATAAATTTGTATTTTACTTCAGTGATTATGGATTTCCACAAACATGCCTGAAAACATCGAATATATCATAATTAACATTGAAATTATATTTAAATGTCATTGTTCAGTGTCTAATTCCTCGGTATCTTACCTGGCTAAAGCATTCGGCCGGTGATGGAGGAATTCAGGTTCGACACCCGCGCAAGTTTAATTATTTTTACACTCTGGAATTTCTGCATCGTATTAGTTCGGTGTTTTTGAAGGTTATTGATGTTTTTGGTCAGACGGAATCATTCATGGGTAAAAGTCAGATTTTATATTATTTTTTATTTCATAAGCATTAAATACTTAAATTTACCAAACAATTTTTAAATTGAATTTCAAATCGGCAATATAAAAGAAATTGACTTTTTCAAACGTTAAATTGTCAAATATCCTTAATAAAGAGAAATTTACCGTTATGGAGGATAGAAGGATAGGGAAGTCTTATCACAGGAGCTGTAATAAAACAAGGCTGCCGAAGCGTAAGTGCATTGACTCCCCGGAAAAAAAATTCTTTTTAATTTTTTTGATTACTTCCCAATTTTCCTCAGTTTTTATTTTCCGACAGAGTTTGACGTAGGAGCGTTATTGTCAAGATTAAAAAAATGGTGGCTTAAGAATGACATCGTAACGTCAAAATAGGAAAATGAAATTGCGGGGAAAATTAAAGCGAATATGTAGATATCACGCTGTTTCACAATGCTAAGATCGGGGGAATTATTTGTTCTTGATGTTCAGGGATGGAAGAAATACATAGTTCGCTTCTTCCCGAAACTTAAAATGGCAAATACTACGTGGCTACAGCCATATTTTTACAAGGTGTGGGCCAAACTGGTTAATCAGGTGAACGGTAGCCACGTATACCGTTCCATTGTATGGCCTTAAATTCTGGCGGAAATTTTCTCAACATCTATGCACACGCTCAGCAAACAATCCAAAGATGAATAAAAGAAAGAGGAGTCTTTCATTCATATAATTTTGGGCATCTTCAGTGCTTGCATTGCTTATGCTCTTATACCATTACCAAGGCACACATTTATTCCAATTTTTCGTAAATTTAAAACTGGAAAATAGCTAATGGATAAAAAAACCACGATTTCGAAGAAGTAACCAAAAGAAAAACTAAAACAGAAAAAAAAACTTAGAACAACTTCATTTTAATTAATCCAGCATTTCGTTCTAGTTTAATTAATATGCGTCAGCTTTGAATTCGAACTACACCAGCACTTCAATGAAGCCATAGTTTTTCTCTTGCCAAAGGGGAAGGGAATTCTATTTTCAACTTGCGGTAAATGACGAGAGGCCTCAGGCGGATCGAAAACTTGCCGTCAGAGCGGCTGGTTGAGGCGCCGAGGCACCGAAAACCCACACGAACTTTACTCATCTCGTTAGAAAGCGTTTGATCACTAAGAAATAGAACCAATCACGAATTACCGACCTTTTAACCCCGTGCGCATACGTTTTATCGACGCCGCCGCGCTCGACGCCATAAATCCATCCACGTTTTCAACGTCTCTTCGACGACCCGCGAGTTCATGCAGGCCGCGGATAATGATCACGAATGACCGACCGGAGCCCTGACAAATGACACACATCCGTTTGCTCAAGCCGAGGGAGGGCCGCTGCATACGTCCCGCCGATCATGATGCCCTCGCTGTTTCGCGGCTGACCGATTGTTTGGAGCGCCGGTTGTCACGTGCCCGCGGCTACAAGTTGGAGATCCGCTGCTTTCGTGGAAGGAGAGGCGAGTGCAGACGGATGTCGCCCTTCAATGGCCGCATTTATCACGCACCCTCTCACTGAGGATGAGCCCATGTTCAGCGATGCGCAGAGGATCAATCAAAAACAAACCGCGGAATGGATTTTTGGCCCCACGCAAGCGGGGACCGCGTCTTCCGGGGGGACAATGATTCATAAACATCCCGGGGAACTCTCAATTCCATGAGCGTCCACTTGGCCACGTCCCGAGAATCAAGGAGTTCACAGAGTGACGATGTGTCCACGTGACGAATTGCAGGAACTTGTGAATTGATTGGAATAAATCTAGACTAATTGTATTGTGTTAATTATTTAGGCACACATACTTTAATAAAAATTGGGATCCTGCGATGTGAGCCGTAAACATTATCGGGTCAATTCTGACGTTAATAGAAAATAGTCAGTAGGTAGGTCAATTCATTCATTGATGCATTTCTATGCTTGTCCTCTTAACTACTCAACAAACAAACTTAAAGCATGTTGTTCCTATGCGGTGCATGTTGCAAATGCAGCTTCCATGTTTACGCTTTGTTACACCATACTGTTCCTTTCTGGCGTCATGCTGCTAAGTGTGGGACCCGTCATACCATGAATATGCAAACCGAAAGGACATATATAAACCATAAACACAGTAATCAACCCGAAGGTCGGTTTAGTAGGTGATGGTAGAGCTCACCCGTGTACCAAGCCCAACGGCATGTGAATATTCACACATCAGGGTAGGGGGGCCAGTTCCTTTCCCTGTGCCGGATATGGTTTCCCAGGAAGATCTGGTACCCGAAAAATCAACTAGCTTGGGTGGAGCTGCAGGTGCCCAAAGTGCCTTGCCCGGGAATCGAACCCGGGACCCTATATATATATATATATATATATATATATATATATATATATATATTATTTCACACATCGAAATAGATATAAGGAAAGGGGATAGGAAAACACATAAAAGACGAACACAGGATAGGTGGGGAAGGTGGATTTGAGCATATCACAAATGTATCCCGGATAAGGAAATATTTTTACATTTGTGATCTGCTCAAATCCGCCTTCCCCACCTTTCCTGTGTTCGTCTTTTATGTGTTTTCCTATCCCCTTTCCTTATATATCCATTTTTATGTGTGAGAATAATATTTGTTCGCCGTATGGCGGGATTTCGTGTTTTAATGTATGTGTATATATATATATAATATATATATATATATATATATATATATATATATATATATATGCGGACTCTGACCACAATTTAGTTGTTATGAAATGTAACGTTCGTTTCAAGAAGATAAGGCAAGGGCGGCGGGTTAGGAAATGGAATTTAGAAGCAGTAAATGGACTGACGAGGAAGGAGTATCAGCAGGCTGTAGAGAAAATGATGGATGACGGTAAAGAACTGAGTACTATCGAAGAAAAATGGGAATGTATCAAGAAAGGGATATTGGAAGCCGCTAAAGACACTATAGGAACCTTTAACGGGAAAAGGATAAGGAAACCATGGGTAACGGATGAGATGATTGCAAAGATGGATGAGAGAAGAAGACGGAAAAAAGTAAACACAGAGTTAGGCAAAATGAAGTACAAAGAGTTAAACAATAAATTGAGAAGGGCCACAAATAAAGCAAAAGAAGAATGGTGGAAAACGCAATGCGAGGTTATGGAAAATTTACAGAAGAAGGGTGAAATTGCTCTATACAGCAAGGTTAAGTTATTATCGGGGAGTAAAAAGGCAAGATCTGTGCTAACAGTTAAAAATAAGGGGGTAAGATAATAGTTGAACCAGGAAAAATCCAAGAGAGATGGAAGGAATATATAGAAACACTGTTTGGTGAAGAACTTAGGCCGACAAGGTTAGACATAGAAAAGGAACATGACGTAGAAGAAGATAGCTTAGGTCCAGGCATACTCGACGATGAAATAGAAAGGGCATTAAAGGAGATGAAAGCAAAAAAGGCTGTGGGGGTGGACAACATTCCTGTAGAAATGTTGATATGGTTAGGAAAAGGTGGGAAAAAGGCCATATATGGACTGATTCGTAGTATATATGAGGAAGGAATCTGGCCGGAAGATTTTGTGAGATAGGTGTTAGTTCCTATTCCAAAAAAGGCATAGGCTACGTCATGTGAGGATTACCGGACAATAAGTTTGATATCCCACGCAGCTAAAGTTGCAGCTACAGGTTGCGGATCAGTCTCCTGTCCCTCCATTCCATTCCTATTTTCTGCAATACACGCATTAATTTTTCCCAATTCACTCTATCAAACGCTTTTTCGAAATCTACAAAACAGGCAAAAACGTCCTGGTTGTTTCTATATTCCTCTCAATTAGTGATCTCATTACATTATATATATATATATATATATAATATATATATATATATATATATATGGATTGGGGAGGGACAGGAGACTGATCCGTAACCTGTACATGTCTCAGACTGCTCAGGTGCGAGTGGGGAACGGAGAGTCCGGATGGGCAGTGTTAGGAAGAGGGGTAAGGCAGGGTTGCCCATTGTCACCGGTGCTGTTCAACGTATATGTGGAGAAAATGATAAAAGAGGCATGGGAAGAACTGGAGGTAGGAATGAAAGTCGGAGGGGAATTCGTTATATCGGTTAGGTTTGCTGATGACCAAGCATTAGTTGCTCAGTCAGCCAAGGGGTTGCAAGCATTGCTGAGTGAATTGGAGGTTCAGTGCGATAAATATGGGATGAGAATCAATATAAATAAAACAAAGATTATGCGATTTTCCAGAAAGAAAAAGGCTAAGCTAAATATTAAAATAGGCGGGGAAAGAATAGAGCAGGTAGAACAGTTTACATATCTCGGAAGTGTTTTGGACCAATACGGTCAAAGTGGTAGGGACGTAAGGGGAAGAATTGCGCTGGGCAAGGAGGATTTCTCAAGGAGGAGGGAGTTGATGACGGGGACGTTGAGTAGGGATGTTAAGACAAGACTCGTAAAAACTCTTATATGGAGCGTAGCTATGTACGGCGCGGAAACGTGATCACTGAAGCAGGAGGATAGACGTAGATTGGAGGCTTTTGAAATGTTGGTGTGGAGAAGAATGGAGAAGGTGAAATGGACCGAAAGGAAAACAAACGAGGAAGTGCTAGAGATGGTGGGTGACGAGAGGGGTTTGTTGAGAGAAATCCTATGGAGGCAGGTAAAATGGATGAAAGGCGTATTGAGCGGTAGTGGAATGTTGAAGAAGGTAATAGAGGGGAGAATGTTGGGCAAGCGAGGTAAGGGCAGGAACAGGATAGGGATGTTGGACGGGATTAAGGGAGGAAAGAAGTACACCGAGATGAAGAGGGACCTGATATAGATTAGTTTACTAAGTGGGGAGTCACAAAATGTTTATTTGATAGTTGTGTCCATCCTAAAACCTACCTTAAACGGTAGATTACCTAATAATATATATGTATATATATATATATATATATATATATCCCTCCCATGGACTACAACCTTGTCGTGGTGGAAGGGCTTGTGTGTTCCGATGACCCCTAGAGCTGTGCTGGCGGGAGTAATAATAATTACTCCTGGAAGGGTCACCCATGCCAGATAGGTCGAAGGTTAGGAGCCAGACGAAAGGTAGTCCACGCAGCGTCTGTTCCTCAGTGAGGCGGCTGCAATGGCGTCTGACCCCAGTGGGGCGGCCATTAAGTGATGGTGTCACGTTAAAAACACTATTGAGGAAGGCAAAGGGAAACCACCTCAATTATGATTCCCAAGAATATTATGATGGCCACTATAGATAATATGAGTCCTGGCAACTACGGGACTCGGCCCAAGAGGCCGTGTGTCGTGCCCGGCAGCGGGAGAGGCAAGGCTTCCGCGGTCGTCATCCCACGAAACCCTTGCAGGGAAGAAATAACTGCAGCGGGACAGAAGACTCAGAAGAAGGCGAAAGTAGTAAGAATAGGAACCTGGAACGTCAGGACAATGTTGAGGAGAGGCAAATTAGAAAATATTAAGCGAGAGATGGAAAGAGGTAACATAGATGTTTTAGGCCTCTGCGAGGTGAGATGGAAGGATAGCGGGGATTACTGGAGTGACAATTATAGAGTGATACACAGCGGCGGGGGACGAGAGCCAACGAGGGGGTTGCCGTAATTTTAAATAAAAGTGGTAGGAAGAAGCGTAGTCAACATAGAGCAAGCGACAGATAGAATTTTACAAGTAGAGATTAAAGCAGAGCCGACGAACTTGGTTCATTATTCAGGTATACATGCCACCGAGCAACCACAAGGAGGAAGAAGTCGATAGGATGTATGATGAGTCTAGAGGATATCATATTGCGAGTGTTCCTGCAGGGAAACATTTGATAGTGATGGGGGATTGGAATGCGACGGTAGGCGAAGGAAAGAGAGGTGGTGAGGTGGGGGACTATGGGTTAGGCACAAGGAATGAACGCGGGGAGAAAGCAATTGAATTCTGCAGGAGACAGGGGTTAGTCATCACTAACACATGGTTTAGACACCACTAAAAGGCGTAGGTATACATGGAAAATGCCAGGTGACTCAGAAAGGTATCAGTTAGATTATATCATGGTTAGGCACAGGTTTAGGAACAGTGTGATAAATTCGCACAGTTTCCCAGGAGCGGATGCGGACTCTGACCACAATTTAGTTGTTATGAAATGTAATGTTCGTTTCAAGAAGATAAGGCAAGGGCGGCGGGTTAGGAAATGGAATTTAGAAGCAGTAAATGGACTGACGAGGAAGGAGTATCAGCAGGCTGTAGAGAAAATGATGGATGACGGTAAAGAACTGAGTACTATCGAAGAAAAATGGGAATGTATCAAGAAAGGGATATTGGAAGCCGCTAAAGACACTATAGGAACCGTTAACGGGAAAAGGATAAGGAAACCATGGGTAACGGATGAGATGATTGCAAAGATGGACGAGAGAAGAAGATGGAAAAATGTAAACACAGAGTTAGGCAAAATGAAGTACAAAGAGTTAAACAATAAATTGAGAAGGGCCACAAATAAAGCAAAAGAAGAATGGTGGAAAACGCAATGCGAGGATATGGAAAGTTTACAGAAGAAGGGTAAAATTGGTGCTCTATACAGCAAGGTTAAGTTATTATCGGGAATTAAGAAGGCAAGATCTGTGCTAACAGTTAAAGATAAATGGGGTAAGATAATAGTTGAACCAGGAAAAATCCAAGAGAGATGGAAGGAATATATAGAAACACTGTATGGTAAAGAACTTAGGCCGACAAGGTTAGACATAGAAAAGGAACATGACGTAGAAGAAGATAGCTTAGGTCCAGGCATACTCGACGATGAAATAGAAAGGGCATTAAAGGAGATGAAAGCAAATAAGGCTGTGGGGGTGGACAATATTCCTGTAGAAATGTTGAAATGGTTAGGGAAAGGTGGGAAGAAGGCCATATATTGACTGATTCGTAGTATCTATGAGGAAGGAATCTGGCCGGAAGATTTTTTGAGATCGGTGTTAGTTCCTATTCCAAAAAAGGCAAAGGCTTCGTCATGTGAGGATTACAGAACAATAAGTTTGATATCCCACGCAGCTAAAGTTATTCTCAGGATCATCAACAAAAGGATAGAGAGTAAGGCAAATGATTACTTAGGGGATGATCAGTTTGGGTTCAGGAAAGGAAGAGGTACGCGTGAAGCCATTGCAGTAATGAGATCACTAGTCGAGAGGAATATAGAATACAATCAGGACGTTTTTGCCTGTTTTGTAGATTTCGAAAAAGCGTTTGATAGAGTGAATTGGGAAAAATTAATGCGTGTATTGCAGAAAATAGGAATGGATTGGAGGGACAGGAGACTGATCCGCAACCTGTACATGTCTCAGACTGCTCAGGTGCGAGTGGGGAACGGAGAGTCCGGATGCGCAGTGTTAGGAAGAGGGGTAAGGCAGGGTTGCCCATTGTCACCGGTTCTGTTCAACGTATATGTAGAGGAAATGATTAAAGAGGCATGGGAAGAAATGGAGGTAGGAATGAAAGTCGGAGGGGAATTCGTAAAATCGGTTAGGTTTGCTGATGACCAAGCATTAGTTGCTCAGTCAGCCAAGGGGTTGCAAGCATTGTTGAGTGAATTGGAGGTTCAGTGCGATAAATATGGGATGAGAATCAATATTAATAAAACAAAGGTTATGCGATTTTCCAGAAAGAAAAAGGCTAAGCTAAATATTAAAATAGGCGGGGAAAGAATAGAGCAGGTAGAGCAGTTTACATATCTCGGAAGTGTTTTGGACCAATACGGTCAAAGTGGTAGGGACGTAAGGAGAAGAATTGCGCTAGGCAAGGAGGCTTTCTCAAGGAGGAGGGAGTTGATGACGGGGACGTTGAGTAGGGATGTTAAGACAAGACTCGTAAAAACTCTGATATGGAGCGTAGCTATGTACGGCGCGGAACGGTGGTCGCTGAAGCAGGAGGATAGACGTAGATTGGAGGCTTTTGAAATGTGGGTGTGGAGAAGAATGGAGAAGGTGAAATGGACCGAAAGGAAAACAAATGAGGAAGTACTGGAGATGGTGGGGGAGGAGAGGGGTTTGTTGAGAGAAATCCTATGGAGGCAGGAAAAATGGATGAAAGGCGTATTGAGCGGTAGTGGAATGTTGAAGAGGGTAATAGAGGGGAGAATGTTGGGCAAGCGTGGTAAGGGTAGGAACAGGATAGGGATGTTGGACGGGATGATGGGAGGAAAGAAGTACACCGAGATGAAGAGGGACCTGATATAGATTAGTTTGCTAGGTGGGGAGTCACAAAATGTTTATTTGATAGTTGTGTCCATCCAAAAACCTACCTTAACCGGTAGATTACCTAAAATTAATGAAAAATCACAAGACACTGTTCCACAAGGAGCACATGGTGCCATTTCAATATCATTGATGATGGGAAAAATATAACACGCTTACTTTCCGACTTCATCAACTCGAAGAGGCAATCGCAAATTATTCCCAGCTGCGAAGCTGAAATAAGAATCCCTCTAGCAGTCCAATTAACCAAGCGGAGTTTATCGCCACTTGAAATGATTATAGCCTAGCGCTTGCAATAACTCGAGGGTCCCCCACACGATTTCTCGATTCAAAGTGCTTCTGGGGGGGGGGGGGTTGCTTCAATGGACGCCAGACAGTTCGCTGCGATGCCGAAGGCGTGGCCTCCAATTTTAATCCAAGAAAGAACGCTCGGCACAGCGGGATCGAGAGCGACAGTTTGCCCTCTATCTCATTATCTTTGGAGTATTTCACATTTCTTGAAAGGCTTTTAAGTCCTTCATTTGGGCAGATAACTTTTGTTTATCCAAAGGATCCCTTGCAATATGTTTTAAGATAATAATCTCATTGAAGGGCAATAGGAAAGGGGCGCGAATCTCACGAGCCATGAGATTTTGAAGTGATTTATAAGATAATTATCGGCTATTACCAAGAAATGCCAGGAAATCACGAGAGCATGAATCTATCAGAATTATGCACAAATTAATTGATCAGTACTGGAACTTTACCGAAGATGAGTTGCCCGACGCTTGATCAAGCGAGGCCGCCCGATTCGCCAGCGCTGTGGTGAGAACATTTATATTTTCAAGAGATGTGAAGTGAATCATTTTTGTCCAAATTACCGAAATTGAATGATATGTAAGTTATATAGCCATTTGGAAAGGAGGAGATATACGAGATCGTATGTTGACATTAGATGTTACGTCCTCCTGCTTGAGTTGACAGTTGCATCATTCCTGTGACACAATTCGGTATTCGCCTCACGTAGTTCTAGTAATCAGACTATGCAGCAAATGTAATCAGCAACTTTTATTTTAGACGAAGGCCAACTTAAAATGCATTCACCGGGATTTAAACCTAGAATCTTCCAGCTATTAGCAAAACGCTACCCAAAAGGCTACCACACCACCTGAATGAGTGAATGAAGATAATTGATTGAACTGACCAGCAAAACTTCCTATAAACGAGTCACTTCAGTCCAGCGTGGTGAAATCAATCAGAACACATAATTAAAGTCCCAATATTTTATACAAAATCATTTAAGGAAAAATGTTATACGCTACGCTCAATTTTTAAAAAGTCAGCAAACTAAAAAAATGAGTGCGTCTATCGAGTGTGGATGGAATGTGTACATATAAAGCTCAATGTTTTTCTGTAGTGATTCACGGAAATATGGAGGATGGCTGGCCTTAGGAGCCATCATCTTAAAAGTCGGGGATTCATATCCTATCGTGGAAAAGGTTGAAGTTGAGAATTCGTTCTTGATTGATGAATTGAATGGAGGCGGGAGTGAATGGCGAGTATCGCCTCAGCTGTAAGAAGCCTGAAACCAGAAAATATTTCTTGCCCGCATAAATTGATCGTTATCTAACTGAAGGCTGCGATTCGTATCTCCAGGAACGACGGATTCCATTGCATTTTTTACCTGAACATGAACGCTTGTGTTCCTCAGGTGGAAAATTTTCAGTCGCCTTATATACTGCGAGGAACATGAAGAATGTGCCTGAATCCCTAATGCCTGGCGGTGTCCCTTCAGATTTCAGCGAAAAATAAAAATGCTACTTGCAATAAGTAATCACTCTACCCGTTTCGGCCGATGACAAATAAGGATTCGAGATTCTTCAGCGCGAAGCTGGGGAGTAGTGCCCTCAGAGCGGCTGGACAAAGTGAGGTATGCGGAAATGTGTTGAAATTCACAAGACCACGACGGAAAGGAATACGAAACGAAGAGAGGGACGGAGCGGGGCGTGAAAGCAATGAAAACTTTCATGCGGGCACAATCGTGAAAACAAAAACAAAATATTTTGGAGATTTTCATTTCCAAACATTCGATCAAAAGAGGAAGTCAAAAAAGCGGCAACGACTCAAGGAGAAATAATAAAATTAATGAGATGGTGATAAAGAATCGGAATAAAAATTATCGTTGAATAGCAAAAGTTATATTTGAAGTCCTAAAATACCCAGAATAGGTGTCCACCTTTTGAAGTTTATTTTTAATGATTTTTAAGAATCCCATAAAATATGACCCTATGAATCCAATATGGCCGAAAAGAAACTTTTTAATGGCAATATTTTACTAGTAGTATAATAGTAATATCATGTTCATAACCTCTTAATGATCATACTTAACTACATTCTCGACCTTCGGAACCTTTCAACCTTGCTAGGAAAACCTCTTTCAATTATTATTTTTCCGAAGTCTTGCGTTCAAGGCAGGTTTTGGATGGACACAAGCAGTAAACTACTGCATTACTTAGCCTGGTGTGAGAAGACATAACCTGACAATCCACCCTCCACACTTATTCCACTCAGTATACTTCAATGCTCCCTTCACTCCATCCAACATACCTATCTTTTTCATACCCAACCGAATTGCCTAATGTACCCCTCTATCCGCCTTCAGCATTTCATGGCCAACCAACATGCCCCATGTATCCATCTCTTGGACCTCACCCAACAATCCCTTCTCTTCCCCCGCCAAACCAAGTACTTCTTCATTTCAATTCTCCTTTCGGTCCATATAACTTTTCCTAACTTCTTAAAAACTACAAAACAAAAACCTAAAATCCATATTTATGAAATTGCTCTAACAATCAATTTTCTGAGCTTTAAAGTATGACGGTCCATACCTACATTTTCTTTCGTCTTTTCTTAACCTCCTTATTTATGATTATCCCTGTCATTCATTCCCGAATCCTTGAGAACGCATCTTTGCCTGATGCAATTATTATGAAATCCATACTGCTTGATACTTAAAGAAACTTCAAGGTGTACGGCCTTCCAATTGTTCTTATTTTTGTCTTCAAATTTAATGTTCATTTAGTGTTCCTATTTGAAAATGTCATAATTTTTTTTACCAGATCCTAGAGGTTGAAAGAAAATGCGGGGAGAGACTTAAAATTGAAGTTGACGATCGGAGAAGACGTTTAAATAGTATTTGAAATACATTAGGAATAGAAGAGAATGATAAATGAGAATCATAAATGAAGGTGAAGTAAATCATTGAAAGAGACAAAATACACTGAGGGGAGAATAAGCCAAAGTGGTGAAAGACATGCTCTTGATTAAGACGCCGGAAGGTATGTCTCAATATTAGTCAGCAGTAAATCTTAATTGAACGTAAAAACGGATTGGCAAACTTTATTTCATCTTTAAGCATGGCTATCAAAATAATCAGCTCGGGAAGTATCGATCTATTTCGAGAAGAACGCAGCCACCAGTCACTAAAAGATGGCGAATAAAGAAGCAGGCCAATTGATTGGCCATACAAAGATTTAAACCATGAAGAAGCTTAATTTATAAAGAATCTTAACTAACTAATCCTAATCCTAAACCTAATCTAACTTAGGTTTAGAAAAATACAGAAATACAAGAAATTATGTTGCCATTGAGACATCTTACGAATTTGTTCGAGGAAAAAGATATAATGCTAAGAAATAGGAGTATACGTGAGGGCTAAAATAGAATAAGAAACTGATGATTTTTCTAAATGAATGTTTATTCATCCATCATTTTCGACGAATGTGATGGAAATATGTGTAGTGACCCTACAGAGTCCAGGTCATATATTAGGGTACTGGTCTAAAAGAGGGCGAGCAAACCGTAGCTTACTTTAGGGATTGTCATAATATCATTCACGATGACAGCTAGGGAAAAGCTAATATCTCAATAAATTCTTCAAAGCGTGTTAAGGACCGATATTGTCACCACGCATCTCCAAGAAACAGTACTCGTCCATACTGAGCTCAATTTTAAGGTAGTTATGTTTTCAAAACCCTTCCTATTAAAGAATGTAGTACTTGTTACACTATTACTTGCCCTGCTTCGTTTGTTTTCAAGTTTCTCTTTCCAGCCCTCGTCTCTCCCTGCGGGGGAGGGGAGGGTTCTCCACGCTGCCTGCCTGCTGCGGTGTGTCACATTCCCTTAACTTGGGTCTTTGGGGGTTGAGAGACCATGAGTGGCATGCCCATGTGATGGTGGAATTTCCTCTTCCTACTTTCCAATTCTAACTTCATCGTTATTGAAGAGATTTTTACTAAATTTGTCAATGCATGTGTATGTTCGTTGATAGTTCATGAATTTGCCAGCGTGTAAATAAAAAAGATTGTCGCATGAATATATACGCCTCTGTGGGTGTGGGTTTGCATAAATTTGTTTGTTTGGTATGTAGTTTTATTCTCTTTTGCGACTGGTGACTTTACGACCCCCGCCACACGCCCCGGAGGCAGCTTTCGGGGTATTATGTAGAGGTAGAGAATTATCTAAATTAAGTTTAGCACAGTAAGACTTCGAAGAATGTACACCTGTGACATACCCCATGAAACGCCGCAATAGCGTATTGGGGGGAGGGCACACCATTAAGATTAAAGAGGCATGGGAAGAACTGGAGGTAGGAATGAAAGTCGGAGGGGAATTCGTAAAATCGGTTAGGTTTGCTGATGACCAAGCATTAGTTGCTCAGTCAGCCAAGGGGTTGCAAGCATTGCTGAGTGAATTGGAGGTTCAGTGCGATAAATATGGGATGAGATTCAATATTAATAAAACAAAGGCTATGCGATTATCCAGAAAGAAAAAGGTTAAGCTAAACATTAAAATAGGAGTGAAAAAATTGGAGCAGATAGAACAGTTTACGTATCTCGGAAGTGTTTTGGACCAACACGGTCAGAGTAGTAGGGACGTAAGGAGAAGAATTGCGATAGGCAAGGAGGCTTCTCAAGGAGGAGGGAGTTGATGACGGGGACGTTGAGTAGGGATGTTAAGACAAGACTCGTAAAAACTTTGATATGGAGCGTGGCTATGTACAGCGCAGAAACGTGGTCACTGAAGCAGGAGGATAGACATAGATTGGAGGCTTTTGAAATGTGGGTGTGGAGAAGAATGGAGAAGGTGAAATGGACCGAAAGGAAAACAAATGAGGAAATACTAAGGATGGTGGGCAAGGAGAGGGGTTTTTTGGGAGAAATCTTAAGGAGGCATTAAAAATGGATGAAGGGCGTATTGAGCGGCAGTGGGATGTTGAAGAAGGTAATAGAGGGGAGAATGTTAGGCAAACGAGGAAAGGGCAGGAACAGGATAGGGATGTTGGACGGGATGAAGGGAGGAAGGAAATACACAGAGATGAAGAGAGGCTTGTTTTAGAGTAGAATGTTGGGTTATGTTTTGTTAGGAGAAACAAAACATCTATTTGGTAGTTGTGTTCATCCAAAACCTACCTAAACCGGTAGATTACCTTAAAAAATAGATCCTTTGTGTATTTTTTTCATGTCTCTCAAATGATTCTACATTGAATGATTGTTTTCCCTGTCGTGTACTTAATGCTATACACAATTTTTCCCTTCTTATTTCTTGACAGTGCGTGCGATCTTTATAGCACACCCATTGCTCCTTTTCCTTGTTAACTGTCCATATCCTCGCCCTAGTTCTCCCAACATGATTCTTTTGCCCAATTAGTTTCACAGCTCAGTTTATTATTTATATCTTTTATTCTATTTTAAATAATTCTGTGTTCACATTCTTCCATTTTATCCTCTCGTATACGAGTACCTTTCTCTTCATCTCATCAATAGCTCAGGGCTATGAGAATGCCTCATCGATTCTGATATTCGCATGATTTGTATCTCATTCCATTTTCACGTTAAGGTTTTAAGATTAGAGGAGCTTATATACGATGAGACCAAAATCCCATTCCAACTTCGATAGTTAACACTGAGAAAGGTAAAGGGCGAGGTAAAAGGGGCTACAAGATGGAAAAAGCGGATGCACGGCATTGGCACTTTACATTTGAACCGTGGTCCTTGCAAAGGGACGAGTCGGTAGATTCTATTTATTCGGTGATTGGATCTCGCGTAGTCCACGGCGTCTGCACCTTGCTCCGTTAGAGGGATTTTTCTTTCAATCCGCGCAGAGCTGAGTGAAGAATGTTTCGTTAATGCAAAGCTGAACCAATCTTGCGGGGAGATTAAAGGTGAAGAATCCTACAAAAGCGCCACTTTGGCGCCACTAATATCGCTGTTTATGAAAACATATTAGATAATCTCCCTCGTCTCTTATTTTAGCTCCGATAAACACTAGAAAACTACCGTGGAAGAGCCAAGAGGCAATCAACCCTCCCGCGAACAAGCTCTCTCATATCAGAATATATTCACGTTTCTCGACAATGCACCATACTTGGTATTAAATGAAAACATCCATTTAGCAATTAAAAATACAGCGGTCATTGCTAAAAATAGAAGTTGACCTTGAAAAAGGTTAAAGATATATTGCGATAAATTTGAATAAATTTATAAGTTGAAGGGTGTGCAACGGACAGTGCAAAGTATGATTCAAAGTTCAATGCTCTTGGAACTTTGTGTGACTTCTCTGTCTGCGCGGTAATTTGAATTTTTACTTAAAAGTCTAGCAAAATTAATTAAAGTTGTGAAAATCTCATAATTGTATAATTTTTTGCTTTTAATGTGCCATATTTCGAGCTTAAAAAAATAGTCACGAAATATGTCAACGTTAGGAACGTTGAATTGAAGGAACGATAAAATGGAAAACAATATAAAGCGGTAATAATAGTTTTTTATCCAGGTCAATACGAGCAATACCGGACATGCTCCAAGGGAAATGGGATACTGCGATGGGTAACAATTTTTCTAAGTTTCGTGGATTTTTTCATTCCGCCACGCAATGAGGAATTGCATGAATGTTTCGACGACGGGCCCATAGCGCCATCAATTTCGGGGGTGAGAATAAGGGGAGAGAGAATCGATGAATGACCGCTGACGAATGTTAAACGAGGGAAAAATTCCAGAGGAGGTTCTGTGGCAGCACTCTAAGTTGTAGTCTGAATAGCATATCGTTGTAGTCTGAATAGCATATCGTTGTAGTCTGAATAGCATATCGTTGTAGTCTGAAGTAGCATATGTTTCAGCTCATTTAAAATCCCTTTATTGAATAAATATATTTGATCGTCTTCTTAAATAATTTTTGCGAACTTTGTTTTCATTCATACAACATTAGGTTTCTAATCGTCAATTCCTTGTTTTTTGTTTGTGATAACCTCTGACCGCTCGGTGGAGTGAAGCATATGAAGCGTATGCTCCTATCTCGAGTTGGCGATTTAACTTTATTTTGTGCAGCAGGCAAAAATTTCGATTATTCTCAAAAAGGTTTCAATATAAGAGACTGTCTCAGAGATTACTTGGCGGAAAACTTTCCCATTAGACGTAATGGAAAACTAACTTTGCAGATTCTTTGCCTTGCGACGATATCATGGTCGTACAAAATAAAAATTCTAGTGGAATCTGCTAAGTTAGTCATCCTTCATTTACGCCAAGTCTGAATATACCAAATGATCTCATAATTAAATCGCTGACGAGAGATGAGAGCACACTAGACATATTTCCGACTCTTAGCCCAGAATTATTACAAACGTTGATATTTCTGAGGGCAGGGACCTCTTATGTATAAACATAGAAAAAGATAAACGCCAATGGCTTCAGTTGATCAGAGGCCGACGTAACTTCAGCATCACCCTGGAGAAGTGTCATCTGACCTCTACATACCCTGATATACACTAGTTACCTAACTGTCCATGTTAGCAGCCACCTTAGAGTATTTGCAGACGGGACAATAATTTATAGATAAATAAGGAGAGAAACAGATTGCGGGTTTCAATCAAGCAATTTAGAAGCCAAAGAAAAGATAAGGATGACAAAAATTATGAAATGTGGGATTGGACCGAATTAAGTACTTCAGAACAGGTAAAATACTTCGGTGTTACACGGAGATCCAACCTTTCATGAGGCGCATGCATCAGACGAATATGCAGGACAGACTAAAAGAAGATAGGTTTGATTAGACACATTGTAGGAAAATCTAATGAAAAGGTAAGAAATCGGTGTTTCTAGGCCTTAGTTATGGCACATTTTTAATGGACGGAAAGTATTTTTAATCAATGGGAGAGCGTTGATTATGCAACCTGAAAAGACATAAATAAAAGTCACCAGGATTGTTAAAGTTGCCTACGAGAAAAGAGTAGTAAGGGCAACGGGTATGTTGGGGGAATTGGGTTGGGTACCTCTTGATTCGCCGTAGGGCATAGGCTTTTATAAGGGTGCAGGCAACGAGTTTCTTGCGACACGGAAGTGAGTATCACGGCACCACATTTCATTGGTAGATTGGAGCGATGAGATGAAATAAGAGGGATAGATACCATCGTCGACAGTTTCCATAATCCGTTCTTCCCTCGCACGATAAGCAATCATAAAGAAATCGACCGAAAAACTCGAAAAACCTACGAAACAACCTTAATATGGAAATTAAAACAATTAATCAAACACAAAGGTTACTGCGTATTGTATGCAGTCATGTGTGTGCATACGTGCACGGTATTTTTGCACACTAGCTAACATTAAAGTCGCGGACGACTACAAAATTCATGTAATTGATGGTATTCGGCATTACTTTGTGAAATCGATTCATACTGGAAATGAAAGAATGATAACTTTGTAATTTCATAGAAATTTACTACAATACGACCCGGGCTTCGACGTCCAACGTCATCTTCAGGTTCACCTGAACTGAAAGGAGTCAGATGGTCTGAAGAAGGAACATATTAATAAGCTTCAGTATCCGTTATTCATCCAGCACACTGATTCTATATTCTGTCACTATCATGTTTTCTTGAATACTTTGAATCCGTACGATATATTAAAAAAATACTTTGACAAATGTATTTGAAATGTGCAATTATTAAGTCAGAAATATTTAATTTGGCGCAGCAATATTCAAAAACTCAAGATGTTTTTCTCTAAACCATTGAAAATTCCTTAATTAACGTTTTCTCCCATGCATCCCGGATACTTGTCGCGTTTTCCCATTGTCTCCTAACCAAAGCGAAAGGAAAACTCTGCATTGCCTTGAGATTATATTTTCCAAAACAGTCAAATGGAACCTAGTTCATTTAAGGCTGATCCACACATCATTTTGATCCCATGAGAAGTTCGATGCCTTTTAATTGAGAGGCTGACAGATAGGACTACTAGAGATTCTAGTAGCGGCGCCAGAAAGGAGCAGGTGGGGCGGCAAGGAGGCACAAATGGTTTAAAATTCAAGCCAAAGGAAATCCAGAAATCCAAGGATCTTATGGTCTCAAATAACTGCCGAAGGAATATATGAATTTAGGTTTTCTGCGACTCTGGCGATGGAGGTGCAATCGCTCTCAGTGAGCGTAAAGGCGCTGCCTTCCTTACTTTTGATAAATCATTCCTTGTAATGAAATGCACTTAACTGACGGAAACGTGAGTTATTTTGAAACACAGTCTGCTATTTGGAGGAAAAAGGCAACGTTTGCACTTTACTTGCCAATTTTGCCACGATAACCGCCATAATTGCACAAAGGAACTTAATATGAACACACTGTAAAATAGAGATCAATCTGAAACATGAAATGTAAGGCAAATTAATGGGACTTTTGTTTGATCAACAAAAGTTGGCGATTTAATAATCTCGTAATATCAATAAAGTAAGCATTTCACGTTCTTTCTAGTGATTTAGAGTCCTCCGCTGCACAAAACAATCAGTTTCGTTGAACTGTCGCCAGTTCTGCATTGCACCAGTGACAGTTGGGAACAAAGATAGACATTAAGATTAAGATAAAATTCTTTCCAAATCTAGACCCCAACATAGCATTAACTTCATTGCCAAATGAAATACAACAATTGTTCCGCGGTGGAGACAGGTTTGATACATTATACTAATTTACTAACTACTTTTTGAATTATTACAACATTTAGGCGCATAATGGTCCAATACAACAATACAACTTAAGGATCCGTTGGGATCAGTTCGGTTTAATAGCCGGGTTACGTAAATTATTCACCAAACATTGGGGAATTACGGCATGGCATGTTTAGTGCACGGCATGGCATGGTCCAATTCTAAACATGCCATGCCGTAATTCCCCAATGTTTGGTGAATAATTTACGTAACCCGGCTATTAAACCGAACTGATCCCAACAGATCCTTAAGTTGTAACGCCTCCATCATGTTTGCTGAAATGGCGCTTCAAATAATGATGAAATTCGAGACAAATTTGACGGCATTAAAGTGCATCTTAAATGCAGATTGATCCATGTCTGAGCGTGAATGCGATGTTTTTAAGTAGGGTGCTACATAAGTAATACAACATTTTGAATCAATCGAGATAAGTATAAAGTCATTTTAAAATTGAAAAATAACCAACTTGGAATTTTCACGACTGAAGATGTAATACCATAGCGAAACCTAGGCCGTAAATAAAATTTTCTATCTGGAAAATCGAAGTTGGCTGTTTTTCAATTTGAACATGAAGATTTTCCACCTCGCCAGAAACAGTTTTATTGTTAAAGTCATTATTATTAACCGCGAACTAGAGGTTTTGAAATCACTTATCTATAAAAAATAACAATTTTGATTTTAATTTCAAATTAATATTATTCCTCCGCGGGGGTCCAACATAATTATTTACTTCATTTTAGGATGCAATTCGAGATTAACTCCATTAAGGCTTGAAGTATCGCTATCGTTAAACGCACGCGAATGAATCACAATAACGAACGAGTAGCGGCAATCATTGCGGGAAGTGCACGACATGTGAGGTCATCCGCGGCATTGAGTTTAGGCGGGTGGGGAGCGGACGCAGGAGGCGTCAGGGATGGGCCCTTGCGGCGACATCAGATCCGCATTAACAAAACGCACCATGACACCCAGTAACATTTGAGATCTCCCGTGTGATAAATGCCCGCCCCACGTGAGAGACCTATCGGGATATCGCCGTAAAATACCGCGAACTCGGATCGCTAATCTAAGCTGGGAGCAGGAGGCCTTTGAACCAGCCACGACACCAACTCGACCCCCTCCTCGCACGGTTGACATTTCAAGTGGAGGATTAACAAGCTCTGCACAGCTTTCTTTCAATTAAAGAGAACCCTGTTCTCAAACGCGCAGCCTTAACGAATGGCCGCTGCCAATCGTGATCATTCCATTGCGAGCGCCCGATTCGGAGGAGGCCTTCGATAGAATGATTAAGGGCAACTCCAAAAGTGGCGAATTGTCGAACATTTTGAAGAGAGCGGTCGGCGATGGGAGATAGCGGAGCCAGCTCGCGCCCCGGAAGGTGGCGTGCCGCCGAGAGATCTTTAAAAGGGGCGAGGGGACGGGATGGGATCGGGGGGTGGATGGCTCGCGGCTGGGGGAAAGGCGTGGCCGGGGGATTGGCGGGGGTGGAATTGCAGAGCCCTCCCCCAGGGCTCCATCTCGCTCCGCGGGCCGGTCAATTACGTCCCCTTTTTGATTGGCTCCCGCAGCACGACGCGCACGGACAGTTTCCGTGACCTGCGTGCGGGAGTCGCAGTCACGTATTATTAAGCACGGCGGCGGCGTCGGTTGGGGGTTACGGGGGGGGTCGGAGAGGGAGGGTAGGAGGGGATGGGATAAAAACAAACCGGACCGCGGTCGCCATGGTGACGGCGGCGCATCACCGCGAGGTGGGGTCTCCGAGAGGAGACGGGGGAGCCCCTTCCTTCCCCCTCCCCCTTTGCCACTCCGCTCGAATGAGAAGAAGCGAAAGCAATCGAAAGTGCCCCCGAGGGACGAGTGTGGAATATGTCAACGGCGGGCCGTAGTCGTTGCAAAACGGGGGCGAGGGGGGTCGACGGAAAGAAATAAAAGACTGGTGAGGTCCGCACGCAGATAGGTCTCTGAATGGAGAGACGGGGTTGGGGAGGAATTCGCCGACGGCGGTCAAAGGGATGAAGAGGGGGGGGAGGAGTGAGGAGGACCGGGGACATGTTACGCGCGCGCGACTTTTACATTAGTCGGCGTGTGAGCGCGTTTCAGGCGCAATTACGAGAGAAAACGGAGAAAAAGAGAAGGAAGCGAAAATCGAGCTCCGGCGGCTTCTTCCTTTTCGTGCGGTTTTTGTTTTCCATTCATTATTGAAGTTCCCTCGGCCGGAGTGGAGTTCGCTGTCCTCTCGTTGGGGGGGAGGGGGAGAGGCTCTCGAAAGGGAGGAGGGAGGGATGGGCGGTTTCGCAATCAATTTAACAAGCCGGTCAAAGGGAGTCTCTCGCGGGGATCGATGGGATCGGGGAGGAGGGAAGCGGTCTCGGAAGAGTTGTCGCACTTCACTACGGCGCTCCAGATTCTTCGCCGTCTTTTTTTCTATAAATTATGAAAGCACGTGCTCCGAATATAGGAACTATTTAATCGGCGGCGTTTCTCAACGCCTGGATCGAAAAAAATAAGGGACGCGATTACATGGCGTGGGAGCTTTTAACGTAACTAAATTGGCGGCGGTGGAAGCAGAGGTTTGATTCTCTTCTTTGAAAAAAATAGAGTTCAATGGATTCACAATCAATTCAATTGCCGCGAGACATGGGGGATGTCACTCACTCCTAGCTAGTGCTTGGACGTTATCAGATTTAAAATGGAAGAGTGATTGCAGGGGAAGAAAGGAGCCGACGCGGTACTCCGATCAGGCGACTTGAGTACTGCTTCTCGACTATGCCTCACACAATGGCGTCGGCAATCCTGAAAATAGGCTTTTTGACGAGGGGAACCATAAGAGGCGACCGGTCAAAGGGATTTGATTATTTAGCACTGTGATGAATTCCCACTTAAATCCGATCAAATTTCAAAACTATTGATGTCATATTTAAGCTGTAACGTGTACATATTTATTAAAGTCATCGCTTACTGCCAATTGCAAAAGCTATGTCAACACGATGAGGCGATGTAAGAATTTTCAAATTATAAGAAAAACAACTCTTCATAGTTACTAATTTAGCAATAAATCCATTGCCTTTTTCGAACAGTAATTCTTCCCTTTGTCATAATTCAAGCACCGTCTACGCATAGACATTCGCGACAGCAAAGACGCTTTTGACGCTGGTAAATGCTTGGATTGTCGAAACGAATTACTTAGAATAAATTGAGATAGCCACTCTGCAGGTATAATAATATTTTGTCGTGGGAAAGGTCATTGCTAAATTACTTTTATGGAAAGACAACGGAGAAAAATTGATCTGTTATGCTGTACTTCCTGAATTTTATAATCTTACAATTTTCATAAATAGTTCAAAATACATGCTTGTCATAAGATTACAGATAGAAGGATACAGGAGACGGAGGGATGACGGAGGGCACGATAAACAATCAAAACACACTTGTTCTTCAGCAGGCATCCAGTTTTGAAAATAAACTACCACTTCTTCTTCCGAAAAACTTGTCTGACTCATCCGATCACATGACATGAAGATACCTCCTTATATCTCGACACCAGCCTTGGCTTCCGTGAGTGGGTCTCCGCTGAACGAGATCGGCGTGACATTCACGGATCCGTTTCACTGGCTCATTGCTCAACACACCAATTTTGCCTGAGTATTCTTTGCAAGTATTCTGAAACATTCTGATCCGGTCGCCTTCGGGGGACGCTCTCCTTGCCTTGTACGGAATTTGAGTGCCTAAGAAGGCGTGCTCGATTGAAAATAACGGGATATGCACCCGTGCGTGGAACGAGTGATGACTTAAAGCAAAATATTTCCGAAAACGGTAGCCTCAAACATAAGGATAATCATTCCTTCAAAGAAATCCCGACATCACGGGCGGGATTTAAAAACCACGGGTCGAGCGGGTCAAAATCAAGAGTCGTTAAATATTTCACATAAAACGGTGACGGGATTCCTCAATGATACCGGAAAACACGAAATTTCCTTCCCGCCACGGATTCCTCCGTGGAACCGTTTAGCGAAATATTTTAACATCGTGATACTATCTTGCTGGGCTCTCTCTGCATATGTGGGACGGTCATTGGGAAGGCCGAGTTTTGGTAGGAAGCACCCGCCAGCTAACTCAGCTGGAGGCACGCATCGCTCACGCGAGTCGTGCTTCCAACTCGTGCCGTGCCTTCGATTGGGCGCCGAGGAGAAAGCGGAGACAAATCGGGGAATTATTCGGCCTCGAAGGCATATGACCCTATATAGAAGCAAGTCGTGGGTTCGATCCTTTACGGCGGAACAAGGATTGATTCTCGGTCGGCGTTTTACAACGATGATTACCTTAACCAATATTTTCCCCCTTCCATTATCGTAGAAGCATGACGCATAGCAATAGAGACCAAAAGAAAGCGAATGCACGGAACTATTCACGTACTTCCTGATTATTTCTTTCTTGGATTCTTCTGGTAAAAATCACACATGTGGTCGCGCACGTGGCTAATTTTCTTTCATTTTTCTTTTTGGGCTAAACTAGAGATGCAACAGCGGCAATGTTGCCCGATATTCCCATGAATTTATGTAAATTCAAATTGGACATTAGTCATCTCAATAATTTCAGCCTCAACTTTGTGGAAGTTCATTTTAATAAATGAAAGTAGAAAAACTTTGTTACAATCCACCACTTTATTTTCGATACTACTAGTTTCGACGCTACGGCGTCATCCTCAGGTACAAAATTTTTGTACCTGAGGATGACGCCGTAGCGTCGAAACTAGTAGTATCGAAAATAAAGTGGTGGATTGTAACAAAGTTTTTCTACTTTCATTTATTTGGACATTAATATTTGTCATCAGAAATCTTCATTAAAAATCAATCTCTTTTCTTTGTTTCATTCAACAAGGTTCTAATCTGTAGCGGTCCACAATATTATAAAAAAAACACAGTAATCAACCCGAAGGTGGTTTAGTAGGTGATGGTAGAGCTCACGCGTGTACCAAGCCCAACGGCGCACTTTAAATATTCCTTCGTCAATTTATAATTGGAATTACATAGATAAAAACTCGAGTTTTTAGAGACTCCTTACGTATGTTAGTTGATGAGCATTTTTAATCTCTTGCCGAAGAACAAGTCTCACTATCTTAAAGTATTCATAATGATTGGATCTTGGTCAGCAAAATGGTGGCCTCTACGATTTCAATCGATTAACTATTATAGAATCATATCCACACTATCTTTTGCGTCAAAAATAATTCCGAAAATTTTTTTTTAAAGAGGACCTTTTTAACTTCTTCCAAAAAAACTACTTTTGTAAGCATCCATAAGCCTCTATTGAAAATTTGAGTACAGATTTCACTGTTTTGACACCTTATTTCAAAAGTCAGTAGTGGAAGTATTTACTAGATACAGGAGTGATATTAGCCAGAAGCCATATTTCCTTGACCAAAGGAAATTAATCTCCGGTTTATTTATTGAGTTGGCCGTGACATTTGATACAGTAGATCGTAGTAGTTTGACCTCAAATCCGAGCTATACAATTAAAATAGATCAACAGTTATCTCTCTAGGAGAACTCAATATGTATACTCATGTGAAAAGTTAATCCCTCCCAGTATCTTGTGAGATAGCTTAAGGCTCAGTGCTAGGACCATTTGCTCCTTATTGACATTGGCCATCTGCAACTACTAGGAAAATTGTCTCCTTTCGCTGATGCTTAAAATATTTCCTATTTCGGTCCAACGCAAAAATAATTATATTCTACCACGAAACGTGATCTGAATACCTTAGTTGGTTCATAACTAACAAATTAAAAATTAATATTTCAGAACAAATTACATTATTTTTCATAAACCAGCTCACTAACTTACCATACGGAGTTCCTTGATACTCAGGGAAGATCAGCATTTAGAGCAGCAGAATGTGTTAAATACTTTTTCAATCATATTAATTCCATTTTGCCCAAGAAAAACCAAGTTTGTAACATTGCATGACAAATGTTCAGGCGCAACATGGTGGAAATCCTTTATTAAAGAAGACACTTTACTCGTACTTTTCCACATAGATTTTTTATTACCACCTAGGTTTCGTTACAGCGTACCTGAAGGTGTTACGTTGTAACGGAACCTAGGTCGCGATAAAAAAATTATACGTGGAAAACTGTCTTCTTTCATCATTATAACATTGAATATAAAATTATTTATTATTAAAATTTAAAATCTAAGAAAAACTGCAATGAATGACCAAAAAAATGTGTTTAATTTAGACTTCTCAACACTTGTTGTGGAAGTACGTACATCAATCTATGAAAAACTATAGTCCAACCTTCTTCAGCAACCCATGTATTCAAATTTAAACAACCTAATACACTCCAACACTGAAATAATTGTATATTCTCATATGCATGCCAATGACACAAGAACTTTCATTAACATCTCGGCCAGCACCATACTCTCAGTACGATATAGTATTAAAACCATTAGGTAAAAGGCTCGACAAATATCAGCCTTCTGAAATTAAATACTTGTGTTTCTTTGGAATGTTTTTAATTAGTTGAAAGAATATCTTTGGGATTGTTCTAAACAAAGTCCTAAATGATAACTACTTAAGTCATTTATTATTACTTTCTTCTTTTCATTATCATTTATGCTGTAATACACAAGCTTCTATACTTTTGTCTTTTGCTATAAGCTTATATAAGCAAACTTTGCATTATCTGCTGTTTCTATTCATTTCGAGTTGCAGTGCACTGCTTGATCTTTTAACTTACTCTATCACTGCTTGATCTTTTAACTTACTCTATCACTGCTTGATCTTTTATTTCTCTATCACATGTAGGTAACTTGGAACGTGCATTACCATTGAAATTTGAACGGCTTGGCCAAGAAACTCAACCACTGTACACGGGAAATAAATAGGCGCATGCTAACTCGGGGTCGATTTCAAACCTCTATTAATTTAGAATTAGGCCCAGAAAAAACCTATAGTTGAGCATCTCACATAGTTCTTTCAGCGCGATTAGGTTATCAGCGAGTATCATCAAATGGATACTTAAGAATAAACATACATTAAGATACAACGATAATTCATATTGACACCATTTTGTTGTCCGATATTCATGTGTGTGCGTGTGTGAGCAGTGAGCTCTTACTCGTCGCAGAGTCTGTCTTCTCTCGATTTGAAAAACATCAACTCGGCATCCATTTTATAAGTGATAGTTTTGATACAATAATAACGACTTTCTAGTAACGCAGTATTTCGCGACTCCGCAAGCGAGGAAATCGTGAAGCGTTAAAAAACTACGTAAATGTAGGATTTGGCGTCCAACGTTTCAACTTAGGCTCGCTTGAGTGACTTTGCTGAAAGATTTTGCCTAGAACTGGCTCCTCACCCGACCGCTCTTCCGCCTTCCCGATGCCGAGTTCGCTGGGCAAAGCTGTTTCAATGAAAAACATCTCGAGTAGCAAAGGAGATGGGATCGGCCACACCCGACGATTTTAAAACTCAAGGGGAGTTCGAACGCTCTCTCGAGGTGGATATGCCGCTGCCTCCAATCGATAAATGATTGATACGAGCGGGAGATAAGAGGAAGAAGACACGCTCCTCAAAAATCCTTCATTCTCCTTCGTTGGCATTTATCCCTTATTCCCATCTCGTACGCATCTAGAAAACTACAAACCGTGGAAGGCAGAGCGGCACACGGGAATAAAAAACTATATTCAGACATATTTTGTATAATCGAAAGGAAAGATTTTGTGAGAAAAATCCGCCGCTGGATAAAAGCTCACGTATTGATGGTGGAGCCAGCGATTTTTCCAAACCCGTCACAGTCGACCGCTCCGGGTAACCACTCCCCGCAGTGTTCTTGCACTCGAAGAGTAAAGGGGACCCGATGAACCGGAATAAATCTCTTCTTCCCTTCCCCCTTAACCTACGGCAGCGGGACGAGCATGATAGCTCACTCGGACGGGATTTTTAAGCGATCGCCTTGCGGAAAGATCGCAGAATCCCCACTCCACCCCTCCCCTGTCGCCGGGCGACTGCATGCTAGCGACCCTGACTCTTCTGCCGCCCGGCCGACTCGCTCGCTCCGGCATTCCCTGACCATCACCCCCCTTTCCTCAAAACAGAAGGGAACCCCGAAAGCCGATCACACACGGGGGGGGGGGGGGTTCGCTCTACTCTTCTGCCAATACATTCGCTTTTCACGTTGGAGGCACTCTAGGCCTTTCACAGGGGTGGGGGGCACGCGTTTTAATGCAGGCCAATCAGGCACAGTGCCCGGGCCTCGCGCCCTTTCCCCCGCGCTTGTGTGCACCGCACGGGCGGACAACGCAAAGCCAGGCGGTGGGCTCGGAACGGAGCGATCCTTTGTCAAGTCCAAGCGGGCGGATGGAGGCATTCAGTTTTCATCTCTCGGACCCACCACCGCTGCCAATTCTCTGCGCCGGACGACCGAGCGGGCTCAAATTTTAATTGGGGTGCGTCTCGTTTTCTTCTCAGCGGCTTCAATCCCTCTTCATCGGAATCAATACCGGCCCACATGTCGCCCCTTGCGGCCTCTTGAAGGCCATGGACTGGCGCGGTGGAAGCAGAAGCTGTCCAAGCGGACTTCAATTCAGCCAGGAGTACTTTCTCGATGTCTCGTGGTGACATTTTACACTGGTGTACCGAGGGCCAAAATTAGCAGATTGAACCATTAAAGAGATTAAATCTCTTGTATTCATTGGAAGCAGGACTCTTTATCCGTTAAAAATGAATCATCGTTATCGTCGTCTTACGATGGCAGAAATCAGGAGTAAAATATTAGAAAGATCGATTGCAGAATCGACAGATTTAATATGTTATTTTCCCCACGAGCAATGAGAGGCCAATATAGTTGCTAAGGACTGCGCTTGGAAAAAGAAGTTATTCTAAATGGTTTAGTGAGTATTTTTCATTATTTCTACAATCATTATTTGAATAATCTTCTTGCTAACAAACCGAATCGTATGTGTAGAAAGTATTTTAAACTTACGAGATAGATACCATGGGGACTGAAGCTGTTATTTCCATCACTTGAATTATTTTAGCTACTAGGTTGTCACTAACAAAAAAACAACACTTAACTTGACATTGCATGACTGGCGAGGAATAATCCCCTGCCACATTCACTAACGGTGGTTTGGAATATACATATATGTACCATTTATGTATATGTAGATATATGTACCATGTACACATATGTAGACTTCAATATTGAAGCTGCTATTCAAGACTAATGCCGATTGTCTGAAAGTACGGCTATATCGTGATCGATTTCTAATTTCCTGTTAGCAATGAAACGAAGTGAATGCCTATTCATGTCATATTTACCAGACGTTGATTTTCACAGAATTAAAAAATGAATTTGGCGTGCAAAAAATTTTAAATAATGAAGTTATTTTACGCATAAATTATTTCATTTCATGTATGTACATCTTGTATACATGTATTTCTTATCAATTAAACTGCATTTTGGTCAGCAGAAAATATTCCGAAACTATTTCATCGCAGTGGAGGGTAAGGATTCATGGTCAATTGAATATTTTTAATAATCCTCATTAAATCTACTCGAAACCTAATTGCTGCGTACGAAGATTCGGAAAATTAATTGTTCCGCATTTTCGGGTAAGTATAGCAATCGGGAAAAATATGAACTTGGGAGACAACTGAGCGATGGCGTTTTAATGGTCACAATTGAAATGTTTGACTTAACCGGAAATGTTACTCTTGAAAATTT
The DNA here is from genome assembly GCA_037158775.1 of Hetaerina titia. Classification (NCBI taxonomy): domain Eukaryota; kingdom Metazoa; phylum Arthropoda; class Insecta; order Odonata; family Calopterygidae; genus Hetaerina; species Hetaerina titia. The sequence goes on from CM073774.1 coordinate 4,569,770, forward strand.
ATCCCGTATTTGACCTGACTCTTCTTCTTCATCCCGTTCATCATAAAAAATCTTGGGAATAATAATTGAAGTGGTTTCCCGTGACCTTCGTCAATAGTGTTTTTAACGTGACAGCATCACTCAATGGCCACCCCAATGGGGTAAGACAACTTTGCAGCCGACTCACTGAGGAACAGACGCTGCGTGGACTACCTTTCTTCTGGCTCCTAACCTTCGACCTATCTGGCATGGGTGACCCTTCCAGGAGTAATTATTATTACTCCCGCCAGCACAGCTCCAGGGGTCATCGGAACGCACAAGCCCTTCCACCACGTTGGGATATCAGTGCCTTTATTTTTCAATAGATGAGAGAAAATATAAATTATATTTTACAGGACATGCATGTTTTGAGTAGCTTAAATCCCCTTCGTACGTATAAATAATAATAATTTAACTTCCCCAGGATTAGTTTCAACATTGGACTTTAGTGTGTAGCAGTTCCTGCTATTTCTTTTAATTTAATTCAGAAAGTGCACACGAATGCTAATTGCGCAAAACAAGATAGGTAAGACGTTGCATTCGACATTTTTTAAAATTTTGTCTTCTTTCTACTTTTTATATGGGCAAACATATTTTACAAAACCTCAATTTCAATACAGTTTCAGCAGTGCTGTTGCTACGGCGATTCTTCCCGCTTCGCCGATTCTTCTATCTGTGATAGTCCAAAGGGGAATGAGTGGAGTCGACATATCGCCTATTCGGGTATTTTTGAGATACATGTTGAGGAGGCGAAGAGGCCTCGTCCAAAAAGAGGTGAGGCGAGAGTGGTTATTTCGAGAATAGCGGATGCGAGTAGAGGAAGCCGAAGAACGAGTTTTTATTGCAGGGGTACTGTGGAGGACGGGATGCTGCACAAGTAGTGCTAATCTCGGCGGGGTTAAATGGATGTTGAACTTTAATTAATCCTCTTCCTTCTGCTTCTCTCCCCAAACTAAAAAAAACTCTGATGACCTCATTAAGAAAGTTCAAAGTGGTGAAACTTATTCGGTTGCACATCGGGCAGATATGGAACTGCCGATAAGGGCCTAATTGATTTCTGTCGCGCACAGGAACTAAAAGAGCACAGTGGTAATTAGGTTAGATCGAAGACATTGAAAGCCTTTCCGCTGCATAGTTCGCTAAAGTTGAACTATGCTAGGAGCAAAATATTTCACGGAAATGGACTTAATAAGGTAGGCACTAATTCTAAATTATTGTTAAGCTATGGGCATTCGCTAAATCTTTTAGAGGTCTCTTAAAATCCAAAATACATTTGTATTAATTAAATGCGCGATCTATCAATTAATTACTATGAATACATATAAAGTTTAATTCTGAGAAAAACTTCGAATTCTCTGGATGATTAATTTGAGCAAAGTTAAAGATTTTATCCAAAGCTAATTGGAGAAGTGACTCCCATTACTCAATGGGCATATTTTCGAAACCTCTTGAGGTCATACAATAGCAATAAATAATAAAAACGATCACGATTAATATCACGGGAATCCAAACCTTAATAAATCTGCAGCAGAAACGACACCATTGCGCGCGTGCAGGTAAAGTGTATTCGCAATTAAATACGTAAGCATATGAGTCATCGTTTCACATATCGTAGTCCGGGAATATATTAACAACGAAACTATGTATTAATGTTACTCGGAAAAGTTTGTCGTCTTTAGAAATAGACTAATGACTTGCTAACTTGCGTGGGATGAAATAATTTATCTGTAAGTATGTTATTATCTGCTTCCGCCATCACTTTGTTAGTGATTTAATAATATTATGCACACACATTTTTTCACGTAGGCATATGGAAATTTAATCCCACAATTGCAAAGCTTACAAGAAATTTGTATTTTAGTACCTTATTTTTATTATTTCGAAAGTAGTATCATTGTTGACCTCCGCAGTCATGTGTGCAGCTTAAAAGAGAAAATATTCCGGTCAAAGGGACACAGAGGACAATGTTCTGTAGGGAATCCTAGTGGAAAGAGCAGGAATCCGAGCGAAGCCATCAATCTTCGGTGCTCAAAACAAATGCTACTTCTTGGCCGCATGAGGATAAAAACGGAGTGGAGAATCAATTTCGCAACTCTCTTTTTCTTTTCACCCTCTTTTATTACTTTCTTGAAGCGCTCTGGACATTCATGACGCCCGTCGCAGTTCTTTTGTTTTATGCGCTCCATTGTTGTCCGTATTGTGACGCCCCCGTGATGCATTTCACATGGTGCCGACTCCCCCACATCCCCCTACTTCCCGATCCTTCTTAAACCGCCCCCCCCCCCCGCGACACTTTCCCCGTGTATTGTCCTTCCGAGCGGCGGCGAAAGAGACTTCACGCGGGAAAGGTTCACATTAGCTCCGCGGTTTGTCTACGTCGCGGCCGTCGGTTTTCTTAGCACCTTGGATTTTGACCGACGCCGTAAATAACTCATCGGCGTAACCCAGTTTCGCAGGGGTACGAGTAAAAAATACCGAGAATGACGAAAAGCTCTCTGAAGCAAAATCCGCACGAGAAAACAAAGCAGCAGCGTAAAGCGGGAGAATGATAGACTCGGAAGGATGGGGGAGACGTAATTCAAAATGTCGCCGACTGCTTGGAATTCCTTTACCTTAAATACTGTCGAGGTCTTCTATGGTTACAAGGGCGGTAGACAACAGCGCACGAGAATCATGGCAGTTGTCACGTTGCATAGTGAGGTGGGCCGTTTTGACTCTGCTAAGAAGAATGGGGGGACCAGGAGGCAAGATATATAGATAGGCAGGGAAAAAATTATCGATCATGGGCGTGGGGGGTGTGGTGCTATGAGAGCACGACTCCTCGAGATGATGATATGGGGGGAGGATTTGAGGACTGTGGTGCAGTGCGCAAGGGAGGGAAGGCTGCCACAGATCATAGTTGCGTCATCGGCGCATGACCAAAAGATACCGAGAAATAAAATCACCTCCTAATTTATGGACGCGTTGCTTTTAAAAGACTTGCGAAATGGTTTGGAGCCTCAGCAATAAATACGACATCACGTTTCTAGCGTATTTAATCGAGAAATCTCTTCGTTATCGAGATGTGTGCAATCCGAGATGCCCGTGAAATTGAAATAGGAAAATCGCGAATGACATTTCAAAAGGTTCAAGAACGTGTTTTCGTTTCGCTCCCATAAAAAAAGCCCAAGGAATGAGAGATTACTCCTCCCAATTCCCGCAATGATTTCAATGTTTTTTTTGCGATTTATATTTCCAATTAGTAATTGGCCCTCGAGCGATTATGTTTTTACCTAGTGAGCTAACGAAAAGAACTACGTATAAGAATGCATCATGGCGAGAATTTTATTGAATGACTTTTTCAAACGAAAACATCCCCTTTGTGGCGTCTGCCGGAATCGGGCCGAAAATTTTCCAAAGAAAGTAGGAAAAATGTATGAGACATTTAAAGGTCCCGAAGTATTGGATTGTTCCTTTGTTTGTTGCCGTGGGTGGGCGATATTTGAGAGTAAAGCTTCGTCTATATATCATTATTATGCCAGTGATAACGAAGTACCAGGAGTGGTTGGGTAGGAAAAGGGTCGTTGGGGGATATCCAAATAAGGCAGGAAAGATGAATGCAGAGAATTTTAATTGGCGATTGAATGCCGAATACTGTGATAGACAGGAGATTGTTAGGCAAGCGAGGAAGGGGCAGGAATAGAGAATAGGGATGTTGGGGGAGGGAATGATAGGGGCGGGAAAATATGTAGAGGTGAAGAAATTTTTACTGATATATTTCACATCAGATAGTGCCTCTTTGAGAAAGGCTGAGAAGCAGAAGCGTGTTCTGTCTGTGTTTATCCGAAAATTACTGTAAGCGGTGGCCTACCAAATACAAATAAAATAAAAACTAGCTAATCACAACAAAATGCTTACAGTATTAATTTATGTGTTTGAAAAGCTGGAGTAGGACCACTCACAGACCTAAATTTAAATTGCCGTCCAAATCTCGGGTATAAATTTAGAAATTCAGTCATTTGTAATACTAAATTGTATTCAATATGGCGCATTCCACGGCAGGAGGGATGACGCGGTTGACGTTGGTGTAAACCTTCCAGCTCAGCAGAAAGCGCATGAAATCTTATATTTCGGAGGAGATTACTTTCGTGACCAATCGACTCCTCAAAGAGCAAATTTATAGTCACAGTTGCCTCCAGACTTCGTACGTGCCATGGAAGAAGAAATGAATGTCGATTGAAGAAAGGTATATTATTTCTTCAATTATTTCGCGGTATAGAACGTAAACAGACTGTGAAATTGTAGATACTAAGGGCGATAAAAACCATTGTACCAACACGTTTATTATGGCAATATAGGTTACCTCCCCCATTAAACTTCATCGACTATTATATCTATTATAATTATTTTTACTACCAGTCTACTGGGTAGGTTTACAAAGGACCAAAACACTGCAGACCACAGCAATTCTAGCCCTGATTAACGGGACAAAAAATATCTTACAGACAACGCTACACATTAAAATCGTTCGTTCTTCAGCTCTGCACTCTTTCTACCGCCCCTAGTTCCATCCTGAATGACTATTCCTTTCCTCCCTCCGCCTCGCTTCCTTCCTTACAGCCTTCAGCATCCCAGTATCCTTAATAAACAAATTTTTGTTAATGTTTCACATAAATAGTTGATGTCTTCCACAATTTGTTAAACTTTGAAACTTTAAAACTACTAGGCCTACAAGCAGCTGATTATGAAAACTTAGTCGTTGAAATCAGTTGAAAGTTTAAATAAAAAGTGAAAGAGCTTATTCATAAATAATTATAATTAGACCTAAAATTGTATTGTGTTATCAAAAATTATTCATGTAAATATTATAGTTAGTTTATTCGAACAAATAATTTAACTTTAACTTTTTTAATTAAGATACACGTAGTTCAACATATTTTAAGATAAAAATCGTCCTAAAGCGTTTTCGAACTCAATGCTCGCATTATCATTAGAGACCGATGGAACAAATCACAATAAGGTTCAAAACTACTTTAATGGGTCAACTCCTTAGTGACATCGATGAAAATTAATGGCGTGAAGAATATGATATTTCAAAAGTTCAGTTCCGCAGTTTATTTATTTAATCATATATTCATTTTCCCTCCTATCAAAGATCTGGATTGAGATATTTTGAACAATACTTTTGTCAACTGAGAAGCTTCAAAGTTAATTCACACATTTAATCTATAATTTAACATTCAGTTTACCATTTTTGATTCTACTACAATTCTTTAAACAAATCACTTCAGGTTACTAAGCACAAGTTTATGTTCATATCAAATGTCGAAACTTCACTTGATTTGTATTTGAAAAATCAAATCCTTGACGCGAAACATTTGCAGAACGGTTAAACGTCTCTTATAGTTTCCATTTCAAAGACACATATTATGGATCGAACGTCAAGCGAAGAAAACGTTCAACACCCAACTCCTATCCCTTTGTCTCTGTACCCTTTCAATAAATCCTAATTTTCTGCTAAATGCCTGATGACTTTCCCTATGGGCTGAACCTAAGGTTTTATGGATTGCGGTTTGATATTTTGGTTTGTTTGATAATGTATTTTGGAGAGAATAGTCCTCTCTATTCCGTCAATGGGTTTCTTACAACTTTTCTTCCACTTCTCATACGCAGAACAGCCTCAATTAGGCTTTTGGTCCCTCACTAACGTCTGTCTTCCGAGCTGTGAATATCTCAGAAAGCCATCGCGGGGTGAGCAATCAGCGAAATTCACTGTTAAATACTGAAACACGCCGATATTTAATTAATTGATCCCTTCCTACGAGACGACCCGTTATCCGACTGATAATTAAATTTGAAAGCAATCAAAATAAAATGGATGTGAGAGAGAAGGGGTGTAATCACTGGATTCTTATCACCATTTTTAAATATAGGCTTTAAAATAGCTACTTTGCCATCACTGAACACTATGGATCTGTTTAAGATTTCTGAAATATATTCTAGATAGGGCGCCATTTTTTACGCTATTTCCCTATGCAAGTGGACCGGTACAGCTGAAAATAAGGAAATCTTTGCAATAATTTCCATTTTAAGTAGACACCAGAATACTTTGGAGACACTACAGAGGAGGAAAACTAACCTAAGTAATAAAGATTAATTTCCAGAGTCGTTTGAAAACTGTGGATCTAAATTGCGTGACCTCAACTATGAATCCGTAAAAGTAAAATCTTGAACCTGAATTACCTAGAAAATTGATGTCTGGATGAGGTAGTCTCAGGGGATAATATCAAGTAGGTCCCGGAAAAAATTAATTCGCATGAGTAGACGGCCAGCAGAGGAAAAATTAAAGGAAAATGCCTTTCGAGCAAAATGGGCTGCTATAGCGGTGGGAGGACTTCAAATCTAATTTACTTGGAAATTACGGAATGCAGGGAAATAATTACCGTTCGATCATACTTTCGAAAACATGTGGAAATGATGCGATGTTAGCTTCAAAATGCAAAGGATTGCTTTTGACTGCCATACGTTTGGCCTATTTGCGACACTTAAAACGATCTAAAATACCTTAAGTGGCTGCCACCCAACTTCCCAACGGCCCAACATCATTCTGTTTTCTTGAAAAAATCAGCTCGAGTCTCATTTCGAGAGTTATTGATAACCAAAAAGCTATAAAATATGTTGATCAACTAATTCCGGAGTTGATAAATTAATAGGACTTATTCAAGAGCTATGATTACATTATCCTATCAAATAATCTTAATTTCTCCGAGGAAAACGAAGATTCCCATTAAAACATGTATTATTGGTATTCAACCGGTTATAGGCTAGGTTTTGGTTGGATACAGCCAAAACAACGGTAAAATTATTAGTGCGGTACTCTTATTATATACTTAATGAAATAATAATGTTACATATTAGCACAAGTAAAAACGAAATTCAATTTAATTAGGTTTGAGGAGTAATTAAACTTTTAATCCATTATATATTATTTTATTTTTGCGGTTATAGACATGGCGTATCCCGGTTTTATTTCCCTTTGCATCAACTTTCACTTCAACTCACACTTCTTCACTACCGTCTTGATCACGACTTCCTTTAACGGATTTTCCCTTCCTAATGGACTACAAGCATGGCGTGGTGGCAGGGTTTGTGCATTCCGATGGTCTCACGAGCTGTGATGGCGGAATCAGTGATGATTGCTACTGATAGGGTCTCTCATGCCAGCCAGATAGGTCGAAGGGTAGGAGCCATTCGAAAGGTGGTCCGCGTAGCGTCTGTTTCTTAGCGAGACGGCTGCAAAGGCGTCTGGCCCCAGTAAGGGCGGCCATTTGAGTAACAGTGTCAGGTTACAAACAATATTGAGAAAACCCCCGGGAAACCACTTCCATTATCATCCCATTAAACGATGATGGAAATAGATCTAAGTGTGAGTCCCGGCAGCTGTGGGATTCAGCTCGCTGGGCCGAAAGTCATGCCCGGCGGCGAGATAAGTAAGGCTTCTGCTCAGGGAACCCTTACAGAGCCAAATCAAAATTGAAAACTGCTGCTCGAAAGGCATAAAAGACGACCGAACCAGTATGAATAGGGACTTGTCAAGGGAATGTTAAGAAGATGTTCAGGAGAGTAAAACTAGAAAATATAAAGCGAGAGATGGATAGAGAACATGTAGATTCGTCTTTGTAGATTAGAGGTTATGCGAGGTGAATTGGAAGGGAGGCGGGCAGTACTGGTGTAGAAGTTATTACTTTTAGAATAGAGAAATAGGATACTAAGCATCGGAGGGAAAAAGAGTCAGAAAAGAGTTGTAGTAGAACTTACGAAAAAGAAAAAGGTCGGAAGAAACGTAGTAAATATAGGACAAGCAACTGATAGTATATTATTAGTAGAGAGAAAAGCGGAACCAAAGAATTGGTCATTGTTCAGCTCAACACACAAGTACATGCCACGAAGCATTCATGGGAGAGAGAAGACGACAAACTACGAGTATATGATAATTCAGACCAAATAATCGCACGTTTACCTGAATGAAAACATTTGATAGTATTGGGGGATTGGAACGCGACGGGAAGCGAAAAAGAGATGGTAGAGAGTAGAAATGGAGGTCTTCTTGAAGACAGGGCTCTACGTATTACAACAAACTTTTGTTGTAAATACTACAATTGGCTTAGGTAGCTGGGGGTATTGTTTTTCATAAATTATTACTAAGAAAACACCGCAATATCTGGATGAAATTTATTCCATATATTCATTGATCTTTTTGTACATAATTGTGTAATTTGCAGCTATTAGTGTTGATTTGTTTTGTTTCATGAAACCGTAGACTGAAGTAACCCGTAATATAGAGAAGATAGAGGCTTGGGGAAAATTATGAAGTTCCTTCATTTGAAAAGTTACATGGGCCGAAAAATACACGATAAAATGATAGCTGTCTTCGGAAATGATATCCCATAATATGACACATTTGTGAGGTGGAAAGGAATTTTGTCTCTAACAGACAATCCAAGAAGACTCATGAAGAAGACAGAGAATCCAGAAGACTCATGGACGTTGCCTGACACAGTGAAGACAGTGGAGGAATTGATCGTTATATTAGACCGAAGACCAAACATCTAAATGATTTTCAATAACACTGGTCTTAGTTACGGCAGTGTGTGAAAAATTATTCACGAAGAACTGCACATGTCAAAGGTGTCAGCACGCTGAGTTCCACGACCAATGACTCCTTTTCAGAAGCAAACACGGCGCGACCTGCCAATGGAGATGTTGAATCTTTTGGGGCAAGACGAAGAGGATTTTTGAGAATTTGCAGGTTATGCAGTGCGCAGGTTCGTTTGCATTTGCAGTGGAAGATACAGGAAGACCGGGAGTTTTTCCTTAGGCTTTCATGGAAAATGAGACATGGATACACCACTATGATCTTAAGCACAAACAACTTTGCGTAGAAATCACCGACATCAAAGAGCCAAAGTTTCTGCTGGAAAAGTTATTGTCACAGTCCAATATTTAGGGATATTGTATCAGAATTCCACACCTCCACCCACCACTGCAAACGAAGCATACTATGGGGACGCACTGAAAATTCTCCAGGGCCATGTGATTCGTAAAATGCCACATTCCAAATGAACAGGCTGGATGCTGCATCACACTATTAAATAACATAATACACGGCCGCACATCGCGAATTGTGCAGCGGAATTTCTCGCACAAATGTATGTGGGCTGCGCTCCTCATCCTCCCTATAGTCTCGACCTGACCGCATGTGAATTTTTTCTATTCTCCAATGCGAAGGATCACCTTCGTGGAAAGCGTTTTTCTTCATCGGAAGCAGGCGCAGGCTTACTGTACGCACTTAAAATTGCTTCAGCTGCCGCTGACTCGACACTCTGGGCAAAGCAATGAAATGTCGAACACACATTAACCTAAAAAAATAGATTAAATATAATCTTTCACAAAAGCGGGCTAATGAAAAATGTATGATCACTCTTTGGTGAACAGTCCCTGAGTACTGACAGGAGAGACCAGCCGGATGATGAATGAAAAGAAGGACAATGGGCGAGGCTGTTTTTATCAGCCATTCCGTTTCTTATCATTTTACATTTACCTCCAATTGCCCCACGTACATATTAGGGGCCACACAGCAGTCCTTGCAACAGACAGTCGTGTTGGGCCGAAAGATAGGAAATACGTAGATGTATAAAAACTATTGCCAAGGATCATCAAATAATCTGTACGTTCACGAAACATTGCTGCAGGAAAGCCTATAGGTATGAATATTTTTAAAACCATTCAGGTGGAACGATTAAAATGATACGCATCCTACATTCGTCAGTTACTGGGCCCAGTTAGAGCAGGGGTTTCGGTTTATGAGAAACGACACCCTGAGAATGTTGACAGAGAGACCTCTCGAAGAATGAGAAACTGATTTGCTAAAATACTTTCTCGCAAGACAAGAAGCAGCTCTATAGTGACGTTGGATCTGGTTTGAAAATAATTCAGAAGAAAAAACAATAACGTCAGATTAAAATTATTAAGAGAGCTTTCACATGAGATTTGAGGCTTATACGATGAAATAATCATATATGAAATATGGTTGGTTAATTGCAGCCCCAAATACAATCGTTGATCTGAGTTAGAATGTTGATCATCCTAGTGAATGATAACACAAGAAGATCACAAACAATACATGTACACAATACGTCTGATATCCACGATGCTTCCGGGAGGGGAGCGGCCGCAACTCTTGAAATCATGCCTTCGACTCTCTCCCCTCATTCTCCTTTCCCGTTGTTCCTTGCACCCAACTCTTTACAACTCGCTCTCAGTGAATATGTCTATTTGGATAAAATATCATCACGTCATAAGGGTGTTTATTACTGGAAAGAGGTCGCGATTTTATGACATATCGATTGCGGATACACAAAAGCTGTATAAGAGTGGCGCACTTTGGCGCAGCCCTGAAGCCGAATAAGAATCATCCAGTCACATCAGATGAAACGCATTAGCATGACAATGTCTTCAAATGACTCTTTTGGTCGGGTCCGCAGTCGCTGACGACATTTGACATGACTATGCTTCCGATGCATCGGTCATCAATCCGAATATCCAATTCGTTCACCTTTCTCCACACTCGGCTCCTCTTCTTGAATTCGATACTCCCAGCGTTCACATCTCTCGTCATCTGACGGACGTCTTGGTTTCGCGATGCATTTCTTCCTTTTTACGCATACTATTTCTAATACCCTCTTCAAAATTATGTCATGCCTCGGTCTCCGTTCAATAAGAATTTCTCAACTCTACGTACCGTAAGGTTATTAGTAGACACATTCCCTCCCATGCTCTTGGCTGGGTACTGGAAACTGGATACAGATGGGTCATTCATTGAAGATATATTGGGCACTCTTGCGGGGAGAGTCGATCGAAAGCCACCACCGGGATGTATGCCACCCTCAAACGAAGTGGGTGGGTGGCAAGTCAAGCGCTCAGTGAGGCGAACCGTGTGATGCACTCGAAATGCCGCGCATTTCTCACGCAAGCCGTAAGCGAAATCGTAATGAAATGAAATATCCCTCGGACATCGAATCCGCGCTGGCGGGGATGACGGGCCCCGGGCGTCGGGGATGACGCCCGGGGCCCGTCATCCCCAACGCCCTGTACCCCTCTCCCATCTCCCCCTTCCGCGTCCGCACCTAGCATTGATCCCGGCGAGGCAGGAACATCTTCATCCGGATCTCTCGCTGCGGGCAACCAATCGCAAGGTACAACGGCGCATGATTCATGCGAATAGGATCGTTATATTTGCATGGGGCGTTACGATGCTGTAGGAGGCGCGTGCGGGGCTTTTTCTTCCCCCCAGTTCCAGCACCGGCTCACCACCCCATCCCCCTGTGGGGGGGGAGGGATCGACACGAAACGGATCTCGGGCGGTGGAGACGACGACTGCGCACGCTCGGACAATGCAACGCATTAAGGCAGCGAGGGAAAAAGTGTACGCGCGTACATTTATACGCAGGTAGGTATATATGGCCGTCCTTGGAAGGCACTGAGGCCGTCCGTGGCAGTGCGCTGCCGACGAGGACGGGGCGCGACACGCAGCTGCGCCACCGTCACTGCCCGATAGCCCGCCCTCACCGGATAACTCGCTCGCAGTCCTCCGTGAAAAACATCGGATCTCGGGCGCGGGGAAGGGATCCATAAATTGATTAAGCGAGGCGCGGGGCGGATCGAGTGCGGGGCAAGGGGGGGGGGGAGACCGAGGCGAAAAACGTAACAAACGACTGCCGACGGAGCGCATTGAGTCATGGAGTACCCTTTATCGGCAGATAGGTGGTGGCCGAGGCGATTACACGCGATGCTATCGCCTGGAACCTTGAGGTACCGTTCAGGGCGGCCGGCGATGATGTATTTTCGTTGCACTCCAGCGAGCGAATCAAACGATCATAACCAATGCATTATACTTTTGGTCCACCAAGTTTCGCAACACAAAAATGCATTTGCATCTGAAGGAGACCGATGCGAAAGTCACCGTTATGGGCTGCTCGAACACGGTCAATGCTGAATTCGGGTGTGATAAAGACGGATTTCGACACTAGCAGGAACAGAGATTACCTGTTGTGATTGCAGTGTAAAAAATCCCAATCCCTTCTCCAATGAACTTCAAGTATCCGAGTTTCGAAAGTCTCCGCAGCTTGTTCATGAATCGACTGATGACACCTTATGCTGTGTGAAGCTCATTCCGAGGAAGAAATGAGTGTCGAAGCAATTTTGAGGGATAAAGGATATTATTCACGAGATTATAAATCGAAAGTGCGATGTAAACATGGTTCCACCATTAGCGTGACTGCTTCGGCAGCGAATCAGACGGAGGCTGTGACTCATCCATATCGGTGAAAAAACATTTTTCCAACAAATTGCTAAAAATTTAAAATGAGGAATTATGGCTTTAATAAATCCAACTCCGAATGTTACGTGAAATGCATTTTAATTAAGATATTACGCATGCGGCTATATATATATATATTTATTTATTTATTTATCTGTGAGTATCTTGGAAAACCACAGCTGGGTTCACGAGGCGTTAAAATTCCTTGACCAGTAAAAAGAAGAAAAGCCTCGATAAATTAAAGAGTCTTGCAATCCGGGAATTATTTTTACGGACAGATGCCAATGGCTTGAAGCTTTCGTAATTTAAACTCCTCATTCGTTTGGTGAAACTTCGTCTTAAACAAAATTCTTATACGTTTTGGGTCTATTAAATATGACGTGTTTTCAGAATTTATTATTTTTTTATTTTGCTTCAAATTTATCCGAAAACAGCAATTTGGCCTTTAACATCGAGCTTTTGACAATTGCAAACACCCAAACAGAACTTAAGTATTTCTCAAAAACCAGAAGCAAAATAATGAACAACTGCACTGTATTGGTATATATGTGGTGAACTAGCCAATGTTATTTCATTACCGAGGATATAATTGGAGCGAAGGTATGAGTGGCGCAATGGTGGTTTATACGACCTTGCCTACTGGCTTTTTTCTCCTATGGACAATGGATGCAAGACAATGGCCACTTGGAGCTGGAAAAAGCAGATCGACCCCGTTTTTCCAGTCCTCGAATTAATTCATGAAGCATTCTTTCACGATCGACGGCCTAAAGGCACATAGAGGCAATAGATCTCTGGATTGTACACTCTTGAAATTGGAGTCAACTACAAGCGTTATGAATATTTGGGAACATTTCTTCCTGAATTCACTTCGATAATATTCTCAAAACGAGAAAATCCTTGCTGCAACCGACACCAGGGCTGTAATTCATTTTACACGTTATCTAGTGTAGTCTAACTATAGTTCTGCTCGAATGTTTACGAATTTTCATGTTCATCCTTATCACGATTAAGTATCAATGTGAAATAATAATCGAAAAAAGAATGCATTTAAAACTAAACTCGTGGATTATATGGATAATTTTTATCATTCGAAATGTTAATTGATCGGAAGATTACCTTAAGAACGCTGAATTCACATGGAAGAAATTCACACAAATGCAGATTATTTTCGATTTGAATGACAATCTTTATAAGGTAGTAAAAATGGAGAAATGCGCCGGAAGAGAACGTGGACAGCGCATGGCCTGCTTAGCACCTCCACGTAATTTTAATTGGCTGGTGAAGAGGCAAGGACAATCCAGCGAAACAAGTGTGCCGCCTAGGGATTCGGATGTGATTATGATGGCATCGTGGGTTGCGTAGTCCACGATCGAATGAGCCCGTAAATAATTCAGTGCAATGAATTAGCGGTAAGGCAGGAGCAAAGCGGCTGAGAAGCTCGTGATGTCACGGGGGGGGATTGGCGGTATATCAGTTTCGCCGGGAAATAGGGCGTCTAATGCATTCATCAGCCTCACGCACGCAGCAGAGGCAAACACAGTGGACAGTGGGGCTCCGCTTGGTGATGCATTTTGAGCGGAGTTTACCAAGCACCCCACAAATTTTAAATCCACTGGAGTCTGCGATATCAGATGGACATCGATGATTTCCATTTACAGCTAAGTGACACCTTAAGGGGCATCATAATAGGTCTCTGCTGGGCGTGTCCGTGTAATCTTAAGGTAGTGTGCCGAAGCAGATAAAAGTGTAGGAGAAGAATGAAAGATTAGAGACGCTTGCGTCAGATTGACACCCATTTTAAAGAATGCATCCCAACTTCACTCGCCAGTGATTTTCGCTTGTAGACTCGACTATAACTTTGAATATTTTTATCATGAGATCTTAGAAAACTGCAAAAGAAATATAACTATACAGGGTGCGACAACATAACTTCCTTTTTTTAAAGGGATTTTTATTTCACAAAAAAGGAAGTTATGTTGTCGCACCCTGCACAACGTCCGTATCATAAATTGTGAAAAATAAATTTTTCCCACGTACAAGTGGGAAAATAATTTATATTCCAACTCTTTATGACTGGAGAGGTCTCTCCTCTTGCCTCTCCCTCAGCAACGCCTTAGGAGTTTGAGCTGTTGTAAGCACCATCTTGGAAGCGTGAGCGATCTAGCTTCTCCCATCCATACTAAGCTGCTTCCGAGAAAGCTGACAGATTCCAATTTTTACCAAATTTTCTTCTGCTTCCAGCTTTTCTTTTTCTTATTAATATTTCCGTGTTTCCTAATAATGTTCATGTTTATGTTTGAAATACCTGAGTTATCATGTTCATGAGGTACGATTCTTTTCGATATTGTTTTATTATAACTATAAGATATGCCAAACGGAGTCATCTAACTTCTCCCCTCTCACCCTGTTTCGCCTTTGCTTTGCTTGACGCCCATTCCCAGTGTTTATTTTTTTTGCCTCTTTCAAACACATGCGGAAAACAGAGGGCGAGAAGTTACCCACTTGTACCTTTGTCTAATTTCTCTCCACAATTCTTTCTTTTTTTCATACTGTGTCGTCAGATTATTTGCCTCGTCCACTGATTATACTCTTGTAATTTTAGCGAATTTCAACATTTCAAGACTTCGAAACAGTTGTTTTAATGAATACTAAGAAAGGCCTCTAGTCCAAAAATTCTCGTGGTTAATTTCTGCTTTTTAATTAATAATTTTAACTTAATTTTCATTTATTTAATTTACGCATCTATTACTAAGTACATATGCACTGTAATAACAGAATTACTAATCCCAAGTTAAATCAAAATGACGCAAGTCGATTGATTACCTTAGAACACAAATCAAAATATGAAGTTTGAAGTGAAATGGAATGAGTATGAACATAATTAAACAAGAGTTTAGTCTTAACAGGCAGAATATTTGAAAAGGTCTAGTGTGGTTCTAGAATTATAATCTTAAAATGTTGCCAAATTATCGAAGTACTTGATTTGCATCATTAGAATAAATGAACCAGTGCATAAAAATGAAAAATACAGGGCGGAGCAACAAGCTACACTCGGTAATATCATGCTCAACCTATAAAAGTGGTAATGGCCCCTGCCACGATTTCTCAAAGAAGACTAAATGGAGATAAAAACAGCACGATCCAAAACGATCAGGTAACAGAAAATCGGCGATGGGTCAGAGGGCAAAGGAGACCCCTCCTATTGCCACGGCAATTGCCAAATTGAGTGACGAAAGCGACTTGTGGTAGGGATGGATTTAAATCTAGTATCAATCGGGGCGGGAAATCCAAATGTTGATTGATTAATTACTTACCCGTTCTCGTGTAATGAGGAGGAAGAAGAGAATGATTTATCCTCGCGATTTACTATTTATTAAACACTGCAACGCACGTTAACAATTTTCTTCCCGAAAATCTATCGATAGATTCGAGGCCATTTCAGTTCGATATGAAGGATATTTGAATGAGAGAACGTTATGGGAAGGAGAAAGGTGGGAGAAGCATCGGTATTTGATATTTTTATCATTGACATCTGATCCGCAATCAAGAGTTATCCTAAAATTGGAAACTTCACGTGGGAATCGTCCTCTTAATCCTCAAGCTGCGAATCACCGAGCTTACGCGCGGAGTACGTATTGCCATGGGATTTCCAAATGAAGAGAAGGGCAAACTGACAACTGAAAATGCTACTCATCGGAGAATATCTTGCTTGAGGAGATTGTTCTGTGCTCGTGAAATCAACTAATTCAAAGTCTTGGATGTCACCCTTAGAGGAGTTTCACAACTGGCCATAGCGGAAGAGTTCAGTTCAAATCGAAGGACACTTTATTAGCTGAACAGAGCGAAGTACGCATAGCGCACATGATGGTGTGTGTGTTTTCTGTATGCATTAATTCATCGGTAATGCATAAAAAACCATAAATTTACGCACAAGTTTTTTTCTAAACAAAATCATGGGAAAAGATAAGTTATTATGTCTGGGATTACGTGCGAACAGAGTTGAGCAGAACAAAAATAGTGATTTGACGCCAAGGGCAATGGGAACAAGAATTTTAGCTCTCTTACAGACGCTCGCCTCCGAATGAAATGTGGTGAGCTGCCAATAGTCGTGAACGAAAATTGGAGCCCTCGCAGTGCCATATTTTTCCAGTTGGTATTTCAGTGCATTGATGAGTGTACAGGACATTAAGTACGATATAAAATCCGTGTGAGGACAATTCGGTATAAACTAAGATCATAAAATAAATGAGAGTCCATCCGCCCTACCATTCTGATATGTTTAAATGCTACCTCGATAGTTACTTTTTCTTATACAAACGCGATTCAAGCAAAGTAAGTTAAAATATCATAAAATATTTGGCGGACTTATTTCAAGTGAGTCGCAACGATAAAACTTGACGATAATTATCTTATGATCAGATTGATTAAATATAGCATTGATTTCTCATGGCAATGAATATTTTCAGCATTGCACTATTCCCCCACGACAAGTCATCGCTCAGCTTTAAGCCTGCGGTGAATAAAAGAACATTTTGAACGTAATTTGAAAAAATTCCAAACAATTCCTTCAAAACTTAGTAAAAATTGAACGGAGATACTATTTCCTGAAAGGTTTACTTTTTAAAATTAAATAAAAGAATTATTTCTGAAGAGGCAGATAGTTTTTTCAATGACGCATAATGTAACTCTAATATAAATTTCATGTATAATAAAACAGAAAATGAATTTTTCATTAAAGAAGAAGGCAACTCGTCATATTTAGCATTAAAAGGTCTTCTATTTCCAAGGAGAAAAAGTATACAAAAACCTTATTGAATTGTGAACGAGTTTTTCTTGTTCCATTTACAACGAATGTTACACATTAATTTTGAGCACCAATGAGTACGTTATCTTGAAAAATTAGACAAGAAATGAGTAGATTTTGGAGTTATTTCTCCCTTTTAGCTGCCTCCTGCATAAAAGACAAATGCCATCTGATAAGAGGTCGAAATTAATGAGCGGTTAAGTGCACGTTTCAAATCCAATTGAGGCACGATAGTTTGGAAGAGATTAAGCTTTAATTTATGCCACTTTAGCGAGTCGTGACATGCACCCATGCTCTCTCAGATCCTACACCAAACTTACGTAACCGTTTGCGCCTGAATTGTAGTTCGCGGAGGAAATTACCCGCAGTGCAACATATATGACACACCCTAAATATTTTGTTCGGCCAAAGGGAAATCGGCTGTTCTATTCCCAAGTACAAATATAGGAAATGACACTCAGATCGAATCTTTAATAATTTTTCACCAGAAATTGACTGCTAAGCATATATTAGGGATACATGCAGCGATTTTAGAGAATTACACCGCAAGGAAACTTGCACGGGGATTAAAAAGTGTAAAAAACTCTTTTGTGCAACAAGTTATTTTTATTGTTAATGTGTAGTCACTTTTAGATTGATCACACCTCAAAACAGGATCTCTTTACAATAAAGATAAATTTTATTGGATTGAAATTAGCGAATTCTGTCTCCAACGAATACACGGCTCTACATATTGCGTGATAATATCGTCTAAATAACCGATGAACTATGGATGGGATGGAGAGGAATCGTGTTTCGGCATAATTTCCTAAAGAAGGAATTGAGAGGTAAACGGTTTAACAGCACACTAGAAGGAATGTTCGTTGGGCGTCTCTAAGGACCTCTTTCGAATGGTTTCATTTGTTAAAACACTTTTCCTCTCCTTATCCTTAGTCTCAAGATAATGGGAAATCCGACAATACTGGGTGTGTCACTACCTTGTGGCTAATTCTCTTCACGCTGCCTACCCTCGCACACAAACTTTACCTCAGTCACATTCACAGATCTTTTGCACACGTGCTCTCCTCTTCCTGAAGCCTCTAATTTCTCCGTCGTGTGACTCTCTCTTCCACCTCCACCACTCATCACTGTCTCCGTCAATCTCTTCCTTTCAATCAATTTACTCTTCCTCATATATCCGCTTAGTTCCATTCTCCTTATCGAACAAAACTTCTTTCCGAATTTTACTGGTTTCATCTTTTGAACATCTTCCATATTGGAAGAGAAACAAAGGGGATCGCGATGGTGCGGTGGCTAACGTACTAGCTCTACGCCCGGATTCGAATCCCGGCGGTGACGTGTATTTTTCAGCGGTGCCCCGATCCATACTTGAGGTGCTTTGTTGGAGGGCACTTTGAGTGAGTATGCCGTCCCTCGGATGTGACGTTAAGCTGCAGACCCCTTGGCGCCTTTCGTTAAGAGCAGGCTAATACCGACGCCGGGTTTCTCTCCGCCCTTCATCCTTTTACACCCATCCCTTATGGCGCAAATGACCTTATCTGTCGGTCGCCTCCCCTAAATATAGTACTACTACTGCAAGAGAAACAATGAGGACACATAAAATGTCCACAACGTAATATCGCGGATTCGATTCCCGGGCGAGGCACTCTGGGCACCTTCAGCTCCACCCAAGCTATGTGATTTTACGGGTACCAGATCTTCCTGGGAAACCATAAACGTAAAAGGACACATTTCAGAAATATTCAGCTGAAAGTCTAAGTCTGAGCTGAACAGTATTTTAACTTCACAAAAATACCTTACGGATTTCCGTGCATTTGTTAACAAGTTAACCGAGGCCTTTAATGTTTAGGGAGAAGCAAATAATTTGGGTGGAGAGGAAGACAAACGAGGAAGTTTAACGCGAGCAGGGAAAAGGGAGGGAGCTGCAAAGTAACACTCAAAGATGGCAGAGGATGGAATATGCTGAGAATTATGGAAGGTCAAGGGTCGTAATAGGGGAAAAGTTGTCGGGTGGACGAGGAAGAGAGTGGTGGCGTGAGAGCACGAAGAACGTGTAAAGAACCAAGGAAGGAAATAATGCGGGGAAAGAGAAAACAGGAAGTCCCGGCGAAATGTGACACTTTGTGGTTATTACGGAGATTCCTCCCTTCAGTAGGCAGTTTGCGATGATTGCAATACGAAGCCATGTGACGTAGAGCGAATGACACCGCATTGCGAGGATCAGCCGGGACGATGCTCCCCGGGGCCGATGACGAACTGGGCCCTTCCTCTCCCTCGACCCCTCTCCACCCCCCTGTAGCCAGGCGTCCCCCTGACCTCCGTGTGCGCACATTCTCGACCCCGGGGAGCAACACCTCCCCCTCCCTCCGCCGCATTATATGCTGATGAGACGCGGCCCCCGATTGCTCGCGAATTGAGGCTCAGCTGACTGATCGCAGGTGTTATGAGGAAAGGGGAGGGCAGCGAGGAAATTCCGACACGCAAAGCTCAAAAGGGCCGTAAGTTGGATCTTAGGCACGGGAGCCGAGCCATTGGCATAATGTTCAAGCGGTGTGGTGGAATTATGCATGCGTACGTCGGCTGGTTGTAAGCCGTGGGAAATGCGGGCCGGAGGGTACTCTCCGGCGACGTGCAACGTTTATCGTGCAATTAAGAGGAGGAGCTCCCTACGGGGGGATGAGCCCCCTGTGGGTGGACGGGGGTGCTCCTGCTTCACGGGAGGAAGTAGCAATGAGCCGAGGGGCGGGAGGTGGGAGTGAAGGAGATTGGCGAAGGGAGGGTGGCAGGGGTGGGGGGGGGGGCAAAGGGGTCGCTGGTTTACATCGAGAAACGGTGTTAAAAGCTTATGTTTCGCTGATGAACGTCATTCTACGGCCGACGTGGCCGTTTACGGAACTAAGTTTAATATGACATAATTTGGCACTTGAAGAAGAACCGTAAATTTACAGAGACGGTGCAAAAGGCTAAGGGGACGCTATATCATAAGTTATGATTTTTGAAAAATTCTTATCACCAATGCAAGTAATCTGATCACCTGTTGCTAGATAAAATTGCTGCCATACAAGAGGGCAATAAGCACGCATATATGCGATTACTCGCCGGTCAGTCTTGGTCTTTCAATTGCCATACGATATTACATCGGCGTGTACTTTCTTTACATTAACATTAGCTATCTTATCTAGAAAATGTGGACCAAAACATAATTGCTCACATGAACATGATAGAAGTAAATGGTCGTTAGGGACCGTCTTAACCGCCCTACCTTTGAAGTAGAATCCAATGAATTAACTGAATAAAAAATCTGCTCTTCATAAATAGAAAAGAAATATTATCCAAAATTTTTCATGGTTTTAATGCCCAAAGCTATTAAAAATCTTCATCTGCCCACAGTATCTTAACACCAACTTCATTTTCATAGGATTCTCATTTAGATCTGTAGAATGAAATGATTAAAATGAACATTTATGCTAAGGGTTCAGACGTGGACCTTTCACCGTAAAACAAGGTCCGCTCGGCCTTGTTCAAATAAACGTTAATCAATCCAGGGGAAAAGATCTTTTTAAGTGGTTATATGAAGCCAGATATTCCAGTGACTGTGAAATAAAAACATTTCTGTCTTCGTTAAAGCCTTCATTACAATAATACCTATCTCCATACCAATAATGCCTTCGAAGTTGAAAAAATGCCTCTACACTGGTGAAACTTCTAAATGCTACGACAATCAGAAGCACAGGAACTGACGACTTTTAATTAATTTGATTGTACATTTAAATCCAAAAAGCAAGAATAGCCCCCGTATCAATATGTAAAATAAAGAACAAGGCATCTGTGGGTAAGTGCTATGCTGTGGAATTATGGTTGAATTATTCAGACACATTGGATCGACATACTTGAACAAAGAGGAGAAGTTGGCGTCTAGGAGAGCTATTATTCCCGTTTTTTTTACTTTCCAAGAAAGGTATTCCAGGTCTGAGCAGAAAACCGCAGCGTCGTGTTAGGCGCAGCCGCTGCAAATCGCAGATTGGAATCAGAGGGGATGACGATGTGTCGATGTTTGCGTGCGTGGTGGGAGCGAGGCGGATTCAGCCCACCCAATCCTTGCCCTCGATAAAGGAAGTCGTCGCGCCCACCGTTGAGGGGGGGGGGGAGGAATATCCCCTTCACTCGAGCAAAAGCTGCGATTCGCAAGCCATGGAAACGGGAGGCTGAAGATTTCAAAACAGTGAAGGGGGGGAATTAACCGATAAATGATTGTGAATGAGTGTTTAATGTTTCTTACAATGCCCCACAAAATTAAGAAGAAAAAGAATATGAAATGGAAATGTTACGGTTACTTGTCATGTCTGCATTATTGGCTGGAATTAATGGCTTCAAATCAATCTTCGAACCTATATTTTATCTCTGTGATAAACTTCGATGGATGGATGAAAGCGCTATTAAGCATGTCACTTGATTTGAAGACGCACCAATGATTAAAGTCACCAGTATCATCGACAGTGAATGGCGGAAGGAAAACATCTTAGCCGAGGATGCAACATATTGGAAATACGTAATTTCGTATTTAAAATTACACTTAAATATTTATATTTTTAAAGTCTCAATGTCGTCCACTATTTTGGTCATTAAATCTTGATCGCCATTGAAATAATTGAAAATATTATATATTTTAAAATTTCAATATATTTTCAGGGGCTTTATGCTAGGATGTTAGGTTCCCCAGTCCGACATTCAGAGTTATTTAACAATGTCTTCTTGGACATCGAGTGATCTTTGAAAAATGACAATGGAAGACGGCATGAGATAAAGGATATTATGAGTGTTGATAATAGATTTCCTAGAAAATTAGTAATGAACTCTACAACGGAGACCGACTATGCAAAAACCTATCGAGTCATGTACTAAAAATTTGGATTTCGAATCTAACTTTTTAAGATTTATGATACACGTATCCAAAGAAGGCAGGAAAGACGGATGTTTGGCATGGGTTTCAATTGGCGACGGGATGCGGGATAGCGATGTTGAAGACTGCGAGAGAGGAGGGAAGGTTAGGCAAGTGAGGAAGGGGAAGGAATAGTATTGAGATGTTGGGCAGAATCAAGGGTGGAAGAAATTGCGAGGGATTGAAGAGAGGCATTTTGTAGGGTTGGCTATCGAGTTAGAAGTACCAGTGGAATACCAGTAACATTGATATCCTCGATTTAATTATTGTATTCATCCATACTGATTAACTATAAGCGAAATTTTGCATTAACCAATTACATAGCTATTCCTCTATAGAAACATACGTATAAGTACGAGTATACCCATATATGGTACGACGTGCCACTAAACCACAGATTGGTGAAACGGAAATGGAATGGGAATGGAAAAAATGGGATGGAACTTTGGGGGGCATGAGAACTGCATAACTTAAAAAGAAAATGTTTTTCTTTATTGGTGTACTATTGATTATATAATTACTTCAAATTTTTTCGTAATCGAGAAAGAGAAGATAAATGAATTATTTGAGAATGAAAAAAAGCTTTAATGTGAATTAGTGCCAATGGGAAAAGTCAAAATATTCGCCGTGTAAAAAGGAGCAATGGAGGGCTAACGGACTCCGCTTTATGATTTTAAAATATAGCAAAAAATAGTAGGTGATAAATGGATAGGCATAATAATTGAAAAATGCCACTGTACACGTATGTATCATTAAAAAATGTTGAGCAAAAGAGAAACTACTTCTGCGCCAAGCCACAATCTCAATGACTGGAATAGAATATACTGCGCGATGGATTTTTGAGAACGTCGTAAAATTTTCTCACGAATTTTTTTGCAAATGCATTTTTTTGCAAATTTTATGCATTCACATGTTTAACTGCTGAAATAACTCGCTTCTTGGTAAACGAGTTTCAATAATAATACTCTTCGGAGTAGCTCTTAAAAACACGGTCGATGAAACTTCTGAAATGCGAACAAAGAGCAAAGCACCAAGATACGTTAAGAGCTGACCAGTCAGCCTTTTCCAAAAAGAGACTATTAATTTCATTGCTCAAGTTATATGGCCTGTAGTACTAGTAATTTAACCAGCGTACTGGTAGCAAAAATGACATAATGAGAAATCTGCTAAAAGTGGAAAGGCAATTAATCACCGAAACTAATGCCTTATTGCATTTATTCAAAACAAGATGTTTAAATGAAGTTAAACAATGCATTTTTCTTTTCTTCCAAGTCTCTACTTCACATCGTTTAATACTTTTTACTCACATTTCTGAGGATTCCAAATGTATGATGGTATACCCCTACCACTGGCGCATGTAGTATCTTTCCATCTTTCAACAAAATATTTTTTCCTCTAAACTGTAGGGCACCTATGAGGGCCTTATTTGACTGGAACAAACAAATCTCGAAGAAGGGGAGGAGAGACAATGGCCAGGCACGAGCAGCGCATGAAGCCAAAACAGACCCCCTACTCATGAATAATAATACACTATCGGTCAAGGCAGTAAAACATTTTTCAAATTTCCAAAAGAAAAATATATATTAAAAAAGTAAAAATAACTCTAAGTAACAAGATCGGAGAAAACAAAATCGGTGTAAGAGCAACACCAGATAGCAATTCGCATACATGTATCAAAAATCATAATCTAGCGGTCCTTATCTATGCATATTTGCATCATGGCTTTATCACTCATCTGTCTATTCCCTCTCTGGGCTGCAATGGTTATCGAACAACAATGTTTTTTCCGAAATCGCACTCATCTGCGTTTCCCCATCCTCCCATCTTCCTTTTGAGATGCAATCTCCTGATGTATTTCGAATCCCTAATAATATCTTATGGACCTCCCGAAGATATCTCCGATCAAAATCTCTCGAATGCCCATAAACTAGCCGAGGAAAAGAGGTTCCTCCAACCAGTCTCATCCCGAGATAGCCAGTGACAGTTTCTTCTTCCCTCGCATCCCTTTTAACGAATCCTCCTCCCCTCCCCCCGCTCCACAAGCGCCTCTCTATCTTTTGACGGATCCAGCGTGCACCAGGCATTTTCAATGTGTGGTCTGTCTGGCGGATGTGAAGAACATATCGAGAGCCTCTGGGTGGATGGGGGAGGCGAGTGCGGAAGGGGGAAGGGTGAGGAGATGGGGCGTTGAAGGGCTCCGGATTGGAAAGGCCTGCACGAAACGTGAGCTATCACTTCATCCCTCCGTGATTTCACACCAGGCCTCGCAGGTGGACGGCCAATGAGAACGAGATTCAATCTTCATCAGAGGGCGGTGTGGAAAAGTGGGGGCCGGGGGGGAGGCAGGTGGGTGGGCGGGTGAGACGGAGCCTCTTTCTTGGGGAGGGTGGGAAAAAACAATTCCTAACAATGCGGGGGAGCGAGATGGGAGGCGAGAGTATTATTCAATTGGGAGGCGACTCCGAATGGAGAACAGGGACAATGAGGAAATGCATGCCACCCAACCCGCGGCCGCTTTTTGTCCGGGGCCTCCGACTCCTCCTCCGAGAAAGGATTCCTTGTATAGCTCAACTCGGAGATAAGGAGGGTAGGAATCCATGACATTTTAAATGCGAAATGAAAACACTTCTCTTGGCGAAAAAGTGCGGGAAAAAGTTTTCATTATCTCCCTCTCATTTGGCCACTTCGTGCATTCTACGTCGTAAACCTCATAGCCAGCGAAACTTTTAATTAGGTTGCATATTTAGTGAGGATGACGAAATAATTGGATAAATGGGCGATTTTATTTACCTTGCCATAATGCTTGCAAATGATGGTAGGGTATCTAATGATAAAAGATGGAAAGAAGGCAATTCAAATGGAAAATACAAATTCAGGCTTTAGTAATTATGAAGTTTGTACAAAAAATTGAATGATTGAATACGGCAGCTGATCGGCAAATATGAGCAATTTTTATTCACACCTATTGTTTGAGGCAATTATCGTTTTGGAAATCGAATCGTCATCGGCTAAAAATCCATTGAAACTACTCCTTGAGCCATTTCCACAGAAAATAGGTTCCAAGTGGAATGCATGTAGGGCGATGGATATGAACAATGTCCTTAGGAATCCAACCACAACGTTCTGTCTCAGAAATGCACTTTACTGGCCAAAGCCACCTCCAGAGGTTTAACTCCAGTTAAAAAAAAAATCTTGTTTCTCAATCCAACGTAAATTACTCGATATTTACCCAAAATAATATAAAGCGTAATTTTACATTGAAACATCTATAATAATAATTCTATAGCTGCATGAAAACGGAATGATAGAAAAAGTATTTCAAAAATTAAAATTACCCAAGTTAAATCCTGCCCTCATGGCATTTAATTCCCACTCTATATGCCTCTTCGAAGACTAGACAATGCCTATATTAACGGAGATGAAATATGATCTTAAATTATTTACAAATAGTACATTTAATGCTCATCCACCATCATGTTTGTGCAGAGGCGTCTCAGTATTAGTCGGAAGACGTGAGCCGGTACGTGCAATAATACATTTGTCATGCGTGAAACTGAAGGTAAAGTTCTCCTTTGCTCAAAAGAAATATGCAGAAAAATTTGATCATAGGTTATGATAGGAAACTTAATCTCTCCATAGAATTAAAAATTAAGAAACTATTTTCCCCATAGAACATTATCTTTACATAATTGCTGAGCTTCTGTCTCAGTTTCATATTTCAGCACTCTTCTGATCTTCTTTTCCCGAGATTTCCAATACTCCTCTTGTCTTTAGTTTCTACGGCAACACCTCGCTCAATTAGATACGCTCCTCAATGGACATCCCCTAATACTTCCTCATTTTCCATGGGCCTAACCCATCTCTTTCTATTGTGACTCTGAAACATAGGTACAATACACATAATAAATATATCCGAAAGCTACTTTGACGTTTTCACTAGATATTGATACTGCTGATATACAAAACATTCATGTGTGGAAATTCTGTGTGATTTATATGCTCAAATCACAATAATTAGTTAAAACCCTGAATTGGATGTGCTGGAAAAGAATATATAATTTTTTTTCACTATGAAAATGTTTTAAACTACTTCGGAAAATGAGATACACTTTT
Organism: Hetaerina titia; assembly: GCA_037158775.1. Taxonomy (NCBI): domain Eukaryota; kingdom Metazoa; phylum Arthropoda; class Insecta; order Odonata; family Calopterygidae; genus Hetaerina; species Hetaerina titia. The sequence continues at coordinate 4,596,002 of CM073774.1, forward strand.
AATTGACTATGCAGAGGATCTCTGAAAAGATATGTTGCTATGATATATTCTCTCATAAGAAGGAAATATTTGTACCTCTTTTGTTAGTTTGTTTATAATTCTTTAATTTATTATTTTTGCAGAATGAATATAAACAAAATAGCCAAATATACTACCGTGATGATGTTACATTGTTTAACCTGAAATATTGTCAGATGTCACTCAGAAACTACACCGCTGGGGCATATCAGCGTGTAAGCTAAGATTGCATCATTTGTTAAAATCATTATAGGAACGTAAACCATAAATTGTTTAAGGTCGTCGTGGAAACGCATTAGCGAGCAAGCTACGACGAGGGTCGGCAAGAGTGCGGCAGCGGTAAGGGGTGGCCACCACCTCTCGGTCGCCGTGATGATACCAGATGCAAAAGCTTCGAAGTAATACGAAATGAATCATTAGGGTGCAGAATAAAAAAAAACCAAAAGTGCTGAAAATTTTCACATGAGGCAAGAGAAATATGAGAAGTAGGAAATACGGAACGGAAAGAGGTCGAATGAAATGAAATTAAATCTAAGTGGGTATAAAGGCAAAGGTGATTTGATATTGATGTCGGCTCCCGCATTTCGTTTGAAGGATTAAATCCATTTTCGCATGTTCCTCCATTAAAACGTCATCCTGCTCCCAACACATCCGCCCCGCCCCCGTTTCTTTCCGCGGGCAGGGATGGGCGAATCTTCAATCAACACAGTTTCGGTGTCATGTGCTCGTTGACTCACGAGCCATTGAAACATCCTAGTCTTCAAAGTTTCGCCGCCGTACCACCCATCTTTCGAGCTATTTTCCCTTTGGAGAAAGTCATCATCCTTTCTCCAGCAAAAGGAGCTCTTCACTCTATCACGGGACGGGGAGAGGGCATCGTATTTTTGGAACTTCTAATTGGAGCCTCAAATTAATATGCAAATCCTACAAAAAAGTTTCCTCCACTTTATGGCTCATTCCCTCCATGAAACCTGATGAAGCATAGGTAGTAACAACCTATATTTACATTTAAAAAACTCCACTCATTCACACTTAACAAGAGCTCAGGAATTTGTTTGATTACTTTTAGTAATCGGGCTTGAAAAATAAATCTTCGTATCCATTTTCTCAATAGGCAGCGCGATTTCACCGCTTTGGGAATGAATTATTGGGGCATTGCACAGCAACACCATGAAAAAACAAATAAAGTTTGGTTCAGCTGGCAAGGGAAATATACAATTAGGATTGACTTGATTGACTTTTGTCTTCTCCAATCTACTAGGTTCCCATTATCAAATTAACAAGCATATACATTAGTTTATGCTGGGGTCCAATTTCAATTCCGCCAATTATCGATTATTTCGCTGAGATCTGCTCAGCGATTAAATAATTTTATGTGAATTAAGTTGACTTTTTAGGTTATTGCTCTGATTCAGACTCTTTAAGTAAAACATTTTCTCAATACAAATTTAATTTGAAATCCAATAGTTGCGGGGAAAGTATAGAGTATCCAACAGTCCTTATGAATTGAGTGTGGAAACTCTTTTTACGGCCAACATTAATAAGTATTGTTTCATGAAATATTTGCGTAAAGTGGTAATGTGCTTTTTTATACCTTTTTATGCCTCATAATGTGAAACATAAATTTCCCAGCAGCTTTTAGAATGGAAATCAACTCATTCCAGGACATTTTATGGAAATTGGTGTTTCAAACCGTGATTTTGCTGATTATATTGCTAGGAGAAAACGTTTTTGGAGTAAAATTGATGGTTTTAATGAGAAATAAATAAACTTTAGTGCTCCTAGGATAAAAATCGACATGATATAATGACAATCTTAAAATAAACTATAAATACTTTGATACTTAAAATAATAGAACTTTTCAATATTAAGATAAGTAACGGATAAAAATTGGGTATTTCAATTTAATGAACGATTTTTTAAACTGCCTGAATATGAAATACATTTATAACTGTGACAGAAAGATTTAACGTAGAAGAAAATAAAATTACATTGGAAACTCTTCTTTCGTGGTATTTCTAGATCTCATTAACCTGTAGTCATTGGAGAGAGATCTTGCTATCTTGGCTGCTCCCCTTGAACGCTAACAAAAAACCATCGAAAGAGCAGTCGGGTGTCTTTAAATGTCCTGAACGTAGGCGATTGATGAACAGAAAATTATAACTTAACTCATATTTTGCTATTAATAATTCAAAAGAAAATATATACGGGTACATAGGTGTATGCTTCGTGGGCCATCAAACCAAGATAGTGCTGCGTACCAAGTAATGGTAAAAAAGGTATGGGGAGACCTGGAAAAAGGAATAAGAAACGATGGAGAATTCATAAAATAAGTTAGGTTTGCGGATGCTAGTTTGACAGTCAGAGAAATGGTTAGAAGCACTGATGAGCGAACTGGAATGTCAATGGGATAGCCATGTGGTGAGAATTAATCCAAAAAAAACATCAGCGATGAAGCTTTTTGAGAATGAGCTAAGTTAAAAGTTACAATAGGAGGTCAAAAACCAGGCAGGCAGGTAGGAGTTCGCATATTTTTGAATCTCGTGGACAAAAATGGTCGCACCAGCAGAGCTAAAAGAAGAAGAATTGCGTGGAGCAAAGAAGCTTCCAATAGTAGGAGGGGATTGATGGCATGAGCGAAGAGTAAGGAAGCTAATAAAATATTGCTAAAAACTTCGATATGGAGCGTATTTATGTGCGTCGCTGAAATCTGTTCATTGAAGCTAGATGACAGACGTACGTAAATTGGAGACTTTTGAAATGTGAGTGTGGAAAAGGATGGAGATGGTGAAGTGGACGGAACGGAAAACACATGTGGAAGTGCTAGGTATGTTGGTGGAGGAGATGAGATTGTTGGGAGAAATCCAAAGGAGAGAGGAAAGGTGGATGCAGAGCGTTTTGATTTGCGATGGAATCTTGACGGCTGCGATAGAGGGGGGAGCGTTGGGTCAACGAGGCAGGGGGAGGAATAGAATAATTGAAAAACCATGCATATGCAGTTTATTTTAGTGTGAGGTATCAAGTTGCCTTATTACACGAGGCTAAGAAATGTAGGGGTGTTCAGTCTGTGTCCATCCAAAACCTACCAAAGTGGCAGGCCACCATATGATAATCCCTTCCTTACAATGATGGATTTAAATGCCACTTGGGGGCATCCAACGTAGTGAGCCCAATACATCGTCGCCCTTATGCTCTTACATATATCTCCATCCTGTTCAATTGCCAATTTCAACCAAGTCACGAAATAATTGCATCGATTAATATTATTTTTTGGAAAATGATCATATGCCATCACTTTTATCCCATGTTTTCCATTTTCCCAGTTATTACAGCATTAGCTACAGTGGAAGAGGCTGCTGTCGTAATATCCCCTATGGTAGGGCAATGAAGGAAGTAGATATTCAGGAGGTATGATGAATAGTAGGGATGATAGGGCCAAAATAGAAGAAAATTAATACGATGGCTGAAGCATTGGTGTGTTCTCTCAATCTCAGAATGACACGACTCGATGGTCCAGCGTCTCGCACGACGATCTGTGTACTTATCTTTAATCATTCTTCGCACCCATCGAAAGATATGAAAAATTGGTGGATTTTCTGTCACCTGATACGGGTCCTCTTCGTGAAATGCGTGCGCGTTTATCTCTACACCAATGCGATCCCCTTCCCCGCAATGAACGGAAAACTCATTTTAATAAGAACCCAAATCAGTTCACTGCACACATATAATAAATCCAACTAAGAAAAATTGCACAAATTATTAACAGTAGGCAATCTAAACAAAAAACTACGCACTAACTAACGAGTAGTACCGGGAGATGGGATTCGAACCGGTGAACTTTCGACTCTCGCCCAAGGAAGCCGCTGCCTATAGACTACAGTGACCTTTACGTAGTGGAGCAGTAGGCCACGATGATATTATTTCAAAAAGGGAACGGAAAGCATTGTTTTAGAAAATAACACAATATATATATTTGTAGGAAGAAGAGCCACAGTGGATAAAACATTATTCTGTGATAATAATGAACCCAAATCGGTACACATTATTTCATGAAATAGAACAATCAGAGAGGGAAAATGGTTGGTTTTCCAGATACATCTGTGACGAAATAAACCAAGTCAATGAATCAGTGTCTCGACAAAAAGAAAAAATTCCCTCGAGCAATTAGCATGCAAAAAGAACGTTACTTCCCTTTCACGAAATCCTTTGTTCTAGTTTGATATCCCGACCCAAGCAGCGTATATTGCGCGATATCTCTTGAACCACGATGAAGAAGTGCCGAACCCTTAAAACCGCAGAACCAGGAGGATGAAGGGAAGACCCGATTACTCCGGCAGCACTCAACGCACGATCGCAGTTGAATTTCTGATTTGAGTGCTGCCGAATTTTAATATTTAATAATAAAATTATGAAGTAGACTTGATTTAGTGGAGTATTTAACAAACTGAGAATTAATTAACGCATATATTGAAAATAAGAAGCCGCGGGCGGATGCTCGGCGGGGATGAAGGAAGAGGAGAGTGTCGCGCGTCAAGGGGATGGCAAGCACGGGGTAACGCACGCACGCACCGAGCGGAATTTGGAGACGGCGAGAGAGATAGAGAGAGAGGAAGAGGGAGCCATTCGGAGAATGCGCGAAATCCTTCGGTGCTCCCAGCGATGCGAAAAATCCGCGGCGCGTGTGGCGGCGAATCGATAAGAGGGCGATGACCTCACGAGGCGGTGGCGTCGTCACTCGCATGCACTCCCCCGCCCTGACGACGCCGCCCGACTCTTTCCTCCCCTCCCCACCCACCCCCACGCTCCCCCCGCCCCGCGTGCTGCAACGGATGCTGCCTGCACACCCCCACCCCACCGACCCCTGCATCTGCGCCCCTTTTGCCATCCGCGAAATGTCTCAGGCATATCATTCATCGCTTCGTCTTGGAGACATTTTCGGGGCCCAGACTACCCTGGGGATCGAATAGAATTATCGGCAGAGATGCTGAGTGCGTTGGCGAGGGTATTGTTCCCGACGGCTCCTCACTCCGAGGGGCTGGGTTCTAATCCAGGCTGCGGTGAGTTATTTTGGCCTAACCCGCCAAAATGCCTGCAACAGGCATCTTTTGCTCAGTGCGCGATTCATTGAACTATGTTTGAAAATAATCTGGTTTCTAACACCTCATTTCTTTCCTTAAGCAATCATTGGATTCCTAATTGCACAAGTATATTTACGCTAGCATTTCAGAAAGTAATATTGAGGTTAAGTCTCTGAATGAGTATTTCATGTCATACATACATGTAATACATGTATGTAGTTCGAATGTTTTATCTTAAAATTAACATTATCCTTAGAGAAATAACACTTCCACTTCAGGCCTAACATGGTCAAAATCCTTCATGATGAAAGAAGACACTTAGCTTTTCCACATAGAGTATTTTTATTACGACCTAGGTTTCGTTGCAGCGTAACATCTTCAAGAGAAAATTTACAGAAGAATAATCATATAAGAACATTATATTGATATAGGAATAATTCTCTATTGACAAAGAAGCAAAATGCCTTCTTTCTCCTTAGAGAATTATAAAACAGAATGCCATGAAACGCATGATTCATGAAACGCATACCATGTATTTACCCATCTTTTTCACGCTATCCTTTTCCTAAACATGTTTATTAACGCCCCAGTGTTACATCCAGACAGATAAATGCTTTAATGAAGCATTAGGATATCCTGTTCCTCGGACCCAATTGTAATGTGCACTCATCGAGTTCCGCATGGGAGTCTCCTTCACTGAATAAATAAACTTGGCATTTTTGCACACAAAAACCTGAATTAAAATACTACCGGTTTCGAAGCATAGGCGACATCATCAGGTGTCCCACCAAGTTTATTTATTCAGCGATAATGATTTTTTTCTCAAAGTGGAGCGTTAAACCATCGAATTCATTAAGAATCTCCTTGTTCCAAGCCCACCAATTTTGATACCACTCCAAGTAGGATGTGATGGTAAACAGGTTTTCTACACTTTTGGCGCTGATTCTCAAACTGGCAACGACACTTGCACAATGTTACACGACATAAATGAACCAGTATCGGTAGTAATTAACTGTCATTTTAACTTGCTCCAACATTCAAAGCATACATACACTCTCTACCGACAGGAGAAAATTGCGTAATAATTAGATTTAAACGTCGTCTACGGAGTAGTTGGAGGATCACAGGTAGAAAGCATCAAGTGATTCTCCTCAGCAGACTAGCCACTTGATCAGAGCCTCTGGTGCAACTCTCCAAAACACTAACCATGTGATTACCCGAATTAATAGCGAGCTAACCTGGTAGTTTCCAGTGATTTGAAGGTGGATGTTTTTCATGTAGCAATACTTAATTAAGCCTGCACAGTGGTGTCAATTTTATCTACTTTACTGAGCTTAGGCATAAAATAATTACATGTGTGATCACAAGCACCAAATTCTTTGGTGGAGAAACATCCACTTGGGTCGGACTCAAAACTTCGACTTCCGTGAAGACGACACCTCTCCAGTTTCCTTGGAGGTATTTCCATTAGATAAAGAAATCCCCATGAAGGATTGAATCCCCAAGATTTCTACGTTGAGTTGACTAAAATACGACCATTGTCAATGGCACAGTATGGTGGACCAGCATATAATGAATAAAGAGTAAGGAAGCATGGATTGTATTCTAAATCGGAAGACGTTTCATTAAATACTTCAGTCATAAAATTGAAATTACGTTCGAGCTTTATAGTGAATTCATTCATATCATCCGCCTTTTTTAATTTTAAGTATTACATTACAAATAACGGCGAATTAAATCGTCATCTACCGCATATCATTCAGTGGAAAAGCAGCCCGCGAGAAATGGTTAGTTTTTGAGCCAAACGCCAATCGTAACCACGGCTATCCATGATAATTATCATTAGCTACTCCGCTGATAAATCGAAAAATATGCATGTTCTTAATTAAGAAATGCCAATGCATTAAGGATAAATAGATATTAGGCAGGAAGGAAAGAATAATTTAACAACTGTGAAAACGGCATCAGCTGTCGTCGAAAATATGACATTCAGCTTTGATTTCTCAGTCCATGTGTCACGTGTACCTGTAATAAACTCTACAAACAAATATTGAAAAAAATGAAATGCACCTGACCGGTTTGCTTTTTAGAAGTTATAGAAGGGAGGGCTTCTTAAAGACCGTACCAATTAATGCTACGCGTTCCCGTGCGATGTCAATAGCCACACGCTGATGGCGGAAATGACGAAAGTAGAAAATATTAGGTCGTCTATTTCTAAACAAAATCTATAAAATATTCCAGATATAAAGTCATTCTTTAATAGAAGCAAGTACATTTCTTTAATGTGCCTTGAAATAACACTCGCTTACTCAGACACAAGAGGATTTTATGTAAATTGCAAGCTACTGTTGAGGAAATTGATCTTTCATTTTTTTATAAGAGGTATAGTAAAACAGGTTTTTGTGTTTTAAGACACGCATCGAGAATTTTGGATAAAATATTTACGCATATGTAATCAGTTAATACACCTTATTCCTATTCACCATTAACGTTCATCATATCAAAGCAACAATTTTTACAATTAAAGGAAATTCTATTGAAATGAAGGAATTCATAATCAGTTTAGCATCGTTAAAACTATCTTAACGAACAAACCGAAATATCACGGAGTCGCTTAAGAAAGAGTGCCCCCTCAAATTTGTCCTTGGCCAAACAACGTAGAAAACATACTTCTTTGATTATTTAGTGAAGCCGATAGTAAACAGTTGGCTAAATAATGTAAAATAATATTTATTAATATTATTTTGTTTCGCTTAGCGGAGAACTTAAAATTTAGTACTTAATCTTCATGATGTCAACTCATTAGGTTTTTGAAAACATTTCACAGACAAATATAATGAGTTTTTTCTTTCTCCAGAAATATCTAATGACACCCTCGGAGCAATACATTATTTATCTGCAAGTAAGAAACGAGAGATACAATAATTATAAATAATTAATTACACACGCGTTTCTTTGGAGATTCTTCAATAATAAAATATACCCTTTCCCGCAATTCTTTCCAAATAACAGAAAGCACCATCTCAAGAATTATATTCAAACATCCCCTTTCTTAAATCAAGTTTCGTGTCCTCAATCGTTTTTTTCTTTGTGGCCTGTGATCATTCTTCTAAGAAGTTAGGGATTCGTTGTTTAATTTACAGCATTCAAGATAGCCGCCGCAATGGTTTCTTTCTCATGGGATCGGTGCCAACCGAAAGATTCTCAAACGTGCTAAATGCATGAAAAAAAGCGTGACGAATCGATGTTCATATTTTTCGCCGGAGGTAGCAATTAAATCTGGCATTTATCGCACACCGATTGATTGGGTGCCAAAGCTAATAAAATGGCTCTTAATATTTGAAGATTTCCAAGCCTGGGTAGCAATTAAGTGCTTTTTGGATACCACGAGAGGATAAATGAGCCCTTTTGCGAAAACAAGTTCATAAACGTGCGGACATAAAAGGACGCCTGAAATTCTTTCCCTCTCAGATAACCGCTGCCGAGGTGAGGCAAAAGGTTGCCACTCACTCCTCGCGTTTCGGTCCGTTGAGCCACAAAACGAATGCAGAACCTCCTATTTATATAATTATAGGGCACGACATTAATGGTGTAGAACCTGGTAAATAGTAAAACTTAATTAAAACCTGCGATAGATAAAGTACTAACAATGTCAGATTTCTTTGCATAATATCGAATTGGAAGATGGCAATATTTATCATTAGGGTCCCGATGAAGTCGAACCAATATAGAATGCCCAACCAATTTGCAGCTCCTGAACATGACAAATGTTTTCCTCTCGGCGCTGACGTGACGAGCATTCTGTTTCACATGAGTTTGTTGGAGATTTCAGTAAATATGCAAGTGAATTTAAATATTTTCTAAAAGAGGGATTTTTATGTATTTGCTGTTTTTTTGTAGTTTTAGCATTTTTAAATCAAAATATTTTTCGAAGCAGTCATTTTCTAAGTAATTCATCCTCCCTTGACTCAGAATGACGACTATGAGAGAACAAATGGCTTGTGCGAGAGGTAGACCGAGAAAGTCTTGGGTAAATGTGACTCACATAGAAGTTTTCGAAACAGAAGAGCACGCTTGATGCAAATTAAAATATTTACATGGACTAGAAATTTGGAGGAAATTGACCAAAGGGAATGGGTTTCCTGAAATAATCCAAAACAAAGCTTTTTTACGTTTCCGAGTGCATTCGTGTTTCCTTGCGAGTAAAACAGAAAAACGTAAAGACGCGCGGAAAACGATAAAATCACCAGTGAGTAACTCAAAATGCAAGCGGTGAATAAATGAATCGATTTTTTCATGACGATTAATGGTGGTTACAAGTTTTGATTAGAAGTAAAATGCCGAGGGAGCCGTTAGGCTGGGAAAGGAAGAAATTCATCAACCGGAGACGAGACAGTGCTTTCCCGTTGCGTTGTCGGCGATTCTGAGCGAAGGAATCAAACCTGAAAACGTTCCAACGGCAAAGATACGTATATTTCGTCTTCAAAAATCGGAAGCTTTGAAATCCGTGACCCTGCCTTGATTCACAACGTCGGAAAGCCGTTGAGTACGTTTGAGGGAAGCGGGGGGATGCTGGAGAGAGAGATTGGGGGGGTGTCGGGAGGGTGGGCATCGAGGGAGAGGAACGGCCGGAGGGATTCAAAGACACGGACATAATTACCGAGACCCAGCGTCGCGTGACGGGACAATGCCTCCAGTGTATGGCCAGCCGCCCCCGCCCTCATCTCGGATGGCACTGCCCCGCTCCCCACGCTTCTTTCGGGACGAGACATCTCCCTCACCCTCTTCTTCGCGGCGGGTTCTCCTCTCCCGACCTCCTAACAATGAGAGTCCGAGCACTCCTCTCCACCCAGTGCCCGAGATAACGCCATCCATTCTCCACTCCCGCTCGAGAGGGTGAATGTGCCGCAAGAGGGAGTCGAAGGGGCGGCTCCCAAGATGAAGGGCTCGTCTGGGGAAGAAAAGACTCTCGTATTTCAGGGATTGGCGGGAAATCCAACGGGCCCGTCTTTCTTTCTCTAGCTATCTCTGCGGGGAGGGTGGGGAGAGGATGGAGGGTGGTTTGGGGACCGCTTGCCACCCACGTGGGGCCCCTGCGACCACTCTGCTTGGGCTGATTGATCGGCTGTATGATTAATAGGGGTCCGAGTCGATCCCTTCTCCGATTTTCCCTCCCGAGGGGAGAGTCTTTATTCTGTTCTTAATGCGCGAACATCGGCTAAGGACAGCGGTCTGACCCTATCATTCTCGGAAAGAAATAAGTCGCAGCGTGACAGTCGATTAGGCGAAATGGATTACGCTCTGCCGGGCTATTACCATCCCGACCGACGAAGAGCTTGGAGTAAGACGTCATGGTGACTTGACCCGGCGAACGGGAATTAAAACCCCTTACCCCCTTGCGTGTGCTATGTTCCACTCTTAATGCACGTCTCGTAACAGAAATTAGCCAGGCAACAAATTACCCACATTTTCGCTTCCAAATCAATTTTTCACCTTCGCATTTTTGCATATTAAGCACAAAAGATGCGGCCTCCAAGTTTCACGGCAAAGGTTCCCCGCCGCGTCCGTAATTTTTGTTATTGGCGCCACTAATATTTTAAAGTCATGCTTTTGCGCGTAGACCGCTTCGCTTTCCTTGTGTTATTTATTTGTCAATGTCACATTGTTTCTTAATGAGCGGCGGCTCCGGATCTGATCTTTCCTCGCGCCGGTCGCCCCTCGGAGGCTTCCCACCTTTGTGCAACACGAGCGACCGCGCGTCCCGCTATTAAACCTGCGGATGGAAAGAATGCGTCAATGGCCAAATGCCAACACACACACTCCAAACGGTCCCGGGATCGATTCTCCGGCACGTCTGGAAATCCCGAGCTTCCCGGATCCTGCTTACAACGCGAAAGCCTTATCTCGACAGCCTCAAAATGATCGGTTACTCCGCGGAGATATTCATCCGGGGGCCGCTGTCAGTTTGCTCAAGCTTTTGAATATTAAAGAGAGTGGATAAGTCATTCCAGCCGTAGAGGACATGGCTATCTTTATTAGAGTAGTTTTGAGTGTGATTTACTTTAACTTGGAGATTAATCTATGCCACCAAAAAGCTTTATTCAAGGTTTAACTGAGTGCCGTTTTCTTATTTCATTCTCCAAAGAGAATTCCATTATAGAAACCTCTAGAAACGCTAGCGTATTGATACAGAAACTGAAATCACTTTGTGCAATTTTTTTCATTCATCTTAGTGCTAGGCCAACGATGAAATCGAATATCTTTACTGGCAGCGATCGGAGACAAACGTTCTCACTAAGAAGGATGATACATGCTTCGTTTCATCCGACGGACTACGTAGTAAATGACTGCCATTAACGAATCAAGAGGTTTGAAGAGAAAGACCCTAAGCAGGAGGCCTTGATTTTTCTCATGGGATGCCGAAAAACTGGTCACCTTGTGCCCCTGCCCCCCCCTCTGAAATACGAAGCATCCCTCCTAATTTTTCAAAGGCGTTGACCACTTCAAACCTTCGAAGAAACAGGGCATTTGAATTGACAAGGTAACAGATACATGGGATATTTTCACAGCCCTCGGAGAAAAAATAGCGGGCTGGCAGCGACTAAATATCAGGAATGAAAACTGAAAAGAAAGCTTAATTTTTCATAGAGATTTTTAAAAAAATATGCACACAGTTTAGATTATTTAAAAAAAATATCAGAAAACTCTTCTTTAATTTTAGATGAAGGTAAAAGATGTATCTCTGAATACTAAAAATGCTTCGGTTCCATTATTTACCTTAGTTGGGGGAAACATTTTATGGTATTCAATCCCTCGATTTCAAGAAGTTTACCATTTCCCAGCGTTTTGAAGAATAATGAATTAATTAGAAAGTACCTCATATGAAGTTTAAACTAAATGATACCCTAGCCACTAGCAAGATGATGCATCAACAGCAACTGTTCACGGTACCTACGAGAAGATTTGTTGTCTTCTGACGGCTCAAAGTCGAGATATCAAACTGAATTTTACTGTCTTACCAACCGCATCGTCAATAAAGACGTTGTTTGCGACAGTTCAATAATTAACTCATCTAGCATAAAACAAAACGGCCTATACCGAAGGCTTTCAACAGAGAGATTCATTAGTTACTTTGCATGAAGCCTTTAGAAAATTCATGATCATCGTACCAAACCTAACGGAACATTACAGTTCCCAGACACCAAAACATCGAAAGCAAAAATAGATAAGAAAGTCATCGGGATTCAAGCACCATTGCACCATAGACAAGATGAGAATTGTGTGCTCTAAGGATTTACAAATCATAGGCGTTACAGATAAGGCTCAAGAGTGTTTATCAGGTTCTTCCATATCGTCATTCTTAAAAATAAGCGAAATATTGGCAAGCTTAAAATCTTTGATTTTCTAATTATCTGTTAACAGCTTCTTAAATGTGATTTTGAAAGAAGGAAATAGTTTGGATACTTCAAGAGTATTATGGAGACGGACCGAAATCTTAGCGGGAACTGGAGATATATTAGGGACAAGTTCTTCCACTCGATATCCACCACTTACGATATCTTAATTTCAATCGTCGACCATTGACGAGGCTAGTTCACCGTAGTTTTCATCTGACATCGATTGAACACGTTGCGAAGGAAGTTTGGAAAGTCATATTCTCAAAATTTGTCGTTAGTTTAAGTCCTTTCACATTTTTTAGGGTACGCACCAAAGGTATAATTCCATGACCCTCTCTCACGAATGTATGCAATGATTTGGTAGTTTCGTCCAATGTCTCCCTTAATATTTTACTTCTCGAATCAACGAGAACCAACCAAATGCATTCTTTGTGATGCATGTGGTGTATAATGACTTAGCTAGTTCACTTACTTGGAATCTTTAATGATAGTTTTCAGTCGTTTTGCGACTTTTTGGTATACGTAGGTCTTTAAGGCGTCAAAGGGTTTTCTCGTAGTGCTTTACTTGTACTCTTACCACTGCACAGGGAAATGAACCGGTCCCCCTTAACACCTTGATGTGTGAATTGCACCCGTCGTTGGGCTTAGTACTGGGTGAACTCTAACGTCACCTACCAAACCGATCTTCGAATTGATAATAGTGTTTTTTATATGAAAACACTGAAGAAAAGCATTAGCTAAAACTGGTATGATATGGGAATGACATATGATTAGTCCCATTTACCGTGAATAATTGAGAAAATCACAAGATATTACTGAAGAAGTAAATTAAAACTGAACGGAAAGCTATTGTTGATAGGCAGATAGATTTTTCTGATACAATGCAAAACAGCCTAAATATTTAAGTTTTTTTTATTTAGAGTTATCGCCTTGCACATACTAAGAGAGAGAGAGAGAGAGAGAAAATAGGAAGTAAATATTTTATAAATGGAAGAGAAAATTATCGGCTACTCCTCAGTTCTTAATTTTATAGAAGCACAAAATTGTTAAAAAGTCCAGCTTTATTACATTACTCTCTGCACAAGAGAGGTTTTTGAGATTAGTAAAGATCAATATTTCTACATCTACATAAATACCCTACGAGCCACCGAAAAAGGTGTGTGGCAGGGGGTGTAGCACCAGGAGGAAAGGGTAAGGAATGAGGGGGTTGGGGTTTATTAAAAAAATGGGGGAATGTGTGGGGGACCTATAACAAAAAATATATATCCACGTGCAGTCCCTAACCTGTACGTTAATACTTATTATGTCAAACTGACTCCTAGGGGAATTCGACTACAAGCATTCTGGTCTCTTATCGTTCTGGGAAAAAATGACATTTTAAACCTGTCAGTCTTGCAGTCTATCTCTCTAATCTTAAATTCGTGATCCCTCCGACCGTCATACGCTGGGGTTCGTATTATATTCTTGATGTCATCGGAAAAGGGCTCATATTTTAATGTTTTTAATAAGTTTAATCTATATTGGAAACGCCGCTGCGTAAGAGAATCCCAAATTAAATTGTCTAGCATAATAGATAGGCTGCTGCGTTGGTCATAGCAATGTTTGACAAATCCAGCCCCCCTCCGCTGAACTCGATCTAATTCCGAAATCAAATTTATATTTTGAGGATCCCATATACTGGCAGCATACTCTAGGCGGGGCCTGACCAAGGCAAGGAAACATCGTTCCTTCACTTTTCCGTCGCATTTACCTAGCACTCTTTTAACAAATCCCAATTTTTTATTAGCACGACCGCATATTTCTCGTATGTGTTTTCCCCAGGACAGATCGTGAGTAATTTTACACCCAAGTATTTAAAGGAATCTACCCTCGCGATTTTGGTTTGTTTCACTTTGTAACTATAAGGGAGGGAATTACTCTTTTCCCAAAAATGTATTACTACACATTTTTTTTAAATTTAATTCCAATTGTCATGTATCGCACCAATTTTGAATTGCATCTAGGTCGTTGGCTAGCACGACTCTGTCTTCGTGACTTCGAATGTCCCCATAAATTACTGCATCATCGGCGAAAAGACGGAGCTAGCTATTATCTACGGTACTGAGGTCATTTATTCAAATAAGGAATAGGAGGGGGCCTATGACACTTCCTTGTGGTACACCCGACGTGACCTTGACATTATCGGATGATACACCGTCCAGGACGACTGTTTGGACACGATCACTTTAGAAAAAGAATACAATACTCTCGTGTATTCCATAAGTTTCCAACTTTTCGAGTAATTTGCAATGAGGGACTTTATCGAAAGCTTTCCTAAAATCTAGGAATATCGCATCAACTGGAATATTACTTTCACCGGAGTTCAATATATCATGTAAAAAAAGTGCGAGTTGAGTTTCACAGGATCTACCGTTACGGAAGCCGTGTTGGTTTTTAATGAATAAATCATGGCTATCGAGGTGCCTCATTATGGAACTTACAATGATGAGCTCAAGAGTCTTACAGGTGATGGAGGTGAGCGATATTTGCCTATAATTACTGGGTTCCTCCTGTCTCCGTATTTCAACAGATAATGTTGTTATCTAGTGCTATACATGTAAATTATAATCGCTCTACTGTTAATCCCAGAGAAGGGAATGGTGTTCTAACACAGCACTCACTAAAAAACGCTTTTTCGCCGCAAAACATTCATGCACTTCCACGCTTCAATCTTGCTTCCACGGTGGGTGGGGGGGGGGGGAATGGAAGAAGTGCAATCACTTAAGGCGGAGAAAAACTTTTCCAATTTTCCCTATAAAACAATTGCCCGGGAAGCAACATTACACCGGAATTTCTCAATTTTCACACTTTTTTGACATTTGTCCGAATGGTTGACCCATCATAAACCTTTTATACCGGCGGAATCAGATCTGGGTCATTATTATCTGTTCCAATTGAAGGATTTTCTTCGAAAGCTCCTCACTTTTTCGCTCGCACAGCATCCGAGAAGTCCTCCCCCCAGTGGGCGGCTTATCTCGCCTTCTCTTCCTCCCCCAGCTTTTTTCTAGTTTGATACAGTTTTCCTTCCAATATGTCCGTTCACAGTCAAAACAAACAAGGCCTGAAAATGAGCGTGCAGGTAGGAGCAGGGCGGGAGGCCCACCCGCCGCGAAACGCCATTATTTTTTTGCTAACCGACGGAGGAAGAGAAATAAAGGTTCACGTAGGAGGAGACGGATGTCTCTCATAATGCATAGTTTAATACATAGTTATTAAGCCTCGAGGGGATTTTAAAAAGGGAAGGATATTAATGATGGCAATTCTTTTCCCGGAACAGCACTGGAGGCAATATGATCAGAAATCTATTTTTAGCAAACTGTCTTCTTTAATTAATGCGTCTTCTTGTCTAAATCTTTTTAAGCGAAGATGTTCGTTTTTCTCTTCATTTTTTACAAAGTAACTTGAGATCTGAATTGGAAAAAAAAACAATCTACCATTATTTGATTATGAGTATAACTACTTGAAATACATCTAAAATCAATGACTATGATGGCTAAACAATAATGATCGGAAAAATGAATATAAGTTTTTGGGCAGTGGTTAACAAATTTGAACGAAATGTACCGGTCTTCGTCTTGAACATTGATTCCTGCTAGAGAAAAAACATTAACAGGAGAATGGTTTGGTCAAATTAAAATATCTACACTAATGGATCACTATTTTGACCTATTTTTTCTTGCATGATGAGTGCAGCGAGTTTAGGAATTAAATTAACTGCATATTTTTGCTAACTTCATTAGATTCAATCCTACTGTATGAGATTATAATAACCGTTGATAAGGTGCAAGAACTAATGATTGGTCCTTGAAATATTTACTTAGAAACTCTTTCTAAAAAAAATGTCGGTTTCATGCAAAATTAACTCTTTATCTCTCTAACAATGGTAATAATAATAAAAATACGATTTTGACCGACTCTATTCAATGATTATTTACTTCCACGTGAGACACAGAACCGTTTAACTTATTAGGCATCATTGGAAATTTTCGTAATTACAATTCTTCCGCGGGCATGCATATTTGCCTGTGTAGGAGAGCAACCGTTTTAGGAAAACAATTATCTGCAAAAATGCGTAGCAGTTCACTACTTCTTGCTAATATGATACTGATTCTCTCCCACATCAGTTCCAGAAGCCCAGAGGCATTGCACAGCTTATTTTTTCGAATGAAGAACGAACAAGAAACCGATCACATTGAAGGAACTTCGGGGCTAGCACACGAAGAGACACACCATATAATTAGGGATTTACATTTTGCGAGAGAAACAAGTTTCGTTCGTATGGTCACACGGAGAAAGTGAAAAGACATACGAGAGGCAGTTGACGGCTGGAAACGGAAGAGTGGCGGCCGTCACCGCAGATGTAATGAGGACGAGAAGTTTTGAGAAATACATACAGCTGATGCCATGCAAAGTGGAGCAATCCTTTTTCGCATGGAGCCGTGGGATCATAGCGCCAGTGGTCCAAAAGCAAAATTGAATTCTTGGCATGACATATACCTATTTATCCCTCATATTTAATTTTACCCTCTCCCACGTTACTTGAAAGACAGAGAAAATTTAAATGGCAGAGCGAGGCTCATGAGTCGACCAAATATCGGGTTGTGCGAGTTTCCAAGGATAGCATTACGAGATGAAAGACACACTCTCAATCATTGTAACCTGGGGATAATGAGATTTCAGCCCTTGGCAATTTATCAACAAGAATGCGGCCAACCACATACTTGTATTTACATCGATAGAATGCTTTAATTTATACCGTATAAGTGTTCACATAGGTGGAGCCTGGAGGTCTTAAATATGCGCTCACCGTGGCCTTTAGGCTAAAACGAAGAGAGATGCAACTAAATATTGTGCAAACAATTGAAAATATCACTCTTTATAATATTAATAAGCAATAAAAATATAATTCACCATCCCTCTGCGTAGATTTGGAACGCCTATCAATTGGAGGGTTAGCCAGCGGCAAATCTCGCGATTAATTTGAAAATTTCAAAGTGTAAAAATAATAATTCCCCTTGACCGGGACGCCAACCCGGATTCACTTATGTCCGACCGAGTGCTTTAACCAGTTACGCCACCGCGGCGTCCCCTTACGCACACTGAGAAACGGTGGCATAACTGCCTGTCTGTCACTCGGCCGGACGTCGAGGGGATCAGGGATCGAAACCCGGTCAAGGAAAATGATATTTTGCCACTTTGAAATTCTTGCATTATAACACGCATTAACGGATGACTCCGTAAAAAGTTACCGTTGCGATATCTTCCGCAGTTTCTTCGGATTTATCATAGGTGATTCCCGATTAATACTTACCCTCCGGTAATCTCGAGTAATCGGAGATGTCACAAAACACGTGCACGAAGACTTGCAACTTCAGTAGTTCTGAAAGTTGCTTGCAAGCTCGCATTATAAGATTGATCACCTTTTGGACTTTCAATCAATGACATGAGAGTGGTTTTTACGTGGGCATTGTGGTTACTCATTCCCTCACGGCTTCAAAGCAACAGGCAGGACGGAAAATACTGCGAAAATGTAATTGCAAAAGAAAGAAACCAATTGAGATCAATGCTCAAATGAAATTAACCGCATGGAATGCTCGTGGTTTGAGCACAAATGGAATGGAGGAAAGAGATGACATCTCCACTCAAACTCGATGAAGAAGTGACAAAAAAGCTACGATTGAAGAGGTGCTAAGGTGAAGAAGACTTAAATTGAGATAGTGTCACTCATAACCAAATGTCTGATGAGAAATTAAATCAAATCCCAGGCATTTGGAGGAATTATCTATAAATAACTATAATTTCAAAAAATGGAACTGTAATGCTGTTATAACTATATTATATTGCGATTGCGAAAAAAATCCAGATTAGCGGAGTCCTAAGAATAAAGTAGATTTAGAAGATGACCAAAACGTACTATGGTAGATCAGATCACCAACGTAAAATTGGGGGGATTTATTTTTTCCTCGAACCAATAGAAATCAAAATAGATATGACAACAATTGCGTAGTAGATAATTGGAATTGGTAGTGAATCTAATTTTTGATATCCTGCACGTTATTCTTTCTAGTTTATAGACCTATCTTTTTAACAGTTCTACCGCATGATTGGAATATACGTAGCCTGCTTATGAATATTGTTGCATGTGAGTGCTTTCTTTTGTATGATTAAAATGTTTCGAGTGCATGATCAAACTAATATTCGTGTAGAGGTAACATGATTTGGTTTTGCATGCATGGCTGGTGACCTAACACCCCCCGCGACAAACCCTTCCAGCGGCTTGCGGGTTATTGCATAGAAGTGTAGAAACGCTACGCAACGTTGGTGTGACACATGGCAATTAGAATTAAACTTTAACGAGTGCATAGTGATGAATTTTTGGAATAAGAAGAGTTCCCTCCAGAACGCCTACTGCACCAGGAACACCGAAATAGAAAGTGTAGACTCGATTGTCTTGAGTGAGGCGTTACTCTCACTCGCGACCTCTCCTCTGGAAAACTTTTATATTGGGGAAACGTGACGAAAAGGTTAAAGTGCAGTGTTATTTTTTGCTGATTAGGTCTCATCTTCAAATTATGTAAAAGAAAAAAATAGAAAGAGGCCTTGGATATGGTTTTACTATGCTTACAAATTCAATGATAGGCAATGAAAATATTGAAAGAATTGTAAAATACACAATGGATGAACAGATCACGACTAGCCGAATAATGAAGTGTTGGCCAAGAGGAAGGCCCTCAGCGTAAGCAGGCCGAGGCAGCGATGGTTGGAAAACTTTGAAGGCCGAACAGAGAAAGAGCAAGTAAAATGGTACGTAAGGCACTTTGGGCACCTGCAGCTCCACCCAAGCTAGTTGATTTTTCGGGTACCAGGTTTTCCTGGGAAACCATAACCGGCACAGGGAAAGGAACTGGCCCCCCTACCCTGATGTGTGAATATTCACACGCCGTCGGGCTTGGTACACGGGTGAGCTCTACCATCACCTACTAAACCGACATTCGGGTTGATTACTGTGTTTATGGTTTTAACGGTTTAAATACTCATCGTTATTTCATTCCAACAGGACACACTGTACTAGGGCCAAAAATTGAGCACTGAGCCACCAAGACCGGGGTTTAACCTCGGGGGTGAAGTGAGTAATTATTTCGATTCATATGCCCTAGCGCATTGATGGCGCGGAAGGGTGTACCCTAGATGAGGGGGTTCACAGTCAGGGTGAGCGATTCATAGCGGGAGGGGGACCAATCATCCGCGCAGTCATGGTAGAGCTTCAAAGTTTCGATACCACACAGCATTGGCGGCGCTGCATTGGTCTTTAGCGCATAAGGCGAAAATAAATGAGGGCGAGCCAATAAATAACTCGCAAAACTTGATAAAGGTAGAGGTAATAATAGTCCCAAGTAACTTTCTGAAATTTATTTCACTTTTCTAAATATTCGCCCTGCACATTCAGACACTCATCCCATATCTTTACAAGCCCTTGATAGCAGGCCGGAAGTCCTTCGTTTGCTGCCTCTGCCAACGAGTAACCTCAAGGGGTACGGCCATCGAGACGTTTTTTCAGGGACCCGAACAGATGAGAATCACTGACTGAGGGCTAAGTCGGGACTGTGGGTGGTGAATGTTCCAAGCGTTCCCAATGAAGTGTTCGCAACAGCTCCTGCATTTGTTTTGCTGACGCTTGCGACTTATTTATTGATTTAACCTCGTATATTGGGAGGTAGTGGGATGTAGTAGAAGGTCGTGATAGGTCGAGGGAAAATATTAGGTGCTCGGGGAAGAAGAGAAAATGGACAGAATTGACTGAAAAACGGTGTGGAAGTGGGGCAGAAAATATAATTTCAAAAAGTAGGTAATAATTTTAGGGAAACGAATATTTAGGCAAGGGAGGAATTAACTAGTCTTCCACGACTTTGCACATTATTTCGCTCAAACCACCAATTAATCCATCTTTAATCGATACATTGGCATCAGGCGAGGGTGGTTAATATGACTTCGAGATGAGAGAAACAGACCTACAGCTGATTATAAAACTAACAAGGCGTATTGATTTAATATATATCATTAATTGTGCCAATAATAATAGATAAGATAAGCGATAATTTTTCCTCGGTTCGGTATTTTGAATAATGGAAAGAGAACAATATAAAACAGCAAGAAAGGAAATAATTGGAAAGAGACTAGAAGGCAGCGCAATGTTGTTAAGCTAGCAAAAAGGATTAAAACAAAGATTCTCTTTCAAAACTTTCAATGACTCTCTCGACACCAAAGCCGTTTTATAATGCTACGCTAAAGCAAGAGAATAGGAAATGACCACGGGAGACGATTGATTATGCTAGACATACAATAAGCTATTGAAATACACAATCATATTTTGCATATTTTTAGAACCACTCCTTAAGAGACGTCGTCTTTTGTATGTGGTAAATAGGTCATAAAAAAATAAAATAATAGCGTATACAAGTAGCCTTACCTTGAGCAGCAAGAAAGAGGATCAAACAATTTGGAATTATTATGAAAGTCCGGGGATTTCCAATAAAAATTAATTCTGTACATTAAAAAAAAGAACTTAGTAAAAAAAAGAAGAATTGAACCTTATGGTCGAATTCAAAATATGAATTTCAGTAGATCCAACGGGTTTTTTTTAATATCTTAGATATAGAGTAGACTTAATATCTTAGATAGTAGAATTAATATCTTAGATAGATAATAAACTGTATATGGACACAAGTAAATTGAGCTAAGAGATAAATTACATTAAACTTATCCGAGAAGACATCGAGAAGTGTTCTTCAGTTAGGAATAAGTTACGAAACTCAAGAAGAAGAGTGGCGCCGTATGGACTGAGAATAGGAGAGAAGACCGTTGAAGAGGAATAAAAGAGGGTCGGACGGAATGAAGAGAACGGAGTTGATGGTGGCTCAGACGGAAGACATGACCATGTTACCCCATCGGGTTTTCACTCAATGTCTCGAAATCCTGCGTGGTGAGCGCGATGGCCGCATGCTGACATGGCCAATGGATCACTGCAACGACGCCCACGGCTCGCACGCAAAATCTATTGATAATTTCCCCAAAAGGAATCCGTGACCAGGACTACCTTGCATGTATTCAAATGCATGTTTGAACTGATATTTCTGCATCCATCCCTAACACCCCCTCTCAACACACCCTTGCGGTGACTCGTGGGATATTGCGTTGATGTATACGTACCCCCTCCTCAACACTTCCCATCCAGACCCTCCGTCCACCTCACTCACCTGAGCAATCTGCGAACCGTATTGGATGCGTAATTTATCCCTGCAGTCCAATCCTTCGTTCTGCAAATGAAGCTGGCAAGAACCCAAAGTTGTGGCACAAAGTTCGAGCATGGAGTTCATATCATCTCTTGAAAAAATCTTGTTTTCTCTCTCTCTTGATCGCAGACTCTTGATCATGGCCAAGGAATGTAATATTGTTTGAGCCAAATGCGAAGGATTTAAAGAACTTATGATAGTATTGATAGCAAAGATTACTTGTCAGAGGGATATATTTTTGCAATGTCCTCTTTCTAACTGGCAAAAGATAAGAAGGTCAAATAAGAAAGAAAAAGATTTATGGCATTACAATGCTCGCATGAAAGACTCAGTAGAGGACGGGCATATGTTCATCCATGGCGGCCATTACATCCACAAGAACTATCCAGGGAAACAAAGGCACTTTATCCTCCAAAAAATTCCTAAATTAAAGAAGAAATATGCAATTAATTTACATTTTTAGTTCCTTAATTAGCATTGTTTTAACCTTTTATTCATCTTTTAGAAAAACCAATCTAGGTAATTCTACCCACTATTCAATAATAAGAGTATCTTGGAATATATACCTAATATTTATCTAAAGTCACTTTCTTGAAAAACCCACGAACGTGCAAAATAATGTAAATTCATTAACTAGTCGACACAAACACAGAAACTAAAACATATAAAAGAGGGACTCACTGGTTCTCGAATTTTCGGTGGTGCAACCACCTTTCTCAAGAGGAATTAGGAACAGAACTGAGGCAGAGGAGGGCCCGAAAGCAGTGGTATGAAGGAGAAGGGGGAAAATGGGGGAAAAAAAGAGGGGAAAAGAAAGGAAAAGGGGGGAAAAGGGGGGGAAGGCATTCGAGGTGAGGGGTTTGGAGGGGTAGTGTATGGCACGGGAATTTTAAAACAGGTGGGGATGGATGATATGGAAGTTGTTGGGGGCGGTGGGGGACGAAATTATGTGCATAAAGGGGGCAATTAATGTCTAATATTAATACCTGGGTGATTCTAGGAATCCAAGAGCCAGATGAAAGCTAGCTCTAATGTTTTGAATTTCAGTGGAGGGTCTGAGTGTGGGAGGGATGCTAAGACGGATACTTTAAAACATTGGTCAAAGGGAGTGTTGTGTTCGGAGGCATGTTTGGGGATTGGGAGCATACCAATAAGGGAGGAATTGTTGCATGAGGCTCGATGATTATTGATTCTAATATTAAGGGGTGTGGTACACTGTCCAATGTAAAAGGCAGGGCAAAGTTGGCACTTGAGTAGGTAGACAACATTGTTGGAGGTACACGAGGAGTAGGGAATTGGTGGGAGAGAGTTAAAGAGCGGGTGGGAGAGGGATGGGATTCTGGTTGGGAAAATAGGACATGTTTTGCATCTAGGTTTATTGCAGGGTCTGGGAGTGATTTTGGAACTGGGCGAGGATTTAAGAAGTGGATTGGTAGACTTTAGAAGATCTGATAGATTGGCGGGGCGTTTGAAAGTGACAGAGGGGCATTTGGGGAAAGGTTGGTGGTGGAATTGTGGTTTTTGAGGATAGGATAGAGGTCCTTTAGGATAGAACGCAGAGATTCTAGGCCAGGGAGATACGTGGTACAAATTGAAAGAGGATGGTTTTTCGCGGTGGTGGAAGGTGTGGGAGTGTAAGTATAGTATGTCTTCGGATCCTCTTATTCAGGAGGTATTCACGATAACCTCGTTTGAGGAGGTATATAATATATATATATATATATATATATATATATATATATATATCTAATGTATATTTAGATATCATATTTTTTATATGCGGGTCGCGGTAGTCCAGTGGGTAGAGCGTTGGACTGCTGACCGGAGGGCCCGGGTTCGATTTCCTGGCCACTCTGGGCACCTGCAGCTCCACCCAATCCATGTGATTTTTCGGGTACCAGATCTTCCTGGGAAACCATAACCGGTACAGGGAGAGCAAATGCCCTCCTACCCTGTGAATTTCACACGCCGTCGGGCTTAGTGCCGGCTGAACTCTACCATCACCTACCAAATCGACCTTCGGGTTGATTACTGTGTTTATGGTTTATATACCTAATAACTGCCTCGATAAGCCGGAGTTATTTAATGAGGAGATTTTGAGATCATATGTCATAGTTGCTCAACTTTAATTACCCACTATGGAGTAAATTTAGCTTTATATAATGTATACAAAATCAATTTAAATTACCTAACTGTGGGCAAACCACTCCTTTTTTCAATACGACATGGAAATTATTTATCTAATAATGAATAATCCAGGAGTGAACACACGACGATCTAAATGTTAACGCTTTTAGTGTAGTGATGGGACAGCTTAAGTCCAACCACATTCGTAAGCGAGATAGAAAATACAGAACAGGAAATAATAGTTAAAAGGAAAAGGGGAGAGTTACTCTTACTAGATTTGATATTAGGACAGTGTCAGCTTTGGATATGAAATCGACGTGTTCCAATTAACTAATCCATTCTCGAGAAGTCATCACACAGAGAAGGCCAAGCGAATCACCATGCCAGAGCACCCTCAACGACCAGTCGTACCACCTAAGGTAGCGTACAGTAACTCCTCGCCCTCACGGTTCCCCGTTCCATCTACAATAGTCTTGACTGCTACTTTGGAGTATTAAGTGTTCTTCCACCGTGACGTCATTTGACGGAAACTCAAGCAGACTGTGAGCTTACAGTGTGGTCATTATAAATAAATAAATATATGTATTTATATATAACAAGTAAACATATGTATAACAATAAAATAACAAGTGATACGTAAATTCCGTCTAGGATTCAGATTCCGAATGTATGATAAATACGTCTTATGCCTTTCATCAATATTACTTCATAGTAAATGTTTCTGAAGCTCTCAATGGTATGACAATCGAACAATAATATATAATTATGCATATATTAACTAGATCAGCCAAAAATACGAATGCCTTTTGCACGAATGATTTATTGATTTCATTATTTTAAAAGGTACGTGTATTGAACACTCAAAATATTTATTACCGTATAGAACATTCTACTGTGTCATTCTGCAATAGCTTTTCCCCAGATGAAGTTGTGGAATGATAGTTAAATATTTAATATCTCGGACACTACGATGGAATATCGCTTTCCTCCGCCATTCCGACGTGAGGGTACTAATCTAATTTCTCGAAGCTTAAAAACGCCTCTTACAACACTGCATAAATGACTATTATAGGTATTTATTGTTTCTCATGCCTACGGCGCGTACCATCTTAAGTGTGTCCAAATTAAAACGGCAACCTTTCGCTGAGAATTTTCTCCCGTTTCCGGAGAAAATCTCATTAAGGACGAAATCCACTTTATAACATTCATTTCGCGTGCTGTTTTTAGGGTAGGAGTTAAAGTGTATTTTAGTTCCCCGGATAAACTGCAGCGATGGAGCCGTTAAAAGGTTCAAAAAGAGGAGTCAGAAGCCTGGATTTTTTTTCACAGAGTCATCGACGCTTTTAACGAACAAGAACGGCGACGCAGTGAATAACAGCCACTCATAAAACATTACAGTTTTTATTTTCCGGCCCCAACACCCCGTCCTAAGCCGGCCAACCCCCCACCCCCACCCCAGACTGCATTGCGGTGGGGGCGGCGGAAGACGGACACTCTCCCTCCGTGCACTTTTAGCCCGCGAGAGCCGAACCTTCCCGCCACCACGCCCCCGCGCCCCGCCCTCAACCCCCGCCAATCTCTTTGTTCGTGAACTCGTCCTAGAGACGAATGCACTCGCTCCTCGTGGCGAAAGAAAAGAAATGAAGCGCCCGGGAAACGCACGGCCCGCCGGAATGCAACCACCGCACTCGATTCGGGTCCGAACCTGTTCCCAAAGACAGAGCCACTCCAATTTATTTCCCGGTGCTGACGGAGCATGGATGAGGGCCGAGGGACAGAGAGTGAGCGAGTGGTCGACGAGATTGGGGGTTGGGGGGAGAGCGGGATGTTTGCAACGGGGGTCGTCTCGAGGGGAGTCGAAGCAGGATGAAGGGAGGGGATAGGAGGACGCAACGAGCCTCGGATGTTTTTACGACAAAATTTGATGGCTAGGGGAACTATCAGTAATACGGCCATCCCGGCTATTAAACCCGTCATCGCGGATGCTGCCTCTCTGGTTCTCCGCGCCGTCCCTCCCCGCATCGCAATACGGAGGTGCCCCCCCCACCTCCGCCAAGAATCGCTCCTCGGAGATCTGCGCGTCGAAGAACCCGGCTGAGTTCTCAGAACTGGTAGGGAAAGCCGACCTGTTTGCAACGCTAACATCTTCATGTGAAACAATTCTCTTTTGCGAGAATTTGCTGGTCAGTCGCTTCCTTTTAAGAAAGCTTACAAGTGAACAGATGTAAAATTCGGTTTGGTGACTGTTACCTAGTGACAAATTCTTAGATTCTACATGCTCTTCGACAGCTTCACTCTCTTGACTAGGCTAACTACAAAAAATATACGATTTTAGGCTATGTCAGGTGAGTCAATTCATTTTTACTATTTTCCCCCATGCATTCCCATCCTTGCATGATTTCGCTTGTTATACTTTCTTGCAATTGTTCATTCATACTCTGCTCCTGAGAATTCAACAAGATATTCCTCTTTTCGAGAGTTCCTTCGGCCATAACCTTCCTTGCCTTTTCAATCCTTTAATCGTGATTTGAGTCTCGTCCTTCCTCTCTCAACCAAACTAACCACTCCACTCATACTGTACTCCACTATTCTCGGTGCATCCAATGTACATTATTTCATGGCCCACTCCTCCTTCAGCGTGTCTCTCTCTCCCTCTATTTCCATGAAAACCATTCCTTCCGTTCCCCATGAAGCGTTATTGAGCACCACGTTTAGTCAATGTGCATGTATTTATGCTATCCTGGAATAGCCGAGTTTCACTCGTCGAAATGTTCATTGGCTGCCCGAACGGGCAAGTATATACCGTCGCGGTGAGTGAGGTCTCACCTTTACCGGTCATCACTCCCATCAAACTTGTTTTTGCTAAAATAAACAAGTTTAATAAAAATTTACTCTACATTATCCCACTTATCTTTCTAACTTTCTTTGTACCTGGAATTTCACAGGATATGCTAACCAAGAAGGAATGAATGCAAAATCGTACGCAGTGAGTGCAAAAAAAATCAGCGAAGAAACATTTGACACCATTCAATTTTAATCTTTGAACTGAAGACTGAGAAGAACCCTTTCATCGGTGGGGATTATTTTGAAATAACTCATCATTATTGATGTTATTTTTCATTATGTTTCTAACAATTCTTTTACCTTTCAGAAGTGAAAGTTAAAATACTAACAGTTAAAGAATACAACTGAAATGTCAGAGAGTTGCTAATGAAAAGAAATACTTATGAATCTGTGAACTAGTTTCCCAAATATTTACTTTATACAATTATTATTCATCAGAATAGAAAAATTAAGTCTAGCACTGTTGAGAATAGTGGCAATGAAATTCCTTTTAAATATGAGCTACCGGTTCAAAACTTATTGTGACTTCAATACAGGGGTAGTTGCTGAACGAAACATTCAGTTTCCTAATGGGACAACTGTAAATGCAGCACCAATCGACACCGTGAATAATATTTATTAATTTACTATCCAGATGTTTCGTGGTATTAAATCATTACGTTCCAATATTGGATTGGATTGCGTTCTCTCCTGAACACACTTTGTTCACTTCATTAAATGTGGTGGAAGTGTTAAATTATCTTAAATGCTCCCACGGCAATGACCATTTTCACCATAATCACGCGTGTTGCAACCCATGCCTCCAGCAGGATATGAACCCGCAACCTATTGGTTAAACAACGATTGCACCGCCCACGAAGCCAACTCAACCGGTCTTATTTTCTTCATTCAAGAAATCACGAGTAATTGGAGTTTTAGATAATACATATTCTGGTATGAACGTGCATGCATGCCATCGGTTTGCTCGGGGTTTCCTGAACGGCGTCGTCGACAGACAGCCGCGAAGTTAGACTCAAAACGCCGACCGGTTTATCTAGAAAAGCCTTTACCGAACACAATAATTCCGTAGGCCTCAATTAAATTTGTAGGAAAATATAAACTGTCATTCACGATGATCACGCGCAATCCATAAACCCAGTTACAGCGAGCACCAATCAGCATAAATCGCATTTAATTTGAGCTAACAGTGAATACGATTAAACCCAAGTGGTGCCAAACCTCGCAGTTCGCAATTAAAGAATGTATTTCACATTCACGCTTTCATTCGATTATGAGTGGGCCAATTCCTCTGCTTGAAGGCACGACATATAGAATTAGGGAAAATATCGAGTAAGATGCTCCAAGAAACAAAACAACGTTGCAAGAGCCGGGAGGGGGTGCGGATAAAACGACCTTGGACACGGGCAAAAAAGAGCAGTGCAAATTTCAAACTCGTCTTGTAATTAGTTCACTGTCATATTTCGCATGAAGGAAAGGCATTTTTTGTGCGATACCATATAGTTAATGTTACGACTAAATCCGTTGATTATGTGATGGGCGATATTCCTAATACAAGCACTTCACATTCACCAGAATTAACAAGATAAAGGACAATATATTGAAGGTTCGCTTCACGTACTTAGCCATTGACAAATTAATACGAAGTAATTTGAAAAGAGACAGCAAGGAGCCTTGGTGGTGTAACTGAGAATGAGGAATACAGTAAAACAAGAAAGAATATTAAACGCTTATTGGGAAAGAAAAAAACTTTGTCCTTCCACATATTGTGGAAGAGCAAAGTATTTTTTTCCGATATGAATCGCTTCAACAAAGTGACGCCTCAAACCCTTCTATTTGACGCTTTATTGGCAAAATCAGGATGACAGGCAGAGATTGGAAGCTTTTGAGACGTGGGTGTGGAGAATGATGAAAAAGGTGAAGTGGACAGAGAGGAAAACAAGCGAATAAATGTGGTCTACATGTGGTGGAGGAAGAGAGGGAATTGTTAGCAGACATCATAAAGAGGTAGATAAGATGGTTGAAGGGCGTATAGATTGTCAATAGGATGTTGGAGACTGTGATAGAGGGGAGATGGTTAGGCAAACGAGAAAGAAGCAGGAATAGGAAAGGGGTATTGAACGGAATGAAGGGAGGAAGGAAATATGTGGAACTGAAGAGGGGTGGTATCGGACCTTTGTTCAAAGAGACTTGGGAACTGTCCCTGTACCGTTCGGTAGCTTGTGTCCGACCAAAAACTACCTTAACCGGTTGATAACCTGTAATGATGATTATATATCGAAGTCAGTTCGGAAATTGAGCTTGTTAGCCATGTGTAATTTTTGGTGACATTGAACAAAACAACTGGGGAACACTGTGAGGTGATAGCAGAGAGAAGGATACATTTGAGAGGAGCAAAATATTACGCGAAGGTCGAAGCGATGAGCGTTTGGGGTTCAGCAGTTTACGGAGGCATTTTAGAGTGAATAGCACGGGACTCACCTTTCTTCAGGAAGACTTCACTCGTGACTGCGTCTTCTTCTGATCTTCTGATACAACCTTGGGAAGGGACGACAGCCAACGGATGCCACCTATTGTTGCCAAGAGAGAAAAAAATAGGTACGTAAAATAAATTCTAAGTTCACAGTCATGCTAATTGATTTCTAAAAAAGATAAGTCTTGAATCAAGTTCGTAACTGGAATATGTGAGAAGAGTAGTCTTTCGCCCAAAGATCGTTTTTGTTTATTGAAGATTCGCCTTCATTTACGTACTATGCAACATTTTAAAACTCAAATTAATGTGTTAATTAGGAATAAACATTCACTAAATATACACGAGGAAAGTGGCCATTAGGGAAATGACAGCCTAAGCCAATTAAAAAACCAAAAATAGAAATAAGGATAAATTAATCAACCAGACTCGGGGAAATTCTCTTTTATTGACAAAGGCGATAAGAGACTGGAACATGTATCTGGGCACTTCCTCAATACGAGTGCAAGTCATTTATTAAGGTAAATAAATAGAACCTGTTTCCACCAGATAAGTGCCCTGTGGCAAGGAATTATGTCTAATGTTAATAAATATTTAGATACTTCGTTTTAACGGTTTGTATCTTCTCGAGTTTTTTTTCTTTTGCCAAGAAGGAATACGAAAAATCCCCTTCCCCATCCATGGTGGGCCACCGGCAAATTTTCCATTCCCATTCAACGGAAGTGGCTCTTCCCCATCCCCTCCGCCCCCTCCCTCTCTCGCCGCCTCTCACTCACCCCTCGCCCCGAGTACAGCGACCTGCCCTGATGGATTAATGACCTCACAGAGAGAGAGAGAGAGAGAGAGATCAACAATTCGTCAACTTTTTTAGGAGCGACAGCTACGTAAAGAATAGGGAGCGGCCTTTCTTCTCAATCCCGTTCCCACTTGTCACCCCAGAAACGTCAGCTGTCCGACCGGACCAATGGGGACGCTTCCGCGCAAAAGGTGTGTCGCTTTCCGATCATCAATTTTAATGAAGATGACGAAGAAATCACAAGTAAAAAAGTGATGAGGAAAAACACTCAACGGGCTCTTATATCGACTTTCCAGGGTGTTGTAGGCCTCATTTGCATGCCACCACAACAAGTTTTAGAATTAAAAAAAGTAATTAGCTGTAAAAACACCGAAAAAGAGAAGGCAGCTAATATACGAGCCCCTGTGCACTGATGCGCAAGCGAAAACATTTCGATTCAAACCGATTATGTATAATTATACCTCCCTTTGACTAAATTAATACCTTTTCGACAAAGAATCAACGTTTCCGACCCGACTCGGTCGTTTCCGCGTCACATATAACTATAAATATGCTCCGAACTAACAGCGCGAAACGACCAAAATATCGCATAAAATATTGACAGCAAAATAATACGAATGAAGGTAGTTTCTGAAATTGTAAAGGGAAATTTAAATAGGATTCACTCATAGCGGAAAAAATTAGCCATAAAATATGTGGTACAAGTAAAACCTAGAGGGATCGTGTCAATTCAATCACCTGGCGACCAGTGTAGCAAAACCTGGATATATTTTTTTCATTAAAGACTCGATTCGATTGAAAATCTCTAAATTCCAGAGTCATAATTTGGGTGAAGGAACAAAGACAAATAGCGGTAAAATTCCAGTGCTTTTTAATCAAGCGCTAACACCGTGCATCGGCTCAATTTACAGCAAATGTAATGCAAACAGCACTTAAACAGGAGTGATTCATAGAGCTACAAAATAAAACAACACAGCGGTTAAGATACGCAATTTAGTAGAAGATCCACTAGATGGTATAATTTTTAAGAAATCGCCAAATATCTCGTCGAAATTTTGAAAAGAAGGGAGAAAGAAGAACTACATCAGAAAATGAAATTGCGATTTGCTATGATTATATTTTATTTTTAAAATTGCAAAAATAAAAAAGGAGAAACATTAATGTGAATTTTTCAGTTTTGACGTGATATGTCAACTATGGCTTATTTCATCATTTCCGGTCTATTAACCCCCAGTCGAAGGCCTTTTGCCCACGATTTCACATCTGGAGAGTGTGATAAGAGGAGAGAAGACAAAAATTATTTGATTCCTAGCCAAGAAATATTGAAAAAAAGGAAAGGCCGGAAGATAGCGATCGGTTTGAAAGTCCCATTGCAAGACATGCCTTTAGCAGTAGGTGCTAGTTGAATCTTAGACAAGGCAGACGTTTTTATCCCCAAACCGAAGTTGGATAAGATATATTTTGCGGTGCAGACTAGGATATTCTTAAGTACAATAACTTCGTACCTTTGTATTCCCTATCCTATTGCCACAACCGCAAAATAATGAGCGTTTTCTATCCACATGAGTCGCTTGAAGCCCCAAGCGGCATGTGGTGCAGTAAAATGGGATAGTCGTAGATATGAACGAACTGGTGGACAGCCTTTCACTTATAATCTCGTACCACGTTTATAAAATGTCTCAGCACATGGCAACAAGATATTCGTCAAATGGTAGGCCATCGAATTGTATCTCAACTTTGTGCACACAATGCTCAGCCTCATACGGTCCACGAGGCATTGAAACAGATGTAAAACATCAAAGTATTGCATTGATCGAATACATTTGACGGATTTTTATGCTTTCATAAATGGTTTTTCTGTTCTAGCGTGACTTACAAAATGAAATTCGGAACAGAAAGTAATAAATTATACACCAATTTCTACCGGTTCAACATAAGCAGAAACGTAAAGATGTTCATCTACACATCAGTTTTTAAATTATATATTTCCAATAAGTACCATATTATAGCACCATGGACATTTAAAATTTATAAATGGCTAAATTTGTTAATTAAGTGCTTTTGAAACTTCTTACCACTACCGAAAATCAGTGGCTACGATGGAGATCAGAGAATAAATAGCTGGATATAGAAAAAAATTACAATCAATGAGTTAATGGAACAATTTCATGGTTTCGGGGATCACCGTTTATAGTCCTGTACCTATAGGAAATGATTATAAGAGACACTCGATTCGAAATCTGGAGCCAGCCTATAGGAAAACCCGCAAGCAGCATGTCAGTGGAAGAATAACTTGAAAGGTCCAAGATCACGACTGAATTCCTCAGTAGTAACGAGTTCTCATTGGTGGACAAATCTTTTGGATCCTCTTTCAAGGCACGCATTAAATATTTCCAAAAGTTTGCTGTTCCTTTACATTTAGTGAATTCCGAGAGTGCGTATGGAATCTGGAATGAGAGGGTGAATGGACCCTGCCTTCGGACCCACGCGGTGACTACAAGCGCTTTGCGAGATAGGGAACAAAGCCGTGGGGCGAGGGTTGGAAATATGCATCGATCGCTTTATAATTCAAGCCGCTACACCCACTCCATCGAAAGCCGTTGGATGAACCTTTGAAAGCGGACTCCTCCCATTTCGTGCATCTCCCGTAATACAAGCTGAATCGCACTCACCTGCGGTTTCGCGGTAAGACGGTGGGTGTTCCCAAATAAAGCTTTCTCCGATAAAAATAATTCCACTTGCACGAGGACTTTGAAATGACGTTTTCCTTACCTTGCAGTATCTTGAAATTGTTCGGGAGGAACTGGGCGAGGCGATGGTGGAAAATAGGTAACCGCAGCCAATGCCGGAGGAGAACCCATAACCCCATCTCTTACCGCGAACTTAAATTAAACGCTGCTATAAATAAAATATTTTCAGATCATCAGGGCCGTCCTTCCCTTCATTAAATAGTAATGAACAACGGTGACTATCGTGGCGTTCGACATTTGCAAAAAAATGTGAGCTGTAACAGAAGCAGGTCAGTTTTCCCTCAGGCCCGTTACATTAAGGATATAAGCTCTCCATCCGACCGCTAAACTGGTGTGTGTTTAGGTTAGAATATTCATGACAGCGAGGATATAAAAAAGCCATAACAATATTTAGGGTATTCATTATATTAATGTCACCAACTAAACATAGTATTAGTAAATGAAAAAGAAACATAACAAAACCGAATTGACATAGCAAGACATATTGGCAATCTTGGCGTAGATGATTGCGGATCGAAGAGTAGTGTGCGAAAGTAAACGTCGGTAAGTTATGGGCTTACAAATGATAACCAAAGTAAGGCGTGCCACGCAATCAAGTTGCCGGGAGTAGAAAGCCACATTTAAACCGAGTCAATTTGCTGAAATAAAGTAAGTCCGTTCGTAATGACATCGGAATGCTCTCGGGATGCTGACGGAAAAGTATTCGGCACGAGCAAAATTATAGGTGCAAACTTGTAAAAAAAATACTGAACATGGTGTCAACGGATCTACTATTGCCATTATAACTATGGATACAAAGGCCAGCTTTTAAATGGTAGGGTCAAAAAACCTAATGGAAGAACACACTCAAAATCTGTAAACGATACAACCATAAGTTCAAACTTGACAATTAATCTAGAATCTAGATAAATTTACGTCAAAATCTATTCTACGGTTGTACCAATTTTTATCTGTTTTGAACTGGCTCTAGGAATATGGGGAATGGTCATGGGTCGGATGTATTTGAGACATGAGGCCTGACTAGGGAGTTTGAGTTTCGCATTGATTTCCACAGTGAAATTGAACCCGATTGTGAATGTATTAAGGCCATGCGGATCCTTGTAAATGCGAAAGGGCCGGATGCAAACTGAAACTATAAGGTCATGTATAAAATAAAGAGTTCATATTTGTCACCTGCGTGGTGTAATCTGGCATGACAGCTCGAGAATAATGGGATACTTTATGGGAGAGATTACTAAGAGGAGAAGTCGTAAATGCGCGAAAATGTGTTAATTATCAATTACATCCCCTGTCTCGTGCAATTTTCTGCATAATGGAGATTTTGTTTTAGCAACAATTTGTCTGCGTCAGGATAAGTACGCGGAAGTCAAAGCAAGTGTTTGGCAAAGGCTACCGCGACTTCAAAAGAAAAGTAGCCGATAGACTCTACGCGATTATTTCCAGTGCCGTTTATCATCCGAATAGATACACATCTCTAGCTATAAAATCCGAGAGACGGATGGGGGAAGCGAAAAAAAAGAGAAGAAATCAGCGAAAATATGGGAGGCACCTTGGACGGGCGTGCGGAGAGGGACGCAGGAATGCAGTTTTCTCTTGGCCGACCCAGCGACCGCCATGCAACTGCAATCGGCAAATTTGGGTCCCTCACCTCCTGATAACTGGCGAGGCAGGGCCGGTTTGGTAACAATAAGGTCGGCAGGAGTGGTTTTTGTGGGTCGCGGACCTCGACCACGCCTGGTCTCGTGTAAAGTCGTACCGTTTAATTGTGATTCTCGAGGAGGGAGATGAAAAATTGCTTCGCGCTTCTCTTTGGTGCAATTCCGAGGGGAGGAAAGAAAGCGGACCTCTGAATTGCAGTGTATAATTCACTGCTTGAATCGACATTGCCTCGACGACTTACTGCAGAAGATCAATGTACATGTATTCATCACTAAGGAGAAATTTTTAACTGAATCTTTGCATATGAAAGTAATCAAGAACCAGAACATATCCAAATCCCCCTGGTTACAAACGTACATATACTCGTACTTAGGTCTTAGACTTAGGTCTTGCGATGAAGAGATGCCACGTGATATTTTACGCAACTTTTAATAGTAATAGTCAAATTTTTACATCAATGTTCAAAATCCGATGTTTTAGTCGAAGTACTGTTTTCAAACCTATGCAAAATAAATAAAGTTTTTTGCTACTTCACATTAAAAAAACACTTCTTAAGCAGTATTTTTGCCTCTTAATCGAAAACAAAAACTAAATTTGTGGCATGTCAAAATACTTCCATATAAATAACCGTAACTAGGAGAAAATACACATGTAAAGGCTTTTCTGCTTGTGATAGCTCGCGACTAAGCAAGGACCTCCAAATGTTAAAATAAAATGGAATATGCGAAATTAACCAGGGGGATTTGGATAGATATCAAGGGAAATGGAGTATCATTTGTGGATGCGGAAAAGGGCTTGCGAGAAATAGGAATTACATCCGAGCACATGAAGGAAAAATCGAGGAAGGCGATGGGCAGAATAAGGTAATACATTTGAAAAAGTAATATATACAAAACATTCAGAATTGGAAGAGGAAAAAGTATCGTCATTTGTCGCACACGGATGCCTAATCAATGGGCTTCCGTGCATTCATAAGTCTTTTTAGATTTTATTCCATAACATTGGTGCGTTATATCTCGGCTAACCATCCTCATACACATTTTCTTCCAAAATCTCGTATATGATGATTGAAGTTATCACGTATCTTTGACGCAGAGTTTGATTTTCGGTAAACTTCATCTTTGTTTACGGGTTTCAATAAAATAAGCTGCTCAAATCGAGTGGTTGTGTTTGCAAACGACGGCGATTACGTTCGAGTGTCAAGGTTGAGTTGGTGACTGCATTAATTCTGTGCAGGCAAGACGGACTCCTTACACAAAATCTGGTCCACAAACAGCAGGGAACAGGGAAGAGCCCTGACTGCCGTTTATACATCCAGAAACTGGAGTGAAAGAAAGAGCAAGAAGTGGGTACACCCAGTGACAACGACGAACATCAGTGGAGGTGTTAGTGATACAAACTACTCTTCCATTGAATCATCGTCGATTCAGTAGCGCATCATCAACGGAACTGATGACATTGTGCCACCATGACCTTTCTTCGTGAAAAGTATGAAGTTTTAATTTTTTATAGAATACAGACATGGATTCATCAAAGAATCACAAAGTACTGTAAACGAACTGAAAGTCCGACTTTCATGTGAATATAAAATATTTTTTGTGAAACAGGTGAGAAGTGGAAGACTACGTGAGCAAATTGTACGAGTCCCTTGAAACTGACAATGTATGGAATTCTGTAGCCAACATTGTGTGATCAGAAAATCAAATGCACAAACTACTACGTAAACAAAATATTTTTCAACTGTAGCATTAACGTTTTTCAAAATGCATAGTTATGAGATAATAGAAACGTAAAGAGGGAGAGGACATTGCCAACGGTAGATATTACGAAATTGGAATTTGACGAATGCTTGACTGCATGCTTTCAAAACTTAATTTTGAAAGCGAAACAAAATGGCACAAAATATGGTTATTTGCATAACTTAGTTAAAAACTGATATTAACTCTTGCCAAAACAATTTTCCTACAGAATTGATTGAAAATGGAAATGACTTGGTGAAACGGTAAATATTTTTTTTTCTAAAATGGATAATTTATGGATCGACCTGAATTTCAATACAACGAACATGAATATGTGCTGTGAGGAGTTGTTGTGGTTTAACTGGCCGCACGCTCATAATAAACAACATTAGGTCTTGGCCAATATATTGGGATGAATTTTTGACAGTGTTTTCTCACTTACATATTGCAAAAAGAGAATAATGATAACTTTGTTAGTTCCACTGATTTTTATTTTAAAAATGACCGGTTTCGTTGAATAGTCGACATCCGACGAAACTGGTCGTTTTTTTTAATAAAAAAAGCTCTTTATCCATATTGAATGTCTCCTTAAGATTCTCCCAACAATTCCCTTTCTTCCCTCACCATACCTTTCACTTCCTCATTTGTTTTCCTTTCGGTCCTTTTCCCTTTCCCCGTCCTTCTCAGCAGCCACGTTTGAAAAACCTCCAATCAATGTGTACGTCTATCCTCCTGCTTCAATGAGCATATTTCCGCGCCGTATAAAACCACGCTCCATATCACGGTTTTGATGAGTCTTTTAGTAACAATATACTCAACACCCCTGTCATTCATTCCCTCCTATTAACGGTTTCAACAGAACTAGTTCTCAAAGACGAAGTGTACAAAGTAGTAGGGTGCTTATTTTTGCTAAAAGATCACTCTTGCATTCGTTGATTGAGCATAATTTTAAATACTTCCCGTATTAGTCTGAGAAAGATTCACGGAAAGTGAAATGAAACGGGTTGAGAAAACTTAAATTTCAATTTAATGTGAACAAAATAATGAGATGTTTGATGTGGAGGAGTTTAACTGTGCAAGTCTTCCTGAAAAGTGAGATGACCATATTACCAAATGTGAGCATAAATTCATATTCCATGAACCACTATTTTGTTTGTGTACTGTACCATGATATTTTCAATATACCATATTGCATTTGCAGGTGGAACAGTTTACTTATCTCGGAATTGTTTTGGACCAAAATAGTTACAGTAGTAACGACGTAAGAAGGAGAATTGCGCGAGGCAAAGAGGCTTTCACAAAGAGGAAGGAGATGATGACAGGGACGTTGAGTAAGGTTGTTAAAAAAAGTCTTGTTAAAACTTTGAAATGGAGCGTCGTCATGTGCAGGGCGGAAAATTGGCATTGAAACATGATGGTAGACGTAGATTCGAGGCTTTCGAAATGTGGGTGTGGAGAAGTTTGGAGAAGGTGAAGTGGGCAGAAAGGAAAACAAATGAGGAGGTGCTATGCATGGTGGGAGGAATAGGATAGAGATGTAGGACGGAATGAAGGGAGGGGAGGAAGTATGCAAAATTGAAGAGGGGTTAATTTAGAGTAGGATGTCGGATTACGTTTTGTTAGAAGAGAATAGGGAATCGTCGCTGTAGCTTGTGTCCATCCAAAAACTACCTTAATTACGTAGATTACCGATAATGATAATATGGAATTACAATATAGTGCTGGTTAAACTTTATAAAACACTAACTCTTGATTATGATAGAACATAGTTACTATTTCTCTGGCCTTATAATATGCCAGAGCAATATAAGCGGCCAGAAACCTTCTGACAAACCTTGGACTTATGTATGCCAATTTGTAAGCTTAATTCTTAAATGAACAAAAAAAGTCTTTCCATTATAATGAAATTCTACAAATTATTGGCCCCAACTATCTCTCACACAAAAAAACAGCTGAACCGTCGTGGCCCGTATTCGGTCAAATCGAAAGAAAAAGAAATCGGATGTAATTTTTCGAAGCTTTATTAGCCTTCGTAATTTAAAGCTTAATATTTTATTAGTCATATCTCAAGCTGTTAAATTAATCCAAACCTTTTCAAAGGTTTGACAAAACAATCAAAATTAATTAAAATTTGCATTGCTCCAATCATACCAATCTAAAACTCAGGTGTAATCAGAGGGAGGAAACCAAAAGAATCTACCATTCTATAAATAAAAGAAAGCAAGGCATCCCCTCCCGTAATTTAAGGCTGGATCACACGAGAAACCGCATTTCTTCAATACGACGGGAAGAATGTTTCACCTCATCTTCAGAATGTTACCCTATACCTAATCGTTAATCCCTAAAGCATGCTTTTCAACGTAAAATCCAAAGCTATGATTGACTCACAAGAAAAAATTAATTTGCCGACGTTTTTTACATCAGAAACCGTGTAGTGTGCCTCCGTCCAGATATGGTAGTTGCTCAAAGCATCCCATAACCACTCGAAAGGGGAGAACCCTTTAACTCGTGGGTAAACATAAGAGCATAACAAACTCATCGCGTTGGACCACTTCCTTATACGAACATTACTAAAGCCATTACTTTTTCCGGCTGTCGGGCAGAATGGAGTGAAATGATGGAGGGAGGATGAAATCACGCGTCATTTTTTTCGATATCTTCAAAATTGCAGGGCGGCGTGGCGCATCGTTGGAAAAGGGGGGGGGGGGGAGAGAACGAGTGAAAGAGATGAAAGCCGATCCGGTTTTTGAGAGATCGAATTGCCGCCGCGCTCGTTTCCAGCACCACTCTCTTCACGCGCCACGAGGTGCACACCCTGGCCACTCGGGGCGGACGACTACGCCCTGCCGGCCCGGAAAAGCGGAGGGTCGGAGGGACTGGTGCCGGCTCTCTCTCTCCCTCACTCGGGGGAAGGGGGGGCTTCTCAACACCCGATGATCCCGGGGGGGGGGGGGAGGCGCAAGGAGTGCAAGCGGCCAGGTCTTTTTCCTCCCCCTCTCCAAGGGGGATGTCAGGCCGGATCTGCTCGGTGTCGACATCTCAAATAAATTAAAACACGAGTATTGTCAACGTCCAATCGGAGTCAAACATTATCTGCATGTAATATAGAATTTCTAATTCGGTATAACCTGCAGCAGGAGTCTTCGGTGACTACGTGATGGTAAACTTAAACAATTATTTGATTTTGAGATAAAATATTCCAGTAGAATGTACGGGGTAGAATACTTAATTTTTACAAAGATATGGAAAAAAATTCAGTTGAATAGGTTATCGTACGACGAACCTATCTTAATGCACAAAACATTTCGGTTGAAGGAAAAACTTGATGATTCTTTTTTACTACTCGTATTCTACATCTCCACATGGCACTCTGCAAGACGCCGCTAGGGTGTGTGGCAGGGGATTCTTCAGCACCAGTCACCCCACCATCATTATTCATTCGATTAATCAAAATAATCTTTGACTCGTGGTTCTTCGTCTCTTTTTCAGTGTCTAAGGTCATTTGACCTGATGTATTCGAAACTACGCGACACAGGAGATGGGAACAGAGACTGAATGAGGGGTGGTCAATGATTTTTATTATCTTGTAGTTTGCCGTTTAAAATAGGTTTCGGATGGACACAAACTGAACACCAATACGTTCCTTAGCCTCTTTCGACAAAACACAACCTAGCATCCGAGACCACCATTAACCTTTCTTCAACTCCGCACGTTTCTTTCCCCCTTCATTCAATGCAACGTGTCTACCCTTTCCCACCCCCTCCTTTGTGTACCAAACGTCTCCCCCCCTCTATCGCAGTCTTCGGCATCCCATCGTCAATTAAAATGCTCTGCATCCAAATTTCCCCCTACTAAGGATCTCCGTCAACGATTCTCTACCCTCCCCACAATGCTTGTTTTCCTTTCTTTCTATTTCACATTTCCTGTCCTTCTCTATCATCTCCCCTTCACCACTCTATGCCTGTCATGCTCCCCAATGTACGTATATTACTCTTAAGTTATAACCCCGTTTTCCTCCCAACTCACCTCCCACTGACCTGAAATATCTATATTCCCTCTCTTCATCTCCCGATTTACAATTTAAATGTTCTAAACACCGTCCTAAAATGCCATGTCCCTATTGTACATGTCTCGGGCCTTCTGCGTGTCGTCTTATTCCCTGTTGATGTCGATTTCGCTTTGTAAGGAATGCGTGAGTGATGAAGACTGCAGGAGCCTTTCCACTCGTGCTCTCAGCCTCTCGATGACGCCGGGTCTCAGTTTAATAGTTGTATCCATCATATTTCCTTGGGATAAATAACTGAGGTGGTTTCCCATCGCCTTCCTTAATAGTGCTTTCAACGTGACACTTAGGGCGGGAGTTAAACAAGCAAACGAGTTAGCAAGTGGTGTTGGTAAATTATTTCAAGTGACAGATAATTCTTTTGCAAAAACATTTGAAATATGAAAGTTCAATTTATACTTGTATGTTGTAATTACAAATACATTCTTATAAATTATCTTTATGAAATATTCGAATGTTTTAAAAAAGAAAAAATAATTGAAATGAAATTTTTATTATTCATTTCAGTTTGCAATTTCCCTAGTCGCTGAATTTATTTTTGGTGTTATTGGCTCCTCACTGAGGAACAGACACTGCGAGGACTACATTTCGTCTGGCTCCTACCCTTCGCCTTATCTGGCAAGGGTCATGCCAGGAGCAATCATTATTGCCCATTAGCACAGCTCTTTGGGTCATCAGAATGCACAAGCCCTTCCACCACGTCAAGATTGTAGCTCATCGGGAGGGGATCAGTAATGGGAAGTGTGAGTCAGTCCAGAAGAAAGACAGTCCCTTAACGACGTTAAATTTTAATTAAATGCATAAGTCGTGCTACGGGTGGGCGGCATGGGGATGGCCTCAGCTAAATATAAACGTAGGCTGCGATGTGATTGACACAGTAAGATTTCAGATGATCAAGCCATAAGTTATCAGGCAGAAGCAGTTAATATTGAGAGCTTCACAGGAGAAATATGACAGTTATGAGATTATGACTTACCGATGGCGTTATGGAGCTGTTTCACCCACCTGAATATCCCCTTTCCTTATACCTATTCATATGTTTGAATGAATATTTGTGCGCCGTATGGCGGGATTTGCAAGTTTCAATGTGTTTGGCCAATGTGGCTCGTCTCTTCTTCTGGCTATGCGTGCCATAAAACGCACCGTTCCTATCCTTTATAAGATCGTATGAATGCTTTTCTACTATCCTTTCCCCTTCTTGTGTCACGTCTATTTCTCCTTTGGTTGGTGAAACAGCTCGATAACGCCATCTCTCGGGCAATATGTATCGGAGTACTATGGCGCTTGATAAGATCGCAGATCTCAAGGTAATTCAGGTTTCCTTATTAAATTAAGTGGTAGAGCATCCGCCCGGCAAGTGGAAGGCCCGTGGTTCAAATCCCGGATAAGGAAATATTTTTACTTTCGTGATCTGCTCAAAAACCGCCTTCCCCACATGTCCTGTGTTCGCCTTTTATGTGTTTTCCTATCCCCTTTCCTTATACCTATTTCTATGTTTGATTGAATATATATATATATATATTCATTCATACACATACATACACACACACACACATATATATATATATATATATATTCACTTTCTTGGAAAAGCCACGAACGTACACAATAAAATTCACTAAATAGTCATAGCAAACACAGAAACTAAAACATATTAAAGAGGCAAACTGCTACTGCAGTTCTATTCCTAATTCCTCTTGAAAAAGGTGGTTACACCACCGAAAATTCGAGAACTAGTGAGTCCCTCTTTAATATGTTTTAGTTTCTGTGTTTGCTATGACTATTTAGTGAATTATATATATATATATATATATATATATATATATATATTATAATTCACTAAATAGTCATAGGCGGCGGGAGTAATAATAATTACTCCTGGAAGGGTCACCCATGCCAGATAGGTCGAAGGTTAGGAGCCAGGCGAAAGGTAGTCCACGCAGCGTCTGTTCCTCAGTGAGGCGGCTGCAATGGCGTCTGACCCCAGTGGGGCGGCCATTAAGTGATGGTGTCACGTTAAAAACACTATTGAGGAAGGCAACGGGAAACCACCTCAATTATGATTCCCAAGAATATAATGATGGGCACTATAGATAATATGAGTCCTGGCAACTACGGGACTCGGCCCAAGAGGCCGTGTGTCGTGCCCGGCAGCGGGAGAGGCAAGGCTTCCGCGGTCGTCATCCCACGAAACCCTTGCAGGGAAGAAATAACTGCAGCGGGACAGAAGACTCAGAAGAAGGCGAAAGTAGTTAGAATAGGAACCTGGAACGTCAGGACAATGTTAAGGAGAGGCAAATTAGAAAATATTAAGCGAGAGATGGAAAGAGGTAATATAGATATTTTTGGTCTCTGCGAGGTGAGATGGAAGGATAGCGGGGATTACTGGAGTGACAATTATAGAGTAATATACAGCGGCGGGGACGAGAGCCAACGAGGGGTTGCCGTAATTTTAAATAAAGGGGTAGGAAGAAGCGTAGTCAACATAGAGCAAGCTACAGATAGAATTTTACTCGTAGAGATTAAAGCAGAGCCGACGAACTTGGTCATTATTCAGGTATACATGCCACCGAGCAACCACAAGGAGGAAGAAGTCGATAGGATGTATGATGAGTTAGAGGATATCATCACGAGTGTTCCTGCAGGGAAACATTTGGTAGTGATGGGGGATTGGAATGCGACGGTAGGCGAAGGAAGAGATGGTGGTGAGGTGGGGGACTATGGGTTAGGCACGAGGAATGAACGCGGGGAGAAAGCAATTGAATTCTGCAGGAGACAGGGGTTAGTCATCACTAACACATGGTTTAGACACCACAAAAGGCGTAGGTATACATGGAAAATGCCTGGTGACTCAGAAAGGTATCAGTTAGATTACATTATGGTTAGGCACAGGTTTAGGAACAGTGTGATAAATTCGCACAGTTTCCCAGGAGCGGATGCGGACTCTGACCACAATTTAGTTGTTATGAAATGTAATGTTCGTTTCAAGAAGATAAGGCAAGGGCGGCGGGTTAAAAAATGGAATTTAGAAGCAGTAAATGAATTAACGAGGAAGGAGTATCAGCAGGCTGTAGAGAAAATGATGGATGACGGTAAAGAACTGAGTGCTATCGAAGAAAAATGGGAAAGTATCAAGAAAGGGATATTGGAAGCCGCTAAGGACACTATGGGAACCGTTAACGGGAAAAGGATAAGGAAACCATGGGTAACGGATGAGATGATTGCAAATATGGATGAGAGAAGAAGATGGAAGAATGTAAACACAGAGTTAGGCAAAATGAAGTACAAAGAGTTAAACAATAAATTGAGAAGGGCCACAAATAAAGCAAAAGAAGAATGGTGGAAAACGCAATGCGAGGATATGGAAAGTTTACAGAAGAAGGGTGAAATTGGTGCTCTATACAGCAAGGTTAAGTTATTATCGGGAAGTAAGAAGGCAAGATCTGTGCTAACAGTTAAAGATAAATGGGGTAAGATAATAGTTGAACCAGGAAAAATCCAAGAGAGATGGAAGGAATATATAGAAACACTGTATGGTAA
Source organism: Hetaerina titia (assembly GCA_037158775.1). NCBI lineage: Eukaryota > Metazoa > Arthropoda > Insecta > Odonata > Calopterygidae > Hetaerina > Hetaerina titia. Next base: position 4,639,809 of record CM073774.1, read on the forward strand.
AGAACTTAGGCCGACAAGGTTAGACATAGAAAAGGAACATGACGTAGAAGAAGATAGCTTAGGTCCAGGCATACTCGACGATGAAATAGAAAGGGCATTAAAGGAGATGAAAGCAAATAAGGCTGTGGGGGTGGACAATATTCCTGTAGAAATGTTGAAATGGTTAGGGAAAGGTGGGAAGAAGGCCATATATGGGCTGATTCGTAGTATCTATGAGGAAGGAATCTGGCCGGAAGATGTTGTGAGATCGGTGTTAGTTCCTATTCCAAAAAAGGTAAAGGATTCGTCATGTGAGGATTACAGAACAATAAGTTTGATATCCCACGCAGCTAAAGTTATTCTCAGGATCATCAACAAAAGGATAGAGAGTAAGGCAAATGATTACTTAGGGGATGATCAGTTTGGGTTCAGGAAAGGAAGAGGTACGCGTGATGCCATTGCAGTAATGAGATCACTAGTCGAGAGGAATATAGAATACAATCAGGACGTTTTTGCCTGCTTTGTAAATTTCGAAAAAGCGTTTGATAGAGTGAATTGGGAAAAATTAATGCGTGTATTGCAGAAAATAGGAATGGATTGGAGGGACAGGAGACTGATCCGCAACCTGTACATGTCTCAGACTGCTCAGGTGCGAGTGGGGAACGGAGAGTCCGGATGGGCAGTGTTAGGAAGAGGTGTAAGGCAGGGTTGCCCATTGTCACCGGTACTGTTCAACGTATATGTAGAGGAAATGATTAGAGAGGCATGGGAAGAACTGGAGGTAGGAATGAAAGTCGGAGGGGAATTCGTAAAATCGGTTAGGTTTGCTGATGACCAAGCATTAGTTGCTCAGTCAGCCAAGGGGTTGCAAGCATTGTTGAGTGAATTGGAGGTTCAGTGCGATAAATATGGGATGAGAATCAATATTAGTAAAACAAAGGTTATGCGATTTTCCAGAAAGAAAAATATTAAAATAGGCGGGGAAAAAATAGAGCAGGTAGAACAGTTTACATATCTCGGAAGTATTTTGGACCAACAGGTCAAAGTGGTAGGGACGTAAGGAGAAGAATTGCGCTAGGCAAGGAGGCTTTCTCAAGGAGGAGGGAGTTGATGACGGCGACGTTGAGTAGGGATGTTAAGACAAGACTCGTAAAAACTCTGATATGGAGCGTAGCTATGTACGGCGCGGAAACGTGGTCGCTGAAGCAGGAGGATAGACGTAGATTGGAGGCTTTTGAAATGTGGGTGTGGAGAAGAATGGAGAAGGTGAAATGGACCGAAAGGAAAACAAATGAGGAAGTACTAGAAATGGTGGGGGAGGAGAGGGGTTTGTTGAGAGAAATCCTATGGAGGCTGGAAAAATGGATGAAAGGCGTATTGAGCGGTAGTGGAATGTTGAAGAGGGTAATAGAGGGGAGAATGTTGGGCAAGCGAGGTAAGGGTAGGAACAGGATAGGGATGTTGGACGGGATGAAGGGAGGAAAGAAGTACACCGAGATGAAGAGGGACCTGATATAGATTAGTTTGCTAGGTGGGGAGTCACAAAATGTTTATTTGATAGTTGTGTCCATCCAAAACCTACCTTAACCGGTAGATTACCTAATAATATATATATATATATATTTTTTTTTAACTCCTAACAAAACCCAATCCAGCAACCTACTGTACATCAGGTCCCTCTTCATCTCTGTGTACTTCTTTCCTCCCTTCATCCCGTCCAACATCCCTATCCTGTTCTTGCCCTTTCCTCGCTTGCCCAACATTCTCCCCTCCATTACCCTCTTCAACATTCCACTACCGCTCAATACGCCTTTCATCCATCTTTTCTGCCTCCATAGGATTTCTCCCAACAAACCCCTTTCCTCGCCCACCATACCTAGTACTTCCCCATTTCTTTTCCTTTCGGTCCATTTCACCTTCTCCATTCTTCCCCACACCCACATTTCAAAAGCCTCTATCCTCCTGATTAAAAAAATCAATATTCACGCTGAAATAAAAATATACTAATAACGTATCGCTTGGATGTCTTAATTACGATGAATTTATTTTTTACCTCACCCTGCTTTATCCTACGTTTTCAGAAAGCTACAAATTTGTATGTCGTAATTTTCACGTTCAATGATAATGAGGTGTTTTCTTTTTCACATTGCTATTTACACATTGCTACTTGCTCATTTGCTTGCCATGATTGCTTGGCACCTTGCGTCGAGAGGGAGGTTACACGACGAACCGTCCAACATATCCGTTCGCCCTATTGTGCAAAAAATCAATTTGGCCTCAATTTTCACGAGCAAGTGAGATGGAATAAATGCGAGATACTACACGCCATGCGTGAATATCTAGAAGCGATTATTTTTTTCGCAATGTCTCCTGCGTTCCTTGTGTCTCGCATGAAGCAATGGAACAGATCGAACATTTTGGTGCTCCATCTCGCGGGGCGAAGGAGAGAGGTGGCCCTAAAGGGCTTCCTCGTTCTGCGGATGTCGCCGCTTTCAGGCCTCTTACCCCAGCCGCTCCCCCCTTCCCCTGGACTCTCGTCCATGGCCGACACCAACCTGCACACCTCACCCCCCTGCTAACCCCACGGAATGATTGGAGGATGCGGCCTTTGACGGGTCGCCGTGATTCCACGCAACCCTCTCTTGCCGTCCTTCCATCTCAGATGGGAGTCGTGATTCGTGGGAAGGGAGGGATGGATGGGAGAGACAGCCAAAGGCTTTTACTATGCCTTCAACACCGTTCCTTGATTCAATAATAAAATACACTCAACGCCAAACTAATTCATTGACCTCGAACATCGAGCGATGTCTTTAAGAATCGTTTTATGCGGCAACTGCTCCATGAATGATTAAAATGGTTTCGTTTGATTATTTATGAAGAGGTTAAACAGCTTCACCAAAGCTTATTGAGCCGATAAAGGTCTGCGCAGGTGCAAGAGATCAACTTTTATCCAAAGTTCTCACATTGTCAAAGATGTAATCAACTACTACGCTATTTCATATTTATTCGGCAGTTATCACGAATGTAAACTTAAGGTATTCCTTAAAAACATCACATACCTCAAAAAACTTGAATATGTTTGCCATCTCAGAACTGCATTTTAATTGCTGAGAGTTTTAAATAAAACTTTAATTTTATGAAAAGTTTTTCGTGAACATTAAAATGGTGAAAGTAGTAGGCACATACGTACAGTAAGAGAAGAATTTCACTAGGCAAAGAGTCTTTCACAAGGAGGAGGGAGTTGATAACAGGGACGTTGAGTAAGGATGTTAAGAAAAGCCTCGTGAAAACTTTGATATGGAGCGTAGTTATGAATGGCGTGGAAAGATGGTTATTGAAGCAGGATGATAGACGTAGATTGGAGACTTTTGAAATGTTGCCGTCGAGGAGAATAGAGAAGGTGAAATGGACAGAAAGGAAAACAAATGATGTAGTGCTATTCGATGGTTTCTGGCTCAACTTTGTGGAAGTTCATATTAATTAAATGAAGAACTCAATGTATTTTTCCACTGTTCTTTATTTTGGTACCACAAGTTTCAAAGAAAAATACATTGAGTTCTTCATTTAATAAGACGGGAGTGATAGGTATGTTGGGCGAGGAGAGGGGATCGTTGGGAGAAATCATAAGGAGGTGGGAAAGATGGATTAAGATGTATCGATCGTCAGTGGGATATTAAAGGTTCTGATAGAAAGGAGAATGATAAGAAAACGGGGAAGGGGTAGGAACAGGATAGGGATATTGGACGGGATGAAGGGAGGAAGGAAGTACACAGAGATGAAGAGGGACTTGTAGTAGAGTCGGAGGTTGGGTTGTGTTTTGTCAGGAGAAACAAAATAATTATTTAGTAGTTGTGTCCATCCAAAACCTGCCTTAACTGGTAGATTACCTAATGACTCAAAAGAAAGTGTGAAGCATATTAATCGAAATATCTATTTTCTCCGAAACTATTCACCATAATAGTGAATTAATGAAATAACGTACATATTTACATGAGCGAGAAGCATGTTTGAAGAATTATTTAAGAATATTACAAATTTTCGAGAAAATCACCCGAAGCGACATAATTATTTTGTATTAAATTGTTTGTAAAACATCTAAATTTATTAATATTCAATCAGTTTGTTAGTATTTAAGCCCGTGATATTTATAGCTGTAATTCCAACATGTCCTGAAAAGTAAATTGCAAAACCAAATTGTTCAGGTGTTAAAACACTGCGAAGGAGCGACTTCTCCTCGAACCAGTCCCGTTGACTCAAACTGTGCAGATAAAGGCTGGTGTGCAGGCGCAGGCACTTCCTCTTTCTCCATTAAATTGCACGCGGAGATTTAAAAGGCAATGTGACCTCAAAGGAACTTCAACAGATCACGATCACTGAAGTAAATTCCCATCTCATCATTCAATGAATTCCGTATCCGCCACGATCAATTGCGGTTAGAAGACAACCTTCATCTGTCACTGACTTACGGGAAACGCTTCTCTACTTTTCCTACGCTTATTACCATGGAAATTTCTGATGTAGCCCGAGCAGCGAAGTAATCACAAAAACAAAGATACAACGAGATCTTACTAAGCCTTCAGGTAAACATTTTTCAATTCGGAACGTAACTGATATATCTAGATAACATACCGAAAGGCTGCACATAAAGCACGCCAATGCATTACGTCACTATATCACTGAATCTAATGGGTTAAAGACGCTAACTATAACTGTACAATTTCAAAGTGTGTGAGGCGTAATTTACTATTCCACAGCTAAAACAAAATGTCAACATACCTGTTATTTGATTATATTTCATTGTTTCACTCGTATAAATTACAACAATTGTGAGATTATACGCTTACGTAAATTGACAGAAGTTTTTTATGCACTCAATATCCCGAGAATATCCAATATTTAAAGAAATTACAGAAATAAATTAACATTAAAATCGTAATTAATACTTAACTGAAAACCGGTGACTGGAATTAAGAAGACACAAGAGAATAAATTATCAACTCTAATCCTGTCTCTAGAAAAATAAAATTATCGGACACATTTTATATGGTTGTCATTCAGTACACGTAAAAAAGCAATGGACCAGAAAAGAAAGGAGGCCAATGATTCACTGCTAAACTGTTTTTATGTGTGGTTAAAAAGGTTCACCCTAAAGATGCTGGTTAGTATTCTAAGCAGCTAAATATAGTTCATAAGAAATAAATATTACAGCTAAAATTTACATGACATCCGAATTCCAGAAGAAACCTTCCGCAAGATTTGATTGATAGTATCGATAGGATCGATAGGATCGATATCTTTACGTCCTTGGCCTTCTTCCAGGTAATTATCACGATCGAAGATTTCCCGCGAAAATTAATTTAGGATGGAGGAGCTCGGGTCGTGACATCATTCGCTGGCCTTTTGGCTGCCAGCAAAATACTCCCCATGAAAAGCAATCGGTTGGATCATAAAGAGACCCACTGTTGCACATTTTTCTTCCTCAGTTTATTGCCCATCGTTTCCCAATGTCAGCGGTCGAAAATTATACCGGGATTAGAAGAAATATACATATTTTGAACAATAAATCGAATAAAATGACGAATTCCAATTATATGTCAGATGGTTTAAATACTAATTTAAAATTAAAGCGTTGCTGTCTTTCCGGAGTTGACCTTGTGGGACACTTCCGAAGGTTTTCAATTGTTCATTAAATTTAGAGACAAATCTCAGGTTACTTGTAACGGATTAAAAATAATTTACATTAGCCAATAAGAGTTCGGCGGATTAAGGGGAGGGTCATGTTTCTTACATAAGGAAGGGATTCATGGAGAGTCATGCAATCAACACTTGATTTTGGCGTTGCATTGTAGTATCAACCCTGCCACACACCCTAAAGGTCACATAAATGGTACTCACTACGTAAATGTGGATGAAAACATACTACCGAAGACAGATACTCATATTGATGAAGGATTTGTATTTCAAAGATTGAGATCCCACCATCACCAGTGATCAACCCTAAGGTCTGTTTGATAGGTAAGGTTAGAGTTCAGATAATATTAAGAGAAGGGCGTCTGAGAAATTCACGGTTCAAAGTACTTAGATAGATAGATTAAAATACTTTTGAAAGAGTACACACGCACTTCGAAGTCATCTACACAACCTGACTTTATGAGTTGGAAGAAACCATGGAAATTAGAGCACCTGAGTCTTGTGCAGGGGGAAATCCATCACTTGTGACTTGTGAATCGCCTCGACCCAAAGTACGACCCTCACTCCATGATGTGGCGAAGGAGTACAAGCATTGTGCCTAGGAAACCATGAAATAGAAGTGAGTCAAGTGGAAAGAACAGACTCAATTTTTGGCAGCTTGCAATTTTCCTCCAATCCTGGGCTAGAATACGACTATAGCAGTAGTTTCGCCGTACGACTTCATTTTATTAGTCATAGGTAAAAAGCCTCGGATTAAATTTAGCGCTAACAAGCTATTAAAGCTATGAAGTCACTTGATAATCGAATTTTAATATTTATTCACAATGAAGAATAGCTGTCTTATTATTGGTCATTGAAAACTCTCTTACGAATCAAATAGTTGTGCAGACAATTGCTGGTGATAGTGCTATGTATTTAAACGATATTTGTAAATATTAGAATGCATTTGATATATTAAAGATCTTCGGCATGAGTTAGACTAAACACATATGATAACCTAATTCAACAAAAACCTATGAGGGTAGGCTGGAAAGTAATGCACACATGCTTGTAGCGCGCCAACAAAAATAAATAGCGAGATCGGGCAGGAAGTGCTTTAAAGTATTATTTGTAAGTTTCAAAGTCATACATTTATTTTTCAACATAGCCGCCGTTAAGGCTAACACATTTCTCTCAATGTTTAACAAGTTTTCTCACTCCGTCACTGAAAAACTCTTCCGACTTTTCTCGAATCCAGGACTTGACAGCTGCCCTCGCGTCACCGTCCGAGGTGTAATGATTATCCTCGGGGTGTCTCTTGAGTTGAGGAAATAAATCAGGGGAATAAGGAGGGTGTGAAATCGGTTCAAATTTCAGATTTCGCAGAGCCTCTCCAGTTGCATGCGAGGTGTGCGCACGAGCGTTGTCATGTTACGCCCAGATTATTGGCGCCAGGCTTGCCTTTAACACGACACATTTCTTCCTTGGATATTCCAATATGGTTTGCGACGACAAACTCGACCGATATGGTTTGTGATACGCTTTTGAGTCATTCTCCGGTCATTTTTAATCAAATATTCGAGGAGCTTGCAATGTTTATCGTCTGTGGCAGTAATCGGACGTCCGCTGCTTGTTTCATCAACAATTACAGGCTGACAACCACGAAATTTTACTACTCATCGATTTACACCTAGATTTAGACCTATCAACAGCATCGTCACCATAAACAGCCTTCAAACGAGGATGAATCTCAGTAGGAGTCACTTTTTCAGCAGTTAAAAATTCTGTAACAGCACGCTGTTTAACTCGCGTTGACACAGCACTAGAACAACACGTCTCCATACTACTCGCTCCTCAAAATACACTGGATGAATGTAACCGCCTCAAACCTGCGCATGCGTGTTGAGGGAGAATGTTACTTCCACATGCCACCAGAAGTGCTTCTGAAGGTCATTTTGTTTGTGGTCTACGAGCATGTGTGCATTAGTTTTCAGCCTATCCTCGTAAACATATCAAGCACACAGCTTTCATAGTATTGGTGGAATTCTCGCCTGTGAACAAAGGATTGGCCAGGAGACCCTCCTCCTACCTGCTGCGTTGGGCCAGATTCCTCAGCTTGGGTAGGAGAGCGTTTTATGTTGCACGTTCTTGTGGTGGTGGTATTTCACCTGGCTACTTACTAAAATCTAGCTTGCACGTTCTTGGATAAATTTCTTGCTGCATCCTAAGGTGCAATTGTTTGTTATAATTAAGCATATGTACTTGCATGCTTATTGCTGAGTGAATTGGAGGTTCAGTGCGAAAATATGAGATGAGAATCAATATTAATAAAACAAGGGTTATGCGATTTTCCAGAAAGAAAAAGGCTAAGCTAAATATTAAAATAGGCGGGGATAAAATAGAGCAGATATAACAGTTTACATATCTCGGAAGTGTTTTGAACCAATACGGTCAAAGTGGTAGGGACGTACGGAGAAGAATTCCGCTAGGCAAGGAGGCTTTCTCAAGGAGGAGGGAGTTGATGACAGGGACATTGAGTAGGGATGTTAAGACAAGACTCGTAAAAACTCTGATATGGAGCGTAGCTATGTACGGCGCGGAAACGTGATCACTGAAACAGGAGGATAGACGTAGATTGGAGGCTTTTCAAATGTGGGTGTGGAGAAGAATGGAGAAGGTGAAATGGATCGAAAGGAAAACAAATGAGGAAGTGCTAGAAATGGTGGGGGAGGAGAGGGGTTTGTTGAGAGAAATCCTATGGAGCAGGAAAAATGGATGAAAGGCGTATTGAGCGGTAGTGGAATGTTGAAGAGGGTAATAGAGGGGAGAATTTTGGGCGAGCGAGGAAAGGGTAGGAACAGGATAGGGATGTTGGATGGGATGAAGGGAGGAAGGAAGTACACAGAGATGAAGAAGGACCTGATGTAGTTTGGGTTGCCGGATTGGGTTTTGTTTGGAGTCACAAAATATTTATTCGATAGTTGTGTCCATCCAAAAACCTACCTTAACCGGTAGATTACCTAATAATAATCTACCGTTTAAGGTAGGTTTTCGGACGGACACAACTATCAAATAAATATTTTGTGACTCCTAAGAAAACCTACTCTACATCAGGTCCCTCTTCATCTCTGTATACTTCTTTCCTCCCTTCATCCCGTCCAACATCCCTATCCTGTTCCTGCCCTTTCTTCGCTTACCCAAAATTCTCCCCTCTATTACCTTCTTCAACATTCCACTGCCGCTCAATACACCTTTCATCCATTTCTCCTGCTTCCATAGGATTTGTCTCAATAAACCCCTCTCCTCACCAACCATCTCCAGTACTTCCTCACTCGTTTTCCTTTCGGTCCATTTCACCTTCTCCATTCTTCTCCACACCCACATTTCAAAAACCTCCAATCTACGTCTATCCTCCTGCTTCAGCGACCACATTTCCGCGCCGTACTAACTACGCTCCATATCATAGTTTTTACGAGTCTTGTCTTAGCCTCCCTGCTCAACGTCCCCGTCCGTTGAAATATTATGTTTTTATATAACAAGATTATTTTCAATACACCGCAACTAATCACTTCCACGGAAAAGGTGTAATTTTGTTTTCACTATAACAATCGATTTTAAATTATTATTGGTCACCGATTTAAATTTCTCCAGAAAATTCTAATAGATAATACATTAACTATGATAAAATTAAATCTCGCCAATATAAAGGCAGATCCTTCCAAACGTTCACAGATCTCTATAGGTGTTTAAATTTCGAAAACAAAAGTAGACCGCTTCCCAAATAGCCTTCCAGAGCTCTTAATGACGACTGATCTTCGCAGACGTCTTTACATGACACAGCGGATATACTCGCACAATAGGCGGAAAATTTACTGCAATCGAATAACAAAGGCAAAAACAACGGTGTGTTCGGGCTAAGCAGCTGGAGAGGGTCGTGAAATGCGTCTGAAGTGGCAAATGATTTCGACCTCTTGACCTCCTCCGAAGCCGCAAATTACTGACCTTCCCATTACCCCCCACTTCGTACCCGAGCTACACCGGGGTCGGGTATCTCTGCTTCCTGCCACTTCATTTTCCTATTTTAGCCTTTCTCTCCATATTTAGAACGCGCTGCTTGAAGTGCGATGAAAATTACACGGATTACCCTTGACCTCGAGAAGGCAACGATCAGACAGTCCGTCATTTTGAGAAATAGACGCGGGATAGAAAACTCTGGGCTAATTAGGCCATTACTCGAGAATCACCTGGAGAAGAATTCACCCGATGAGAGAGAGAGAGAGTTGGCTAATGTTTAACTTCCTCTGCTACAGAAAAGCTTTGTCAAGTATTTCACAGACGAATACTGTATCTATAAATTTAGAAAACTGTGAAATGAGCTAAGAACAGCGTCATTATTCATTTAAAATAAAATATTCATGGGTTTCAAGAAGCTTATTAAAACCACGTAAATATGTCGGTAGGCATAAGTATTACTAAATAATAAGTTGATTAGTTAAAGTGTCCTCGCTTTTAAAATGAAAAAGATGTAGGATTATAGTATTTCCAAGTTATTGGGAGTTCTTGCATCGCTTTAATTATTTAATACAATATGTGCGAAATGATTTATCGGATTCAACTCGATATTTTAAATTATTGCTCTAAAAGAATTACAGCGAAGGAGCTTAATGGAAGGTAAACGTCACTTATTTATCGCAAGCATTCAACTTTTCCTAAAAAATAATTAAACAGGAGTTTTCATTTTACCTTCATAAGAGGGTATTAAGATTAATGACATGGTTTAAAATTCCAGGCAAATTTAAAGAATTCACAAAATATAATAACATTTAACGTAATAATACAAAATCTACTCTTTCCTTCAATAAAAAATTTACCAACACAAGTAAACATTATCATTGGGTAATCACGTCAAGTAGCCTGTTTGATTTAATCATTAAGACCCAGTCAACATTAGCTTACGAAAGAAATCATCAAATCCTGCCTTAAACCAATTGAGTAGGTTTTATAGAAGAAGTTTCTCGAAAATATCAAATATCGTTTGGACAATTAAGTCGTTAATTGTAAATGAAGTCTGCATTAATACATCATAATTGAGGCATAAAGTTAACTTTTATTACTTCACATGAACATAAAATGCTTAGGAAGGAATCACAATTAGCTTAATCACCAACAACTCAAATTTAAGTACGCCTAATGTCCAAATAATTACTCCCATTAATTTTCATAAAATAATTTTCCCTTGTCATGAAAAATAAATTTCAACAAACTATACCCATAGAGAATATTTTAGTTGAAGTGAAATCTCGGGATATATTTTCACACCATGGTATGCATCCTATGTTCCTACACCACAGCAAAATTATGAATGATTGCACCTTTCCATGCAGTCAATTAATTACATCATGATTAATACGCATTGTAGGAATAAACAATAAGAAAGGCGATTCGTCGATTGCAGGAAGTGGAAAAGTCCTTTGATTGAGCGAGATACGTCATTAATTTTATGCATCAAAGAAAAGCGGTATCTTAATTATTCAATAACACTGACAGTAAGTTACGGGTAACCGCTTTGGGAAAACAAATAGAATTATTAATTCTTTATTACGATGGATTTCAGCTGTCACGCCAGTCATCGACCGGAGAGAAGCGTGAGTCGAATACCTGAGGAACTCTCAGAAGCGATAACGGAAGGTTTTTGACGGGGAATAAATGGGTAATCGGTCCATGAGCCCCAGGTTCGTAAAACTTTAATCATCTTTAATCAACCAAGGAAAATATGCCCATATCATGCCTAATTCGCCAAACTGTAAGAAAATTGATCAGTATCAACATGAAAAATGTGGCATTGCATTCATCTTAATGCGTGCACGAATGCAACACTTCAAACAACAATCTCCCACGGAAAGCGTTACTCCAAGAGCATCGTCCGGAGGAGAAGGAAGGCAGTGGGAAGGAATGAGTCCCGGCGAATGTTACTCAGACTCTTTATCTTTTGAATCTCTGTGAGCGTCTCTTTCAAAGGGGACAGTAAGAATTAAGTAAAGATATCAAATTCCCGCCGACAAACTGAAATAGTCATGCATCTCCAAGTAAATTTCTGGACGGAAAGGTGTACAACTCTTTTCCATTAAAAGGCAACTTGCGCAATTAACTTGGATATGTTAATTGGCGGAGCGATTTATCTAGCCAGTGCGAATTACCCAACCAATTCTAAGGTGAAATTAAAGAGCAATGGGCGGGTGTGGGGGTGGGGTAGGGGGCGTAGGGAAACTAAGCAGATCGGCAAATTTATCGCATGACGCCGTCGGACGTCGGTGGGAGAGCGAGAGAGAGGCCTCCTCGCTCGAATATCTTGATCGGGGCCGGCGGGGAAGGAGGGGATTCTTGAACATCCACGGCCCGGCAAACGAGCAGAAAACATTGTCACGTGATTCGGGATATTTGCAACTCCCGAGGTTCTAGCAATAAAAGAGGGGCAGCTCCCAATTGACTCTTATAAGGAAGCAAAAGGAATTTTCACGACTATAAAAGAGAAAGAGCCTTGCGAGCAGGTACGCGCCAAAGATATTCCCACGGGCTGGCATTGAAGGAATGCTTTTGAACCTTTGGTAATACGTGTATGTGCGCCTGCCACTCTACGAGAGCTGGCCTTCGGGTCACGCATCGAGTTTGAGATTAATGGAAGTTGCAGTGTTTCATGTTGAGAGGCGGGATAGGCGGAGGAGATGGCGGGGATGGGGGATCGAGTGAATGGATGGGGCGGGAAATGTCCGCGAGACCCATGAATGCTATATGTTTATGTTCAGCATTTTATTCTTAAAAGTCACTATTGCACGCAGAAGACTCACCCTTAATTCCCGACTCTTGAGTGGTCGTAGACGTCATAAAACAGTTTCTCTGCGAAGGCTCAATTCATGGAGCAATTCGCGTACCGTTCGGCCTTTCCCCTTCCACCAGGGTTCAAACAGATAATATTATCCAACCAAAGAACAAACGATGATTCTAACTGGGCGTCTTTATTAATTACATGTGTGTGCATATAAATGTGTGTATATATATATATTATTATTAGGTAATCTACCGGTTAAGGTAGGTTTTTGGATAGACACAACTATCAAATAAACATTTTGTGATTCCCCACCTAGCAAACTAATCTATATCAGGTCCCTCTTCATCTCGTATATATATATATATATCCCTCCCATGGACTACAACCTTGTCGTGGTGGAAGGGCGTGTGTGTTCCGATGACCCCTAGAGCTGTGCTGGCGGGAGTAATAATAATTACTCCTGGAAAGGTCACCCATGCCAGATAGGTCGAAGGTTAGGAGACAGACGAAAGGTAGTCCACGCAGCGTCTGTTCCTCAGTGAGGCGGCTGCAATGGCGTCTGACCCCGATGGGGCGGCCATTAAGTGATGGTGTCACGTTAAAATCACTATTGAGGAAGGCAACGGGAAACCACCTCAATTATGATTCCCAAGAATGCAATGATGGGCACTATAGATAATATGAGTCCTGGAAACTACGGGACTCGGCCCAAGAGGCCGTGTGTCATGCCCAGTAGCGGGAGAGGCAAGGCTTCCGCGGTCGTCATCCCACAAAACCCTTGTAGGGAAGAAATAATTGCAGCGGGACAGAAGACTCAGAAGAAGACGAAAGTAGTTAGAATAGGAACCTGGAACGTCAGGACAATGTTGATGAGAGGCAAATTAGAAAATATTAAGCGAGAGATGGAAAGAGGTAATATAGATATTTTTGGTCTCTGCGAGTTGAGATGGAAGGATAGCGGGGATTACTGGAGTGACAATTATAGAGTGATATACAGTGGCGGGGACGAGAGCCAACGAGGGGTTGCCGTAATTTTAAATAAAGGGGTAGGAAGAAGCGTAGTCAACATAGAGCAAGCTACAGATAGAATTTTACTCGTAGAGATTAAAGCCAAGCCGACGAACTTGATCATTGTTCAGGTATACATGCCACCGAGCAACCACAAGGAGGAAGAAGTCGATAGGATGTATGATGAGTTAGAGGATATCATCGCGAGTGTTCCTGCAGGGAAACATTTGGTAGTGATGGGGGATTGGAATGCGACGGTAGGCGAAGGAAGAGAGGGTGGTGAGGTGGGGGACTATGGGTTAGGCACGAGTTCCTATTCCAAAAAAGGCAAAGGCTTCGTCATGTGAGGATTACAGAACAATAAGTTTGATATCCCATGCAGCTAAAGTTATTCTCAGGATCATCAACAAAAGGATAGAGAGTAAGGCAAATGATTACTTAGGGGATGATCAGTTTGAGTTTAGGAAAGGAAGAGGTACGCGTGATGCCATTGCAGTAATGAGATCAATAATCGAGAGGAATATAGAATATAATTAGGACGTTTTTGCCTGTTTGGTAGATTTCGAAAAAGCGTTTGATAGAGTGAATTGGGAAAAATTTATTCGTGTATTGCAGAAAATAGGAATGGATTGGAAGGACATGAGACTAATCCGCAACCTGTAATGTCTCAGACTGCTCAGGTGCGAGTGGGGAACGGAGAGTCCGGATGGGCAGTGTTAGGAAGAGGTGTAAGGCAGGGTTTCCCATTGTCACCGGTACTGTTCAACGTATATGTAGAGGAAATGATTAAAGAGGCATGGGCAGAACTGGAGGTAGGAATAAAAGTTGGAGGAGAATTCGTAAAATCGGTTAGGTATGGTGATGACCAAGCAGTAGTTGCTCAGTCAGCCAAGGGGTTGCAAGTATTGCTGAGTGAATTGGAGGTTCAGTGCGATAAATATGGGATGAGAATCAATGTTAATAAAACAAAGTTTATGCGATTTTCCAGAAAAAAAAAGGCTAAGCTAAATATTAAAATAGGCGGGGAAAAAATATAGCAGGCAGAACAGTCTACATATCTCGGAAGTGTTTCGGACCAATACGGTCAAAGTGGTAGGGACGTAAGGAGAAGAATTGCGCTAGGAAAGGAGGGTTTCCCAAGGAGGAGGGAGTTGATGACGGGGACGTTGAGTAGAGATGTTAAGAAAAGACTTGTAAAAACTCTGACATGGAGCGTAGCTATGTACGGTGAGGAAACGTGGTCACTGAAGCAGGAGGATAGACGCAGATTTGAGGCTTTTTTCGCGCCGTACTTGTCTTAACATCCCTACTCAACGTCGCCGTCATCAACTCCCTCCTCCTTGAGAAAGCCTCCTTACCTAGCGCAATTCTTCTCCTTACGTCTCTACTATTTTGACCGTATTGGTCAAAAACACTTCCGAGATACGTAAACTGTTCTACCTGCTCAATTTTCCCCCTCCTATTTTAATGCTTAGCTTAGCATTTTCTTTCTGGAAAACCGCATAACCTTTGTTTTATTAATATTGATTCTCATCCCATATCTATCGCACTGAACCTCCAGTTCACTCAGCACTGCTTGCAACCCCTTGGCTGACTGAGCAACCAATGCTTGGTCATCAGCAAACCTAACCGATTTTACGAATTCCCCTCCGACTTTCATTCCTACCTCCAGTTCTTCCCATGCCTCTTTGATCGTTTCCTCCACATATACGTTGAACAGCACCGGTGACAATGGGCTACCCTGTCTTGCATATATATATATATATATATATATATATATATATATATATATATATATATAATGTAAATGGACTAACTAGTCGACTCAAACACAGAAACTGAAACACATAAAAGAGGGACTCACTGGTTCTCGAATATCGGTGGTGCAACCACCTTCCTCAAGAGGAATTAGGAACAGAACTCAGATTTTCAAGAAAGTGACTATATATATATAAATACATGTATCTATAGAATATATATATATATATATATATATATATATATATATATATATGTATATATACAACTTTTGGATGGCATAATAGAACACAGAATAAAACATAAAACGTAAAAGAACTTTCACATTGCAGATTATTTGAGCTTTCGGCCTACTCCGAGGCCTTCTTCAGGCCTCCGAGGCCTCGTAATAGGCGGAAAGCTCAAATATTTTGCAATGTGAGTGTTCTTTTATGTGTTATCTGTTTTATTCTGTGTTCTATTGTGCCGCCCAAAAGTTATACTGCTCTCGTGAATGCCACCGCATCATCGAGATTATATATATATATATATATATATATATATATATATATATATATACTACCTTGAACAAAAAGTTCCCGGAATAACCACCGTGTGGCGCTCCCATCGTTCCGATTTGAGTTCTGTTTTTTTTGTTAAATTGGTACATCTGTTGTTGATATTCCCTTTAAATCTTAGTGTCATAACTTGACATTTGCAAAAGTTACGTAGCCAAGAGTACATCTATCTCTGTGTGTGTTGGCGATTTTTTACAATTGCAGAAATGGATTTAAATTTGCAACAACGAACTTGTATTAAATTTTGCGTAAAAAACGGATTTAGTGGCGCACGGACGTTGGAAATGTTGGAAGAGCGTTTCGGCAACGATTCTCTAAAAAAAACGGTCGTTTACCAGTGGCACGAGCGGTTCAGAAGTGGTCGTGAGTCAATCGAAGATGATGAACGCAGTGGCAGACCATCGACATCGAAAGTCGGTGAAAAAATTGATAAAGTAAAAGAAATGTTGGTCAATAACCGCAAATTAACCATCAGAGAAATAGCGGAGGACTTGAACATTGCCTATGGATCCGCCCAAGACATTGTGGTTAATGATTTGGGTTTCCGTCGTGTAGCAGCAAAGTTGGTGCCAAAAGACCTCAATTTCATGCAAAAAAGAGACCGTGTTGACGTCGCAAAAGACATGATTTGCGAGGCTGAATCCGATCCCACATTCATCAAAAGGATCATTACTGGAGACGAGACGTGGGTTTATGAGTACGACACGCAATCCAGACATCAGGCAAGTGAATGGCGTTCACCAAATGAGCCGAGACCAAAAAAACCACGTCGTTTTCAGTCAAAAAAGAAGGCAATGCTGACGGTTTTCATGGATTACAACGGTGTAGTGCATCATGAATTTTTGCCAGAAGGCCAGACAGTAAACAAAGAGTATTATTTGGGCGTTATGAGACGTTTGCGTGAAGCAATTCGCCGAAAGAGACCAGAGACCGTCGCACAGTGCTATCATTATTCGTAATTTTTTGACGAAAAATGCAACAAATACCATCCAACAGCCACCGAATTCACCTGATTTGGCTCCCTGTGACGTCTTTCTGTTCAATCGAGTTAAAAAACCATTACGGGGAACGCGTTTTAGCAGCCGAGAGGAAGTAATGGAAAAATCGCAGGAAGCACTGATGGACATACCGAAAACCGAATATAAAAAATGTTTCGAGGATTGGAACAAGCGCTGGCATAAGTGTGTTGCAGTCGATGGGGATTACTTTGACGGGGGCAATATAGATTTAGATGAATAAACTTGTATTTTTAATTTTCTGAATAAATTCCGGGAACTTTTTGATCAAAGTAGTATATATATATATATATATATATATATATATATATATATATATATATATATATATATATATATCAATCCCCTCCCCTCTCCCACCATACTTAGTTCACCCCCATTTGTTTCCCTTTCTGTCTATTTGACCCTCTCCATCCATCCACACACTCACACCTTTCAAAAGCCTCAAATCTACAATTATCACTCTCCTTTAATGACCATGTTCCGCGCCGTACATAACTATGCTCCACATCCAAGTTTTGACTAACCTTTTCTAAACATCCTTACTCAATGTCCCGAGAACAATTCCCTTCTTCTAGTAAAAGCTTCTTTGTCTAACGCAGTTCTTCTCCTTACGTCTCTACTCTGACTAAGTTTGGCCAAAACACGTGCAAGACACGTAAACTGTTCTACCTGCTCTATTTTTCCCCTCCTATTATAATATTTACCTTAAGTCTTTTTCTTTCTGGAACATGGCATAACCTTTGCTTTATTAATATTGATTCTCATGCCATAACTATCGCACTAAATTTTCCATTCACTCAGCAATTCCGGAAACCCCTCGGCCGATTAACAAACTAAAGCTTGGTCATCAGCAAACCTAACCGATTTTACGAATTCCCCTCCGACTTTCATTCCTACCTCCAGTTTTTCCCATACCTCTGTAATAATTTACTCCACATCATTTCCTCGTATACGTTGAACAGCACCAGCGATAATGGGCAACCCTGCCTTCCAAGTCTTCCTAACACTGCCCATCCGGACTCTCCGTTCCCCACTCGCACCTGAGCAGCCAGAGACAGTTGCAAGTTGCTCCTGTCCCTCCAATCCATTCCTATTTTCTGCAAAACACGCATTATTTTTTCTAAATTCACTCTATCAAACGCTTTTTCGAAATCCACGAAACAGAAAAATACGTCCTGATTATATTCTATATTCCTCTCGTTAGTGATCGCATTTCTGCATGCCATCACGCGTGCCTCTTCCTTTCCTAAACCCAAACTGATCCTCCCCTATGTAATCATTTGCCCTACTCTCTATCCTTTTTTTGATGATCCTGAGAATAACTTTAGCTGCATGGGATATCAAACTTATTGTTCTGTAATCCTCACATGACGAAGCCTTTGCCTTTTTTGGAATAGGAACTAACACTGATCTCACAAAATCTTCCGGACAGATTCCTTCCTCATAGATACTACGAATCAGTCCATATATGGCCTTCTTCCCACCTTTTCCTAACCATTTCAACATTTCTACAGGAATGTTGTCCACCCCCGCAGCCTTATTTGCTTTCATCTCCTTTAATGCCCTTTCTATTTCATCGTCGAGTATGACTAGACCTAAGCTATCTTCTTCTGCGTCATGTTCCTTTTCTATTTCTAACCTTGTTGGCCAAAGTTCTTCACAATAGAGTTCTATATACTATATTTCTTCCATCTCCCTTGGATATTTTCTGTGTCAACAATTACCTTATCCGAATTATCTCTAACTGCATAGATCTTCCCGTCTTACTTCCCGATAGTGATTTAACCATGCTGTACGGTATAGCGTACCAATTTCTCCCTTCTCCCTCTGCAAACTTTCCATATCCTCGCATTGCGTTTTCCACCATTCTTCTTTGGCTTTATTTGTGGCCCTTCTCCATTTATTGTTTAACTCTTTGTACTTCATTTTGCCTAACTCTGTGTTTACATTTTTCCATCTTCTTCTTTCATCCATCTTTGCAATCATCTCATCCGTGACCCATGGCTTCCTTATCCTTTTCCCGTTCACGGTTCCTATAGTGTCTTTTGCGGCTTTCGATGTCACTTTCTTGATATATTCCCATTTTTCTTCGATAGTACTCAGTTCTTTACCGTCATCCATTATTTTCTCTACAGCCTGCTGATACTCTTTCCTCGTTAATCCATTTAATGCTTCTAAATTCCATTTCCTAACCCGCCGCCCTTGCCTTATCTTCTTGAAACGAACGTTATATTTCATAACAACTAAATTGTGGTCAGAGTCCGCATCCGCTCCTGGGAAACTGTGCGAATTTATCACACTATTCCTAAACCTGTGCCTAACCATAATATAATCTAACTGATACCTTTCTGAGTCACTTGTCATTTTCCATGCATACTTACACCTTTTGTGGTGTCTAAACCATGTGTTGGTGATGACTAACCCCTGTCTCCTGCAGAACTCATTTGCCTTCTCTCCAAGGTCATTCCTCGTGCATAAACCCTTAAGAGAGGTGATGAGGTGGTGGACTAACCACCCACCTCAGCACCATCTCTTCCTTCGCCTACCATCGTATTCCAATCCCCCATCTCTATCAAATGGTTCCCTGCAGGAACACACGCGATTATATCTTATAACTCATCGTATCTTATCGTCTTCTTCCTCCTTATGATTGCTCGGTGACATGTATACCTGAACAATGATCAAGTTCGCCGGTTCTGCTTTTAACTCTACTGGTAATATTCTATCCGTTGCTTGTTCTATGTTTACTACGTTTCTTCCTACCTTTTTATTCAATATTATGGCAGCCACTAGATAGCTCTCGTCCCCGCCCCTGTATATTATTCTATAATTATCACTCCAGTAATCCCTCCTATCCTCCCATCTGACGTATCACAGACCTAAAATATCTATATTTCCTCTTTCCATCTCTTGCTTGATATTCTCTAATTGTCCTGTCCTGAACATTGTCGTAACATTCCGATTTCCTATTCTAACTAATTCGTTATTCTTCTTCTGCATCTTCTGCCCTGCTGCTGTCGGTTTTCTTTTGCATGGGTGTCGTGGGATGACGACCGCGGAAGCCCTGTCTCCCGTTGCCGGGCATGACACACGACCGATTGGGCCGAGTCCTGTTTTGCAAGGACTAATATTATCTGTACTGTCCATCATTATATTCTTGGGAATAATAATCCAGGTATTTTCCCGTTGCCTTCCTCAATAGTATTTTTTAAATGACACCATCATTCAATGGCCGCCCCAATGAGGTCAGACGCCTTTTCAGCCGTCTCACTGAGGAGCAGATGCTGAGTGGACAACCTGTTGTCTGGCTACTGTGCGTCGATCTATCTGGCATGGGTGATCCTACCAGGAGCAATTATCAATCCCTCCCACATAAGCTTACCTCCATATCGAACCGAGTTCCCGCGGTCAAACTACTGGAAGAGCAACTATTTTTTGCTAACAATTTCTAATTGGTTCTCTTTTACCCATGTTTTCTTTGTTCAAGGATATGTTACCTTCTTCAGATAATAAGTTATGTGTACCAATTCATACCACAGGCATTGGTTCACACTTATAATCGCGACTAAACGGAAATCACTCTACGAACACCTTCTCATGTCACGGCGATAGTAAAGCAAGAAAGGCTCGCGTGTGGAATACAACATGCCCAATTCTCTGGTCATCTCTTCTCTATCACATTGCATCGTACCATTTAATTTTAAGAGCAATGTGTCTTCATCATCGCCCATAGTCATCGACGTAAAGTATGATTTGACACAGCTCGCCAATCAATTCTTCTCTCGGCTAAGTTTTCCTTCTCTTCATATTTCATCGCTTTGACGGCTTACATTTTTTTCATGTTTCTCAGCTGGGGACTTCTTCTGTGGGTCTTCCCGTCAACTTCTCCACACATTAACAACCTCTTCCCAGCCACCGTGCCTCAAAATATGTCTGTTTAACGTTATCGTCTCTCCTCGTTAATATTTTTGCCAGACGTGCGTTCCTTTGTACTTTTCTTATTATGAATAATAATTTGAATGTTATGTTTACATTTGATTAAAAACCGTCCCTATTAACTGAACTTTGTTATTTTTATGTTCCCTAATACACAATGCATGTGTAATTCATAGTTTTATCGCAAATCATTGCTCCTTGGAAAGTGGCGTCGTGAATTTGTGAGGCGGCCTTCGAACAAGGGTTCTGTCTAGCAGTGATTTAAAATTCGTAAACACTATAAAATATTCAGCATGAATGTTATTAATCGAACTAGGAAAGATTCAGGAGGGATGAAAACAATTAATAAAGGATACTATGTACTATAAGGCAAATAAATTTAAGATAAAGAACGAGAATAGGTAATAGATTAGGCAAGTTTTTGCCCAGGCTTGTTTGGAAGATATGAAGTACATTAGTGGAAATGGAAGCAAGTATGGCATATGTTATAATACAGGTAAATATAGAGATAAGACATAGATTCATTACAAAGAGAAGTGAACCGAAGACACGGTAAAGAAAAAAATAATTAGAATTTCATTAAAAAGCGTAGTATTTTACGGTGCAGAAACTTGGTCATTGAAGAGAATAAGGGTTGATGGAGGCTTTGCGAGGTGGAGATGGAAAAGAATGGAAAAAGAGAGATGGAAGAAGAAGCTCTAAAACGATGCGCTAGACATGGAGGGTGAGAGAAGGTAATCGCGAGAAATTCAAAGAGGGTAGGTCACATTAAGTGCTAATGGACTGCTGAAGATTGTGGTGGAGGGTAGAACGTTTGGTGGACAAAGTACTAGAGCTCAATTAAGAATAGACAAGCTGGACAGAATATAAGGAGGTAATGTGTTTTCGATTTTGAAGAAGTGTTTTGCATTAGTCGGATATCGTCGGCTCCACCCTAACCAAGTCAGAAGCACGTGCTCTCAATGTGTGATTTTTTTCCACGTTTATTCGGTTAGAAGAAGTTTGGGAAAATCATTTTTGCTATATTGCAACTGATTGTGGTTTATGTACGGGACGCGGCCTGCTCCAAGCTACGTACTGTGAAACATCTAAAGTAGTTCCGAGAACCTTAACTCGAAGGTGAAGTGGGCCGGGGCGCAGCCAAAAGCCCAAGTAAATGTAAGCATTTGTAGTATCGTTCCGCTGGCAGACCATGAAAGCAGGCTTTTGGAGTGTTATTGGATGGATAAATAGGATATTGGGCTATTTTTGTCGCCATTTTAGAGTGGATTTCAACTATGACGTATTCTTCCATTTTGTGGGAAGTTTCTCGATCGTTCAATATTTCATTATTTAAAAGCGAGGCATCGTAGCAATTAGTGCGTGGAGTACGGGAGCCCACGACGAGTTTTTAACTGCATGAGTAGTTCAGAGCGTAGATTTTCTTATGAGGGAAAAATTAGGAACTTTCCAAATAATAATCAAGAGTGAGTACGTACTTGCAACTTTCGGAAATTAAATAATAACAACAGCCATACGTAATTCAATTCCCACTGTCTATAAACATGAAGTACCTACAGAATAAATATAGTGTTAATAATTTCCCAGAGCATAAAAAAATCAGAAAGAATACATTTTGGAAATTCTCTCAGCAACTATCGTTATGAATGCGACAACGTAATGGAAAGTGATTGGTGTAATTTGAAGGATTATACATGCAATGAAAGAAGTTTGTTGATGCGCTCAGGCCACCAGCCTCGAACTTAATTTTTCTTTCGCTGACCAAATACTGTATAATATTCGCCCAGCATAGCAACAGTGTATTTGTAGTTGCCGACGGTCATGATTCGCCTGCGTTTAATTGCGCATTTCACGAGTATTGTGCAGAAAAAAGCAAAAAACGCGATTCATTTTTAAGCATATAATATACTCGCCAAATTCTCATTGAAGCAAGTAGTTTAATCACCGAGGCGAGGTAATAGCATACTACGAATACATATTTTTTTAAGGGAAAAGTATTCGGAATGGGCAAGTGGTGGGCAGAATGTAGAAGAAATCTGGAAAACATTTAAGGGGATAATGGAGGAGGGATTAAACAAATTTGTCACGAAAAAAAATTCTTAAAGAAAATACGGACCCAGAGTTCTACAACCGCAAAATCAGATCCTTGAAGAAAAAACTGAGAGTGATTCACAAAAAACGGAACGAGAGCTCGGAATGGCTCATAATTTACAAACAATTAGTTCGTGAATTAAATAGAGAAAAGAAAATAGCCAAAGAAAGTTTTCTACAGAAAATAATCGGGATAGATAATGGAAATAAATTTTATAAGTACCTCCGGATGAGGAAAGACAACAGGGAAAACATAACAGCTTTAAAAAAAGGGGATGGAACACTAATCGTTGACGATAAGGAAAAGGCTGATGCATTTAATAATTGGTATGCAAGTGTATTTAAGGTGATGGTAAACAAAAAGGATCCTGTAGATACATCTCTGAGTAAACAAGGAGTAGAGATAATATTAAACACCAAAAGTATTAAAACGACGAGCGCAGAAATTTATAAAAAAATAACGAAAATGAGGGCAAATAAATCAAAAGGACCCGACGGTATCTCAATTGACTTGCTCAAATTGGGTGGTAGTGTAGTTTCAAATTATATAAATCACTTATTCAATGTTACCTTACACAATAACGCCCTGCCAAATGATTGGAAGGAGGCATATGTTACGCCAATTTTCAAAGGAGGAGATAAGGCTCAAGTTGATAATTATAGACCAGTAATCTTGACATCTGTTGTATGCAAGCTATTAGAAAAGATATTGCCTGATTATCTCTGGGATTTGTGGGAGAGTGAGAATTGGTTGTATAGTCGCCAACACGGTTTTCGAAAAGGGCACTCTTGCGAAACTCAGCTATTAGGGTTCTGCCAAGAAATGCTTGACTCTATGGATACGGGAATAGAAGTGGATGGTATAATAGTCGATCTGTCAAAAGCCTTTGACAAAGTTGACCACGATCTCTTAGTGCTAAAGATGGGCCAATTGCCACTGCACACTGATGGAAGAGTAATCTCGTGGGTCAAAAATTTCATGGAAGGTCGATCACAAAGGGTCAAATTAGGAGAAGTCTATTCTGAAAAGACAAGGGTAACATCGGGTGTCCCACAAGGAAGCGTACTTGGCCCGCTCTTGTTTTTAATATACATAAATGATCTCCCAGTAGATATTATTTCTCAGATAAGACTTTTTGCAGACGACTGTATCATTTATAGGAAAATAGAAAATGACAGAGACCGCGACATACTTCAAAGGGACATTAATAAAATGGCGGAGTGGGTGACAAAAAATGGGATGGATATTAATGTTAGCAAATGCAAATCCATCACCTTTAGTAACAAGGTAAATGGAAACAATAGGGAATATAAATTCTCAGAAAATGTCATTCCTAGAAGTGATAGTTGCAAATACTTAGGTGTATATTTAACCAAGGATTTAGGGTGGGGGCTAAATGTGGATTACATTTTTAAGAAAGCTTTGAAAACTCTTCATTGGGTCATGAGAAACCTCAAAGGGAGCGATAAAGCAACTAAGGAGAAGGCGTATCAGACCCTGGTAAGACCAATTTTGGAGTACGCTTCTCTAGTATGGGACCCTTATGAAGAAGGACAAATCAAAAAACTAGAAAAGGTGCAAAGAAAGGCTGCCCGATATGTACTGGGGAAGCATAGGAGGATGGATAGTGTGTCTGACATGCTAAAAACGTTGGGCTGGGAACCTTTACAAACTAGAAGGAAAGTAAGCAGACTTTGTGGAATGTTCCGCATTCTGAATGGGGAGAAGGCTTGGGCAGATCTAAGGAAAGAGGCGGGGAGCCCGAATTTTATAGGGAGAAATGACCACAATTTTAAGGTAAAATGCCGGGCACAAAGAACGAATAAAAAGAAATTTTCTTTTCTAAATAAAACAATTGTTGATTGGAACAATTTACCTGCAAAAATTCTTAAGCCCTTTCCTAACAGAGTCCAAACTTTTAAGAAAAGATGTAAACAACTTCTGTAATCATTTGATTGATGTGCTGTATAAAATTAAATGTAATAGCTTAATTTTTTTTCTTGTTGATTGGGAAACAAATGTTAATGAAATGGGGATTTTTTTTTATGTACTACAGATTGGTGTTTGGAAATTTCCTTAGTGTATTTTTTTTTCCTTTTTCAGACTTATTTTATTTATTATCTTTTGTGATGTTGATTGTATTTCAGAAACCATGTTATTTTTCCAAGGCAAGTTTATTGTAACACTTGGGACTTGTGTGCCACCTGACATTTGTCTATTTGCACATGTAAATTTTAATAATAATAATTTGCGACTAATGGACCAAATATTATTAACCTTTTTCTTCCGTGTCCTGGAGTAGATCTATTTTGCCGTCTTCCACCGCTAGCCTAATGCTCTCCCCCCTGACACAGTCTGCAACCACCCGTCGCCAATCAGAATACTCGTACTTCGCATGTACTTACCATGCCTCTTTTTGATTTCTCCCATCAATCCTCACTCTCCCACCACTATATTATATCTTCATTTTTGTCTTCCCATTGATTTCTCCATTTCCATCCCTCTCCACATCCACATGCCAAAAGCCTACAATCTACGCCTAGCATCTTGCTTCAACAACTAAGTTTCTGCACCGCAGTAAGTTACGCTCCATTTCAGGATTTTCTCTGATGTTTTCTTAACATCGTTTTACCATATCCATGCCGTCAACTCATTCCTCTTCGCAAAAGATGCTTGGTAAGTGTAACGAGAATGATAGGAGGAGCAAAACTTCATATTGATGCTTCAGATATGATGTGGAATCATCCACTTCTACACATGCTAGCAGTGACTTTCATGATACAGCGTAGGTGACGCAAGTCTTCTTATCCATATTACGTTGCCCAATTCCTTCGAAAACGTTACCAAGTTAGGTTAACTGTCCCATCTGCCCTAATTTCTGTTTTCTAATCTGAACACTTAACTTCCCCTTGGTCTTCCACGAAAAATTATTTATTTTAGTATCCACAAAGCCACCGCTAGGGTGTGTGGCAGGGGGTGAAATCACACCAGACTAATTTTTACCCGAATTTGACCCTACCGCTGTCGGACAATGCTCTGATCCCTTATCGTTTTTGGAAATATTGACATATTAAATCTACCTGTTGTACACTTAATCTCTCTAATTTTAACAAACCGAACGGTATTAGGGTTAACCTTGTGAAATTTATCCATGATGGAAAGGAGACAAACTATGCAAATTTCACTTGAATAGAGATTTATTCACGACCCGGGTTTCAAACACTTAATCTTAACCTGAAGATGATATTAAGTGTTTGAAACCCGGGTCGTGAATAAATCTCTATTCAAGTGAAATTTGCATAGTTTGTCTCCTTTCCATCTCTCTAATTTTATTTATATTATCTGTCCCACCTTAGTACTATGGGGCTAATTATAAATTTCCAACATCTCTGCTAAATAGACGCCCTTCCAATTTATGCAAGAGCTTCAATCTGTAATTTAACCTTCGCTCCGTAAGTGATCCCAAGCCTAGCTCTCTAATATTTTGGATACGCTAGTAAGTTTATCATGGCAACGTTTTACAAATCTAGCTTCTCTACGCTGCACACGATCTAATTCGGCAATCAATCTCTAATAACTTTTGTTTTGTTCAAATTTATCTCCGACCCACAACTCTCACACCGATTTCCTTAATCGCTCAGAGATGGTAGTAAACTTTGGCTGACTAGCAAACTAAATCTAAATCAGCAGCAATTCCGACCTGCACTCATGTTTCCAACTTATAACGTGTCATTTACACCATTTTATTCACGCACACGTATGCTGAAAAGCACGGCTGAAAATGGGCCCTCCTGTCTCTATCTAATCATCCCTCATACTATATCTAATATCGGCATAAAATCAGCATTACTGAACATGAAATAAACCATTAAATATAACTCGTACACAAAAAGGAGTGATAAGTTTGCACAATACTGAGTTAGAGATGCCCGAAATACAAATATTGAAAAGTGAGTAGGGTTATTAATTAGATATTTCAATTCGGTGAGGAAGAAATGCTGACTCGCTGATGAAGACGAACTTACCGGGTGATCTGGCCATTTTCTGTCACTCGATTTTGGGCCATTCGTTTTGCTTCGACGCCACACACTTTGGACAACCGAACTCTATTTTAAGAACTTTAGACATTTTGCTAGAATGCAGGCTAAAATTGAATTATGAATGAATCCAATATAACACATCCACTTTCGTAAACCCTCTCTGGTCTCGCGCCATAACCTGACACTCGTGCTCCTATAAACTTATTTAACATTTTCTTAAAGTGACTTGCTATTTAACAATAACCGTATCCAATAAAGGAATATCGGGTTCCCGAATATTGGATTAAGTCTCCGAAGAGCCACCACGAAAGAGCAATCCTCCTCATCCTCCAGCCATCCTCTGCATGTACATGGACTCTGCGTCAAGAGTGTCGGGAAAAGTTTCGGCAAAATAGATTTATTTCAGTTAACGCTACAATGCCTCAAAAGTCTTCAAATTACATCCCTTGAGCGTCGACACATTTTGCCAAAGATTTTTCCACGACTCAAAGGCCCCGTTTTCCGGATTCCGGAAGACCCCTAAGGGTGCGCTTGCAAGCTTCTTTGACGGCACTTAGGGTCCCATGGTGGTGTCCTTTTGGATGGATTTCACTTTCATAGGGAATATGAAATAGTTTACTGGTCCAAGTCGGGGCCAAGGCGGTTGAGGAGTTGTAGTGATGCCGTTACAGTAGGTCTTCGAAAGCAGATACACTCGATTCTGCTTTTGGTCGTCCGTCAAGACCTTCGAGACGAGTTTAGCACAGATCTTTCGCATCGCCAAATTTTCAGTGATAATGGTGTGTGCACTGCCTCATCTTACCTATGCCAATACGATCTATGATCATACACACACTTAATCGACGGTCTTAATTCAGCACTTCACGCACACGTCAGGAAAATATTGTCACCGATACCGTTTATGGAAACCTTGTAGTACTTTATTCTATGTAAATGGCAGGATTATCCGGAGTCTTTTACTACAGGTTATACTAAGTGCCATACGAGCCTTACACTTTCGAAGGAGTAATTTTAAAAAAATGTCCGTATTTTTGAAAGAGTGCAAGTTCAAAAAAATGGTACCAACAATTAATTAGCTGCATAGAATCCTGAAGCTGAATAAATAGCGACAAAAGAACTAGAATTTAAGAACAATTCTGGAAAGTATAATTCAATGTCTGAAAAAGATTTTTTATGTCCACGGTTGGGTTTGCACTAACTTTCACTCGATGGAATGTGACTTTATTTACTTTCGAAATGACAGTGAGATATTTTCCACATGCCTAGTTTTTTGACTGAGAGACGACATTAATGGAACCGTTGTTTTTCTCCCTAAATTCATTTCAAGCGGTAATGAGCACCGAGAAGTGTACAACTATTCTCATTGAAATAATAAATAAAGTTATCTTTCAGTTGCGAACGTGAACTGTAAAACTATTCTCTTTGAATGGGCGTATTTCATTGCAGCGAAATTCGAATTTTCCGATTTCTGCGCCATATATATTGCGAAATTGCGGTCGAAATAATAACGAATTTCTCTCTTGCCTAAGAACTCCTGATAACTTCGCCCGCAATGGGATTTAGACGTGAATCTAAAATGAGACGATTTGCTTCTTCGTTTAATGCACAGTGGGTTCCTGCCCCGGGCACCGCTGGCTTATTGCCATGGAAATTGAACTCGGGTCGTGAGGATAAAAGATTACGAATCCGAGGTGAATTTTTGAAGCATTTCAATAAGATTCATAAACGCCTCACCAAAGTCGAAATCACCAGTGCCGAGGGAAAACGGGCGACGTTGATGGATTCCACAGTCTTTCGCGCCCCCACCCTTACCCGGAACCCCCTCCCTTTATGCCTTTTTAATCGTCGCCGCTGATCGTACGGTCGAGCACCGAGCATTCCGCGGACACATGTACATTGTTTCCTTCGGTAATCCCCGAGTTTCCCAAATGCCACTAGGTCGTCCCCGGATGATATCGCCTTGACCTTTAGGAGGCGCAAGAAGGATTCCCTTTGTGATTTTTTGTAACACGAACGTGTCTTCATGGTTTAGCGCCCATTACATTTCCTGAGCTGATGAAATTGCACTCTTATTGATTCGTTCTCCTTATTTTCTTCAAGGATTTTTTTTTGGCTGAAGTCCCTTGAGTAAAATAAACAAGATAACGTGTGGCATTGAGCAGAGATAGTTGTGGTACGTACACCATTTTTATCCTACGCTGTTTAGAATTTAAATTCAATTTTAGCGAACGCTTCAACGAACGAATAATGCTTTCATTAGTCCATAACACAGCTCATAACTGTATATATTTTCATGACACGCGCCTAAGATGAGAAGCGCATTTCAGTGCTTATAAATTGTAGACATGAGATCGAACTCAAAGCAGAAAACATCCCTTCACCATTCAGCACTCGTTCCGCGGAGAAAGTGCTAGTTCCAGCAGGAAATGAGAACTTGAAACCAGCTCAGTGAATGTATCAAGTCCTATTTCAATTATCATTAGCTCATGCCTAGCCGGGAGCATCATTTTCTGCCAAGGGAGATGGAATGAAAGAGCACTTGCAGGTAACCTCATTTGGAATGCCATTTAATCCAGAGGCTTCACCATAGAAGTTCATCCGACAATCAGAAATTACTTTTTTCGCACGTTTAATGAAAATCAACTGCCATCTTAAGTGGTGCTTTGCATACTAAAAAGAGCTTTGCCTGGAAACGCCTAATGTGTGTGTACATTCAATCTGCTATCAAACTTATGTTGGCCGCGAATATTAATTTCAGCACTGACTGATGCAATAACAGGTTCTTCGAAAAGCTGTTGGATGCACGAGGCAATACGAGTGCAAGAACTCGTATCTTGCATGCATGTACAATGTGAACAATACTCGTACATAGGCGTATGAATATCGTCCACGCCGTTTTCAAAGAGTCTACAGAGGTTACTTTAACTAAAAAAACACTTATCTGTCGGAATTTGAAATTTTTTTAATCAATGCATCTAAGCGACCACTTTTTCGCAATCGTTGCCCCCAGGTGTAAAGGATCATCCACGATTGGATGATTCTTTACACCTGGGGGCACATCAAATCCAACGTAAATACGATGTATTACAAGGTTTAATTAATTCCTATGCAACCACATTCTTGTTTCCCTCATCAAAAACGACTTACATCACTTTGGATGCATTTGCCTTCAACTATTATTCTCCCGATTACCGCACTGAAATCTTACAAGGCTCCTAGTTAAATTCTTGAATTCACAGTCAGCATTGCCGACTTAGGGGACAACGAGTACATTTACGGGAATATGTGTATCCTCCTCCTGATGTTTCGAATTCCAAATTTGTCTGTCGCTTTCTGCTTTCATTCAATGAAAAAGTTATCGTACACTTTTTCGTGATATTTGACGGCTAAAATCTTCATTCGTTTGGAAAAAGAGCGATTCCCTCCAGAATGCCAACTGCATCGGGAACACCGAAGTGGAAGGCGAAGACTCGATTAAATACCTAGGCGTTACACTCACTCACGATCTCTCCTGGGTGAAACACATACGGGGAATATGTGGACAAGCTAACAAAAATTAGGACTTATTAGAAGAGTACTAGGTAAATGTGATGAAAAAGTCAAGGAGATATGCTATACTGTATTTCGCTGGTTAAGCCTCATTTAGAATATGCTGCTATTATATGGGATCCTCACGAAGTTGGATTGATTGCCGAATTGGATCGCATGCAGCGTAGATGAGCTGGATTTCTAAAACGTTGTATTGATAAACTTACTGGCGTGTCCAAAATATTAGAGGAGCTAGGCTGGAAATCACTCACGGAGCGAAGGTTAAATTACAGACTAAATCGCTTGCATAAATTCGAAGGGCGTCTCTTTAGCAGTGATGTTGAAAATGTATTATTACCTCCATCGTACTAATGTAGGAGGGAGCACGTCAATAAAATTAGGGATATTAAGTGTAGAATAGATAGAGTTAAGGTGTATTTTTTTCCACGAACGATAAGGGATTAGAATAACATTGTCCGATCGCGGTAGGGTCGGGTCAAAATTAGTCTGGTGTGAATTCACCCCTGCCACACACCCTAGCAGTGAATTGTAGGGTACTAAAACATCCAACATCAAATATTCGTCCATTCATTAAATCCTATATGCCTATTCATTTTTCCCCTCCATTTCTTGTCTAACGTTCTCACCTCTACGACAGTCTTCTTCATGCCATCATCAATCAAAATGTTCTGAATCTATCATTCCTGTCTCCTCTGGATTTCTGCCATCAATTCCTTCTCTTGCCCAACCACGCATAGAACCTCCTTCGATATCCGTTCTGTTCACTTCACCTTTTCCGTCATTCTCCACATACAACTCTCAATAACCTCCTATCTACGTACGCTTATCACCTTACTTCAACGAGTATGCTTCCACAACACACAAAAATATGCTTCATATCACAGTTTAGAAGAGTCTCACCTGAACAATCTGGCTCAGAGTCCTTGTCATTAATTTTCTCCTCCTTGTTGACACAACTTTACCCAACGCAAGCCTTCTTCTTACGTTCCCACTAATTTAACCAACTTAGTCCAAAACACTTCCAAAATAAGGTGAAGTGCTCCATCTGGTCTAACTTTTATATCATATTTTAACGTTAAACGTAGCCTTCTTCCTTCTCAAAAATTACGTTTCGGTGCGTTGATCTCCCACCTATCACACTGACTTTCTCATATGCTCAGCAATGATTTCAACTCTTGGGATGACTGGAAAACTAAAGCTTGATCGCCCGCAACCCTGACTGGATCTATGGATTCCCTCTGAACTATCGTTCCTATCTATAGTTCTTCCCATACCTCTTTCACCATTTCTTCCACATGCACGTTGAAAAACACAGTTGAAAATGGACAACCCTGCCCTACTCCTCTCACTAACGCTGCCCGTACTGATTCTTCCTCCCCGACTTTCACTTGAGACGTGCACAGGTTGCGGCTCTCGCCTAAGCCTCCAATATACTCCCATTTCCTACAATGCATTAATCAATTCCACCCAATTTAATCTATCGAACTTCTTCTCCAAATCTGCGAAACAAGCCATCACAACCTGACTGTAATCTAGGATCTTCTCAATTTGCGACTCCATTCCTGCTGCGGCAACACACGTCCCTCTCCCCTTCCTGGACCCAAACACTGAGTACTCATTTGCCCTCCTGTACAATTAATAATATTCCCCACGTATTCTTGATAGTGTGCATTAATGTACTCTTCTTTCTTCTTAGCCGTGTTTTCCACCTCTGTACCAACTTCACTCTTTCAATTTGTGCAAACTTTCCGTATCTTCGCACTGCACCTTCCGCCACGTTTCTTTCGCTCTATTTGTTTTAGTTATTTTAGCGCCCTGCAAGCCACCGCCAGGGTGTGTGGCGGGGGGGAACACACACCAGGCCAACTTTGGCCCGGATATGTTTCCCTCCCGACTTATTATTCGACCCCTTTTCCTTTCTTTTACTAAATTCTGCGCCTACATTCATCGACTCAATTATTTCGTCTATCTTCGCAATCACCTCTGCTGTAATGCATGATTTCCTTGTCTTACCCCTCTTTATGATTCCCCTTGTTTCGTTTGCGGTTTTAGATATCCCCTTTTTAAAAAAATATTCCCATTTTACTTCTATTATGACTAGTCTTCACACATTATTTTATCTACTGCCTTCCGACACTTTTTTTACCGTCCCGATCAGTGCTTCTTCATTCCATTTCATTAACCGGCCTCCCTATTTTATCTTTTAGAATCGGACGCTACACTTCATTATTATTAAATTATGGTCCTCATTCGCTCCCGGGAAGCAGTGCAAATCAGTAACACTGTTCCTCAAACTGTGCCTATCCAAAATATATTGTAACTGCTTTCTTTCTCAATTCCCGAGTATTTTCCAGGCATTCACGCCTTTCCTCCCCCCTTGTGGTGTTTATGATTAAACCTTTTCTCCTACAACACTATATCGATTTCTCTCCGCGACTATCGTGTATCTATTTTTTTATATTTTAGTAACCTGCAATACCCACCAGACTAATTTTGACCTTTGCATGTTTACCCCTACCGTGGTTGGACAATGTTATTCTGATCTGATCGGAAAAAATAACATCTTAAATAATTCTGTTCTACACTTAACCATTTCTTGGTTCTACACTCAACCATTCCTTGTTGCTAAACCTCATTACCCTACCCAACTCGCATCTCTCTACTTGCGCCTCCCCTCCCCCGGCTTTCCAATCGACCATCATTATCAAGTGCTTCCTTCAACAAGAATCCACAATTGCTTCCCCCAATGGATGGTACAGCCTGTGTCCTTTAGTTCTTACTCCCTATGCTAACTTATTGGCTTGTAGGCCTGATTGACGTTCAAGGTCATTGGTTTTACTCTAATATCTATATATAACCTATTAATCCCCTGCTCTTTGTTAACTACTCTTCTTCCTACCTTTTTCTTTTGTATTATTGCCATCCCTGGCTGCTCTCTTCCTCTCCGCTCTATATTAGGCTGCAACTATCCCTCCAGTAATCACCACTATTCTCCCATGTCACCTCCCACAGCCGTTAAATATATATATATATATATATATATATATATATATATATATATACACATTCAAACACGAAATACCGCCATATGGCGAATAAATATTCATTCAAATTGAAATAGAGATAAGGAAAATGGTAAAGGAACACATATAAAGGACAAACACAACAGAGGTGGGGATGGCGGATGTGAGCAGATCACGAATGTAAAAATATTTTCCTCGACCGGGACTTGAACACCGGATCTCTCCACTTGCCGGGCGGATGCTCTAAACCACCTGAGCTATCGAGGAAGAGTACTTTTACATTGAAATCTGCGATCTTATAAAGCGCCAAAGTGCTCCGAATCATTACCCAGAAGATGGCGTTAGGGAGCTGTTACACCCACCAAAGGAGAAATTGACAAACACAAGAGGAGAATGGACAGTAGGTTAGCAAGCATACAACATCATAAAGGAATCATATATATATATATATATATATATATATATATATATATATATATATATATATATATATATCATCATATATATATATATATATATATATATATATATATATATATATGCTCTCGCAATCCCCTGCTTTATATTTTATTACTTCCCTGTGCTCACCATCGTCCTTGCATATAAAGTCCCTACTCTAGCTCTTTCGATCCCCTTTTGTGTCTTCTTGTCTGCTGCTGTCGATTCCGCGTTACACGGATTTCTTATGATGAATACCGCAGAAACTATTAGGGTGGACTCCTGTAGCTCCATCCGGACGGATGATGCTCAAATGTACTCCAAGTATATTTGCCATGAGAATAATAACTGACGTGGTTTCTCGCTGCCTTCCTCAATAGTGTTTTTAACGTCACACCATTACTTTAAATAGCCGTCTAAATTAGTTCAGACGCCTTTGCGATCGCCTCACTGAGGAACAGACGACTTTCTTTTGCCTTGCTCCTAACCTTCGACCTATCTGGCATAGGTAACCCTAGTAGGGGCAAGCATCATTGCTCCCGCCAGCACAGCTCTAGGGGTAATCGGAACGCCACAACTTTAGAGTGGTATTCTATGGGATGTGCTTCCCTTATTAGTGGGGTGTAATTATTGCATTTTTGGTAATTAGGAACAGTCATTTTAAGCATACAACACAAGTTAATTGCTCGTACACAAGTTAATTAACTTCCATAAACGAGTAATTATTTAATTTCATCCACATATCAACATTTCGCTAAATTTTCTCTGAACATGACCTGAATATGGTGTAGTACATCAAAACCGGTCGCATAATAAATTTTATCTAGCGGAAAAATGTTACCATTTGGTCATTTTTATGGCCGAATTCCACCAGACGCATGGCATGGTGCATCACGCCTAAAATTATGCAATTGGAACGAATGCTGATTTTAGATTTTTTATGAATTCTATGGTCTCAGGCTCAACTTTGTGGAGTTTCATTTTCGTTTTAAATGAATACACCTTGTAACTCCCACACAATTTTTATTCGTACTACCGGTTTCAACGCTTCGGCGTCATCATCAGGGTTAGATTTTTTAACTTATTGGCATCATTTGCACTTAAATTAACTTTACTTAACTTGAATGAATTTGTGTTCATACTT
This sequence comes from Hetaerina titia, assembly GCA_037158775.1. Taxonomy (NCBI): domain Eukaryota; kingdom Metazoa; phylum Arthropoda; class Insecta; order Odonata; family Calopterygidae; genus Hetaerina; species Hetaerina titia. The sequence continues at coordinate 4,674,848 of CM073774.1, forward strand.
TACACCATTATCACATAAAGTCTCATGATTCTTTCTCCAATGGTCCAAAATACCGCATTCATCCCAAACAATAAACTAATCTTATTATTCATTGCTTCCAGTCGGTTGCCCACTTTCTTATTTTGCTCTTTATTCAGTCTCGAAGAAGCGTCATGTCTTTCGACATTGTTCTGCGTTTCTTAGCTTCCGTTTCGAAATCATCTCCTCTTCTTTCCCTATTTTTTTATGCTCGACTTTTTTCTCTCCATAGCCTCAGCATGGTATTATTCCGAGTTTCATCGACTTCAGGCTCGTTCATCCTCTTACCTGCTCTAATCTATCATTGCATTAGCACAATATTTCACTCCGTTTCAGGCTACGCCTTTCGTTCGGCCCATCCACTTCTCCCTCACTTTTCACCTCTTCTTTAGGCGTCGTCCACGATTGTTCTCTTAATAAACGTGTTTCCAAGGAGGGCTCAAACATTCGTTTTCGATACCCTTTTTCCATTTGACCTAATTCAATTTTAACTCATCCTCAATCATACTGTCCTTTTATGTTTTTTAGTCTTTTGGCATTCGGATTATTTATCTCATTCTCACTGTGCCATATTTTTAGCTTTCCTCGAATATACTTTCGAAACCGCCGGAAAGGGTTCTTTTTCACATTATGTACTAATGTTGCCATCGCATAGTTCTCAGAAGCTCTTATTCCCTCATTATTTACAATGAAATCAACAAATCTCTTTGAATCACATCTTTCCCATGTTACCACTGTAATGAATGCATTAATGCTTAATCAATGCCTCCGAGACATATAGTCTCATTCTGATGTACACAATCAAAGGTATTTTCACCATTTTCTTTCACTTGAAAGTCACAAAATATACATACAAGTTTTTCAGAGGCATCTCTGCTAACAAAAACCCAACCATTGTTGTCTCTAAATACCATTTCCTCAGGGCCACACTCTTACTAAACCTCTCAATTTTCCCCTACCACATTCATCCTTTAAGTTTTCAGTCTCACCTGTATAGCAACCTTCGACATAAACTTATCGAATACCAATTCACAATGAACTCAAAGAAATTCAGAACACATAACTCGTATATCCTTACACTCGTTTTAGGCCTCTCATTCATATTCAAGCCGGAATTGTGAGTGTCATGCCGATCCATTGCGATCAATTGCAATAATATCCCACCCCTATCTTACATTAATATCACACACACCCAACTCATCCGCTCGTCTTGCAATCATCTGCAACTCTCGTTCATTTTGCCTTTCCACATTTGTCTCTCAATGGGCGAATGCCAAACGCCCCACGCCGGCCATCACGGTTTCGACTTCACAGAGCACGAATAAATTTCGTGATTATTGAATGAGAAAGGATTCTGGGCCAGTAGTCGTCAAAGTATCCGTACCATGTGCTGCAGCGATGCGATTGCATCGCCACATTTTCACCAGCACCCTATGTGTTAAACCAAGACGTGGAGATGCCAAAGCTGCTTTTACTAAGCATTATAGACAAGCTAATATCCCTATATAGAATGGAGGTGTTACCGTTCGCTCATGAAATCCGCTAATATCCAATTCAAACACACTCCCTATTGCTGGGGATGATTTCGTCAGAGGACTCACTTCCAGTTATCCGCATGCCTATTGCTCTTTTGTGTAGATTTAATTATGAAATAAAGGGATAATCCTATATATGTATTAGCCGTGTTGACACATACAGAGGTTGAACGAAAGTAAAAAAGAACTGGTGGGAGTGTTTCTCAAGTTGTAAGAAGATATTTTCCATTTTTCTTCTAGTGATTAGTGATCTCTAAAATATCAGAAGATACCTTAATGGAAGATAATATATTCTTCGTACACGGTACCATACGGTATTTTATCCCTCATTGTTTATTCTCCCTATCTGCACAAACTATTCTAAGAGCAGTTCATGTTGGGCTTTTAAACCGTGTGGAAAACTCAAAAACTACAAAAACACGTTAATTGCTTAACATTACACAAAATCGTCAGGTCAAGCCGGCCGTGCGATGCTGCCCAGCAGAAAAGCTTAGGACACTACTGCTAGAATTCACCGATCATGGACGCGCAGCGTGTTCTTAGGTTAGCAGATTAGCTCCGAGGCCGCCGAAAATCCATAGTCTAGCAGAAACTACAACAAAATTTACTGTTCTCCGGGTCAAATCCTCAAGAGTAACTACGGGTAGTACAATTATAAAATGGCATATTGACGAGTGATGAATTGAAGCCGCAAGAAATATCGTCCTTTCGTATTGCGCACCTTTAATTTCATTTGTTTCCTTCAACTTCTCCGATGGCTTGAGACACGAAAACGTGATTGATCCATCATTTGTGATCCATGGCCTGAAAAAAAGGTTAAGGAAGATTGCTAAAAGATGACTGACGTGATATTACTTCTCTGAAGATGTAATCTTTCAAACTACTTTGAGCTACACACGCGGATACAACATTTTCGCAATAAGACAAAGTAATAGAGCTTCGATAGTTTTCTCATAAATTCGCGGAGTAGTACTTGAACTTTTAAGAAAATTTTATAGATTAATAAAAGGCATTTGATATTTATTTATAATTAATAATTAGCATATCACTAAGCGTGTTTAAAATGAATATGGAGATTATGGGAAAACACATAATGCACATGCTCAATTTGAGAAATCCTGATAAATTATCAAGGGACTTGAGAGAAAACCGGAAAATAAGAGGAACACAATGGTCGAGCAGAAATGAATAAAACTGGATTTAATGCGAAAGAGAGTCCAATGAAGCTATTAGCATCAAATGAGTCCCATTAATGTTAGAGCAAAGGTATAAGCATACGCAAAGGGTGACGCTTTGACCTATAGCAAGTATAAATTTCCAGAGAGGCGATTACACATTTGCATGTATCACTGCACAAAAGCCCTACCCTTACAGAGGAAACATTTTGTAATATATCAAAACTTTTCACGAAAACGATTTATGCCCTTTTCCGAAACCAACTCACGCTTCAACGAGTTGAGTACTCTCATCACACGGGTTAATCATCTAGAAAATAGATTATAATTTCCATTACGCATCGCAGACGGAGACGCCTTCGGGGAATTCACACGCCCTTCAGGCCGAGGGGATCAAATTGTTCTCCACAGCCATGGAGAGGCGTGATATGATGCATGGCTCCAGTATAATGTCCATTGCGAAAGGTTGGGTTTTTAGCGGGGTCGCGTCGTGTATATTGTCTTTGACACATTTACTTCGTGCAGCTTAAAAGAGAACTGCCGCGGTGCTCAGACCACGGATTTCCCACGCGAGGGTTCGGGGTTCAATCCTTGCCAGAGGACGGAATAGTCGCATTAGGAGCCTATAGGATAGAACATCTTCCAAGGCGGCGATCAATGCCTCAGCGACCGTATTCTCAGACAATTTAACCAAGAGCATCATTAAAACCTTCTTTTTACTCTCAAACTCCAATTACCTGCATCTTATTAGGCGCCAGTGTATGGTTTTAAAGTGAATCTATATCCAGGAATGACGGAGCGGTCGTCAATAAATAAACGTCATTTCTCTGTCGGAAGTCGGACTCGACGCATGTGACTCAATGAAAAAGTTGATACCAGCAGTAGACAGAAAATTGGCGCAATAATCTATTTGTTCATCCAATCCTTCGACTATTTAACTATTTCTTGAGGTTCACCGCGTGATATTTTACACAATTAAATATTTAAAAACGTTCCTGATAATTAATGAACAATATTTAATCTACCCACTATCCACAATAAAACTATCAGGGAGAGTTTTCAGTTTTTTCAACAAATACTTTTACCACGAACTCATCACGAACAAAGAGAGAAGAAGAATTAAAGACTTTCCTTATTTTTCATGATGATATTTCTGCGAGCGTAACTACCCAAAGAGCATCGATAATTCTCCAGGATGGATTTACCAGATGAGTCTTCGTCGCCTCCTCTTCTTTCACCGATGACATTTATGATATAAACTGAGAATTTGCTTACGCAGGACGTCGTAGAGAACGACGTAAGCCTTGGCAGTAATAAGGGGACGCATTGGGCCAGCCACACGGAGTGAGAGCATTCCATGCACTGTGCGTGTTGGGATTGTGAGCAGGAGAGCAATGGTCACCGCTGCTGTTGTCGCTGCCACGTACGTATTATTTGTACGTGCAATTAGCGGCCCGCGGCGCACCTTCCCATTCTCTCTTCTCCTCCCTGAAGGTTGACTTCTTCCCTCGATTCGGGCGGGTCGCCCCGTGGGGCGCACGCATTCATTCAGAGTCACCCTCCCCATCCGCCCCCGCGCGCGCTCGTGAATATGCGTCCCCGGTTGGACCGTTATCCCGCGCAGCATCAACTTTTCAGCACGAGACGCAAAAAAGTCGGGAGGGAGGGGGGTGGAGGTGGGGGTTGGGTAGGGAGGGTGTGGGGGCGGCGTGGGAGTGGCCGTAAAAAGAGCCGCTGCGAGTGCCCTCGGAGGGTGGGGCGGTGGCGGAAGACGAAGCGGGCGTGGGGTGGGGTGGGGAGGAAAGAGGGGGAGGGGGCGGGAGAGAAGGTTGGTCTTCACGATTTGCCCCGTCCTCGACCTACAGACCTCTCTTTCCCGGGAGACGTGACGACTTGCGCCTCGGAAAACATTTCCTCCCCTCCCTCCCCCCGTCCCTCTCCACTTTCGCCTCCCCGCCGCGGATGAGATGCTGTTTTCCTTCCCGACTAAGCAGCGTGCGTTCTCGCCCCCACCCACCAGCAGCACCACCCCCGCTCCCCTCCCCTCCCTCAACCGCGACCGGTCCACGCATTAACGCTCACTTAAGATGCAAGCGTGTGGCAGGTATTGCGAGGACATGGCTGAAATTACGATCACACGCGAGTAAGATGAGGCCTGGGAAAATATTTACAGCAGAATAAATTCCGATGAGATGAGAGCTGCGCAGTCCAGGGTACGAGTTCCACAGCTGCCTCGCTCCTAGCTCTATAGTTCGGAAATAATCAATGGTGGGAACAAACATAACTAATTACTTAACAGTGAACAAATGCTATATTTTCATAATGAGATACTTATTAGTTGAATTAAATATTGACAGGGCTCGAAGAAGATAACTTCGTGGAGACAACTTTCACGGCATATTCTACAATGCTATATGTATACAAATTGTTGTAATCATTCTCTTGATAAATGGTAGTCGATACATAATTTTTGACTCACATGCAATAACACATTTTTGAAAAATTGTATTTGGATAAATAATTTTATATCATATAAGTTATTTCATTCGACGATTTTTCGAAAAGAAAATAATGTCTCCAATTCGTTTTAAATATAATAATAATAAATTAATTTTAAAATATATAAATCCCTTGCGTGATTTAACCATTGAAGTGAAATAAACAAGGACTGCGAATAGAATAGAAGGGGCAAGAGCATTTCACAAAACTAGAGTGAGTAATTGTTACGTCTGAAATAAAATTAAGAAGGATAGAAACAAATCAACCACAACATTCAAAACATATTTATCTCATTTCGGCTATCGATCAACGTCGACTCCAAAATACTGATTTCATGGATTCGTTCATATATTGGATAATCAATGATGGAATGGTGGGAGTTCCAGTGATTAAACCCTAATGTACAACCACCCTTTAAAACAAGTCACAAAAGTTACAACGTGCATTAGAGAAATTAAATTCAAGGACATGTTTAGGTAGAATGCTGCAATGTTGTCGCTGTGCACGCAAATTGATCAAAAAATGAAAAAAAATAATACCGCCGTTTTCTGTTGAAATGTTAGCATAAATAATTAATGGTCTAAAGTTTGGAAAAGCATCCGGGAACTCTTAAACATGAGAATATTTTACTTTGATTTTGACCTCGGATTACAGCGGACGCGGAAGACAGGAGTTTGGAAAAAGAAAATTTAATGTAAGAGAGGAAATCTTAGGATTGATCAAAAAACAACCCTAGTGACCTTGGAATAAGAATTTCTAGTTTCTGGTAGCATAGAAGTCTACCGGGAATATGGAATCATGATTGGGTCCCAGTATTCTGAGAAATAACAACTTATTGGAGACATTAATGGAAGAAACGATGATTTAAACATGAAGGCCGTGGGAAGGAGTGTGAAGAAATTGTTGGAATACGTTATTCGAAGAATTACTCGCGAGGGAAGAGAAAAATCAGTAAATAAGAATGCTAATTAATTCATCAATAAACTACGTCAAACGTTTCATTGGAATTAATGATCCCCTCCTTGGTGTTATGTAAAGCGATTCGACTCTAATGGTCTGCTAGAAGAAGCTGCGGAATCCAGACAGTGCAGATCTTAAAGGAATCCGCTGAAACCCTGGTCTTGCAGTTAAGGACACGAGCGGCTGAGAATAGCCTAGGTTGCATTCGACGCGTCGTTCATGCCCGAGGATAGAAAGTACGGCGCATATCTAAGACCCGCGCCCCGAAACTACTTTACCCTCCGCCCAAATCTCACCCACGCCCCCTTCCACTCAACAAACACCCTTTTTTTTAAAAGACTCACTATTGGATTTGATGCTTCTGATTGATTGATTAAAGATGAAAAATTCGCCTTTGACATGAGGGAAAAATTCTCTTCCCAGTCTACGATAATTGCATTGGTTTTTGCTGGTCTGAGGAAATTCCATTCCAAGTACAATAGATCATTTGTCTCCAGAATATTTACTGGCAAAGCGATAGTCGAAACAACCTTCCTAATCTCCAGCGAAAACTGCAACCTTCCAGTGACCAACCTCACTTGCGGAGATGCTCGAACCTGCCATCCGTATGCATTAGTTTTAATACTTTTGTTAGCGGTGACTCATCTCACAGGAATTAACAGCTGTTAAGAATTACGTGATATTTCTTTCGGTGTTACTTTCTAAGAAATTGACTCCCACATTATGAATCGTGACCTCTATCTTTTTGAAATTGGTCCGCAATACTCTCGAATCGCAATCATTTTCAATGCACCCACTCACTGTCCGTTGAACCCTATCCAACTCTGAAATCAATCATTTCTTTGATGAATAGGGCATGTTTGACGCGCATTCAATGCGTGACCTAGCTACTATGAAACAACTCCTTCGCTCGACTTTCTCCCGAGCCTCCCGTATTATAGAGAAGACGATAGAGCAAAGGAGTGCGGCGGAAATTGTGAATGCCTTGCCGGGCCGACGGCATCCGATCCGTCGGCACCCGACGCGAGGGCGACGCTCGCGAGGAATCCATCGAGGCTTGAGTAACACTCCTCCTTCGCGCCTCCTCGCCGAGGCCCTCATGATTGGAGCATCCGTTGGCCCTTGGCTACGTCCCCCGAGGTGGTGACTGGCCGCGCCTGCGTTTTCCAACGGCCCACATTCGGTCGAGGTACGGCGGAGGCTCGCGATGATTCGGTGACGGGTGTATCAACTAAGTTTTGGGAGCGACGATCCTCCCAAATACTCTCTTCACGCTATGAAAAGTCGAGCGTCGTCGGGAACGCGATGCATTGACTGTAAATGCTCAATTAAGGGGAATCGGCAGGGGACACCTCCTCCCCTGCCCAGTCTCCATTGCGTAATGAGAAAATAAAATAAGGAAATGGCCATTACAATGAAGATATCCGGCGTCGTTTTTGGAGGTCGTGCACGAATTGCGCCACACAGTTTTGGACCATCTTCGATCGCTGACTTAAATCGCTGGGGCTCCCTTTCGTCACTGGTTCCGAGGACTGCCCGCATTTTTTTTATCAACGGCAAGATTGAATTATAGTACTTTTGATGTTGCCAAACGATTTCCCAGATATCCACGAAATCTTTTGCTCCATTCTTGCAAACCTCCTCACATCCCTCAAACTCAAAGAGTCCTCACATTCTTTGAATAACAAAAGGCGTAAAGTACCTTCATACTTCAAAGTTACACTGTTATACAAAATGAATATTATGTATAACTGTGTAATTCGCTTGTTTTCCCACAAAAATTAAAATAGTAGAGATAGATATTAAAGAAGAAAGTCGACCGGTTATATGATTCAACCCGGTGTCTCTTCGAGTTATTTGACGGCCACCAATTACCAAATTACTCAAAACTCGCTATTTCGGGCCATAATTGCTTTAGACAAATCTTTGCTGCGGAGGGAGGACGAGGGAAGGACAATAGAGAGTGAGAGAATTAGTTCCTATAGTTGGCGAAGCAGCTAGTAGGCTCGCAACTCCAGAAGTACAAGTTTGTCCATTAAACCCAGTTCAGGGAAATGTATGACAAACGAATTTCCAAAAGAAAATCACTCTCTTGGCACGTGTTTCTCGGCTAGAAACTAATTTATTTCGCATTTTCCAGAGCCATATTTACAGGCCCGAGGACAGCCAACGAGATCCACTCTGTGAATACCTTTGAAGAGTATTTTAGCGTGGGCACCTCTCCATCGCCCCGTGGTCTCCCGCCAACCCCTCCCCCCCTCCCGGCATCCCTCGGAGCCGTTATGCCCCCACTCCGAAGGCAATCCAAGAAAAGTGAACCGCTCCACCATTGGCCACGAATTAATTCCACTTTCCCTCTCATTCACCGTGGCACGCATACCATTTCCCCGTCATCATTTCCACCGCTCATCCCTCCATATAATTTTCCCTCCTCCCTCTACCAGTCTACGACTCCTCTGCCAAAGAATTCGATAAAGCCAGTTTTAAAGTAATAATTTGGGAAATAATCAAATGATGATAGAACTATGAAGATCGCATGAAGGGTGCTCAAGGGTACGCTGCTAAAAGAGGGCGTTATCAATGAGGAAACAGTTTTTGTATTTAGGAGTGGGCACCTTTGTCCCCTGGAACAATTGCGTTTTATACCAATTGAGTCATTTGGCCAAAATATTTCAAACGGAGAATTATCTGTGTTTTCATGCTTTGAAAATCTCATGAGAGCCGGATGTCGAATATTCTGACTGAACCATAAGGTAATCAACCACATAGCTAAGTCAAACTGTTAGCACAGATCTTCCCTTCTAACTTCCCGATAGTGATTTAATCTTGCTGCATAGCGCACCAATTGCACCCTTCCTCTGCAAAATTTTTACATCCACGCACTGCGTCTTCCGCCATGCTTCTTTTGCTTTATTTGTTGCCCATCTCACTTTATTGTTAACTCTTTCTACTTCCTTCTACCCAGTTCTGTGTTTACATTCTTCCATTTTTTTCTCTCATCCATCTTTCTAATCATCTCATCCGTGATCCATGGTTTCCTTGTTCTTTTCCCATTAACGGTTCCCATTGTTTCTTGTGTAGTTTTCGATCTCCCTATTTTGACACATTCCCATTTTTCTTCGATAATACTCAGCTCTTTATCATCGTCCATAATTTTATCTACAGCCTGCTAATACTCCTTCCTTGTTAATCCATTTAATGCTTCTACAATCCATTTTCTAACCCGCCGCCCCAGCCTTATCTTTTAGAAACGGACGCTACATTTCATAAAAACTAAATTGTAGTCAGAGTCCGCATCCACTCCCGGGAAGCTGTGCGAATTTATCACACTGTTCCTACATCTGTGTCTAGCCAGAATATAATCTATCTGATACCTTTCTAAGTCACCTGGCATTTTCCACGTATGCCTACGCCTTTGGTGGTGTCCAAACCAAGTGTCGGTGATGACTAACCCCAGTATCCTCAAAATGTGCGGTGGCAAACGTACTGGATTCTCACCCAGAGGGCCCGTGTTTGAATCTCGGCGGTGGAAGATATTTTTCAGTGAATTCCCAATCCCTACTCGAGGTGCTCTGTGGAGAGCACTTTGAGTGAGTACGCCGTCCGTCAGATGGGACGTTAAGCTACGGATCCCTAGGCGCTTTTCAGCAAAGAACAGGCTGATGCCGACGCCGGATTTCTCTCCAGCCGTTAACCTTTCCTCTTCAACCCTAATGGCGCAACACTAGTTTTTTCCTATCAGCTATAGTTTTCAAGATATAGATATGTTGTTACTTACGTAAAAAAATCTTCTACATGATGATATGGGAATATTATATTAATAACACAGGCCAACAGTGGTTTTGGTGCCGGAGCTTTTAATGCTGATTTAAAGAACAATTGGGGTGCTGAATCCAATTATGACACTAGTTTTTTCCTATCAGCTATAGTTTTCAAGATATAGATATGTTGTTACTTACGTAAAAAAATCTTCTACATGATGATATGGGAATATTATATTAATAACACAGGCCAACAGTGGTTTTGGTGCCGGAGCTTTTAATGCTGATTTAAAGAACAATTGGGGTGCTGAATCCAATTATGACACTAGTTTTTTCCTATCAGCTTTAGTTTTCAAGATATAGATATGTTGTTACTTACGTAAAAAAATCTTCTATATGATGATATGGGAATATTATATTAATAATAAAACCCACTAAATATAAAGACTTGATTTATTTCTAGGGCTGTTAAATCACTCACAAACACAACAGAATTTTACAATACAATTGAACACAAATACTAAAATTTTTTACTGTAATAAAACAAATTGAAAAGAAAAAATACATAAAAACATCACTCAACACATCGGAAGCTTCTTTTGCGCGATTTTCTTGAGTGCACTTTGTTCAAACAGTCTCGTTTTAAGCACCAGCAGTAATCTGCCATCATATGGTTATCCCATCTTCCTTGGTAGCGAGCTTCCATTGTTTTTATATCCTGGTGATATCTTTCACCTTGTTCTTCACTTGTGTCTCCTAAATTTCCAAGAAAATTGTCTAAGTGGCTGTGTAGGTAGTGAACTTTTGTGCTCATATTACATGCAAGTGATTTGAAGTTACTGAGCATAATGTTTACCAGCTCAATATAATTTTCACTTTTGTGATTTCCTAGAAAATTTTTTATGACCTCAACAAATGACATCCAACTAATTTTTTCAATCTCATTCATTGACTCGACAAAAGCAGGATCCTTTGTAAGTTGTCTGATTTGTGGCCCCTCAAAAATACCAGCTTAAAGTTTTTCAATACTTATATGGGGCATCTTAAGTCTTAAGTAGCCGAAGCATGGTCAATCCTTGTCAAGAGCCTTTACAAATTGCTTCATTAGACCTAGTTTAATATGTAGAGGCGGTAAGATGATTTTCTCTCTTTCAACTAAAGATTCAGCAATGATGTTTTATTTCACAACAACCAAGTTTTCTCTCTTAGGCCACTCCTTCTTAATCCAGTGGTTTTGTCTGTCCCTGCTATCCCAGAGGCACAAGAAACAAGGATATTTTGTGTAGCCACTTTGCTGCCCAAGAAGAAAGTTCACCATTTTTAAATGTACACAAATCACCCAGCGATGTTCCTGGTATTTTATCTTCTGTAAGACCAATGCTATTGTATCGTATTCTTCTTTCATTTTAGTTGAATGAGCGATTGGTATTGCGCCAAACCTGTTACCATTGTGAAGAAGTACACATTTTAAACTACGCTTGGAGCTATCAATAAACAAACGCCAATCACTAGCATCATATTGTGATAGTAGTCCCATTTTTTCCAAAAGACCCTTAACGTCTAAACAAAATGTAAGATTGTCTTCTTGAGTAAAGAAGGGTAGCATATCCTTTTCCCTTGTGCGATAAAAACCTATTTTTGTAGCGGGTTCAGTAAATTCTTTTCATGCAGTCTTGATGCTAGTAGTTCGGATGCTTCCTTCGATAAGTTCAGTTCTCTAGCAAGATCGCTTAGTTCATCTTGATTAAATAGTTGAGGAATTGTTGGTACCCCCTCGTAGTCACTGCCACTATCGTCAATAGAATGAGAAATGTTTTCAAATAACTCAAATTCTTCCTTAGATATATCTGGTAACGTCTGAAATATTGGGATCGGTATTTCTTCTGAATGGGGTACCGGGCGTCTAGCTGAAGGCAAATCTGGATATGTCCACTTGTGGCGATTTTTTCGATTAATTCCCGAAACATTTACTATGCAAAAATAACAGTCGTCAATATGGTTCACAGGCTCTCTCCACACCATTGGCACACCAAATTTTAGACTTTTCCTTTGTCCTGTTGTCCATTGCCGCAGATGTTCAGTACATGTTTTACACACAAAATGCGGTGCCCATGTTTTATCTTGGTCACCAAGCTTAGCACCAAAATATCCCAAGTATGCACGTTTCAGAAAGTCTGTAATATTTTTCCTATTTTCTTTTACCATATATTCCCATGTATACTCATAGATTTATTTAACTTAAAAAATTATTTTCCGGAATGTATCAAACATTAAAACAACTAATCGTAATATGTGCCATATCTAAAAAGTAGAGCTGTTAAATAAAAATGGATTTCATATTTGGATTCAGCTCTACAAATATAATTAAAATCAACTCAAAGATTCCCGGCACCAAAAAAAAATTTTTTTTGTAGGCCTGTGTATTTGCTCCAGGTAGGGCGCCCATGTTCGAAAGGAATTGAGTACAGTTGTTACGCTAAAACACTATTGTGGAAGGCAAGAAGAAATCACCTCAATTATTAAGCCCTCGAAACAATGATGGAAATGGATCTGGGTATTAGTCCTGGCAACTATAGCAATTAAGGCCCGCTGGGATGTGTGTCGCCCCTGCAATGGTAGAAGCAAGGTTTCTGCTGTAGTCATCACAAAATATCTTCGCAAAGTATACTTGAAAGAAACATCAGAAAAGAAGACCCACAAGAGGACAGAAGCAGTTGGAAAAGGGACTTCGAATGTTAGGACGATGCTGAAAACTGGGAAATTGAAAAATATAAAGCGAGAGATGCAGTGAGGAAATATGGATGTTTTTCTTGTGTTCGAGATAGAATGGGAGGATAGCGGGGATCACTGGAGTGATAGTTACAGAGGGAAGAAGCGGAGGGGAAGTGAGCCAGCGACGGGTGGCAACAATAGTGGTCAAAAAGTTAGGAAAAACATAGATAAAATCGATCAGGAGAGTGATAGAATATTATTGCTAGAAATAAAACTTGAACCTATCGACATGATCAATGCTCAGGTATGCATGCCACCAGTCAATCATATGAAGGAAGAAGTCGATAGGGTACACGATCAGTTAGAGAACATAATCACACCTGTTCCTGGGGAAAATATCTCGTAGTGATGAGGGATTGGAACGCGATGATAGGCGAAGAAAGAGATGGGGGACTACGGTTTAGGATCAAGGAATGACGGAAGGGAGAGAGTGCTCTGCAGGACACAGGAGTTAGCCACAAGGAATACTAGGTTTACAAACCGCAACAGGCATATGTGCGTATATTTTGGAAATGCCAAAAGATTCCGAGAAATATCAGTTAAACTATCTAATGGTTAGGCACAGATTTAAGATCTGCGCGAGTTAATTCTTAGTTTTCAGAAAATGGTTGCAAAATGAGATCATCATTTACTAATAATAAAACATAACGTCAGATTCGAAATTCGTGCTGTAAATATTAAGGGCAAACATGAATTAACAGAATTGAAATCAAGTAAGGCTTGGGGGTATGCAACATTCGTGGGTCAAACAGGGTAGAAAAATGATGCATCACAGAAGATATACGTAGACTGGAAGAATAAATCAACTTATCCGTAATGTGTACATACTTCAGACTAATTAGGTGAATATGACGGATGAAAAATCGGCTTTGGCTGTTTTAGGAAGATTGATTAGTCAAGGGTGTCCATTATCACCCGTAACTTTCAACATTTCCGTGGAGGAAATGGCAAAAGGGACATGAGAAGTAATGGAGTTGGACATGAAAGTCTGCGGTGAAATCATATTTTCAGAGACTTTTACGCATAATCAAGCTATATTTAACGATTCAGTGAATGGCCTGCAGTCAACATCGAGCGAATAAATGTGTTTGATCGTTGTAGGATGAGAATCAGAGGGATCAAAGGAAAGAGGATGAGTTTGTGGGGAAATAGGATGGTTAAATTAAATTTTGAAAAAAGTGGTTTGATTATTAAAAGTCATTTGGAGGGACACATTTGGAGCAGGTGGAAGAGTTTACGTGCACCTATCTAGACAGTGTTTTTGACCATATTGGGTAAATTAATAGGGATATAAGAAGATGAATTTTATTGGAGAAAGAAAATTTCAATGGAATTAATGGCAGGAACGTTAAGCAGGAGGCTAACAAAAGTTTAGAGAAACATTTGCATAAATTTCTGTGCGGAGAAATATCTGTTGAAGCAAGATGAAAGGCGTAGATTGGAGGCTTTGGAGATGTGGTTGTGGAAAAGGATTGACTGGGTAAAGTGGAAAGGCAAGAGAAAAACTGGTAAAATTGAACAAGTGTTTAAATCTAATGCCGGGTATCAAGTTGTGTTTTGTTTGAAGAGGCTAAGAAACGCGCTGATGTTCAGGCTGTGTCTAACCAAAATCTACATTAAACGGTAGGCATAAAAGATATTTAATATTATTTCTAACAGCAAAATATTTGAACCTCTTGGAAAAAGGAAGAGATTAAGATCAGCATTGTCCAACTATTATTTATTGCTATTTTATTTAAAACGGCTTTTATTAATTGTTATTACTTTTTCTAAAAGAAGTAATATATTTCAAATATATTTAAATATCAGGTAAATTCATTGAATCTGGAATGCGTAGTTGTTTTTGTACAAAGCTATAATTAAGATCTTGACACAACATTTCATAGTTTTCAACATAGTGATTTTAAAAGAATGATATTAAATAAAGGTATTAAAAAATTTTCGATTATTCCAACAATATTCATGCACTAAAATTGCTACCCAATGGATTGATTCCAAGGAAAGTATTCTCATGCATTAGTAATAGCGTGTGGTAGGTAATAACAGGGAAATTTAGCATATACTATAGTCAAAATAGCTGTATAATGCTCACTGTTATAACCGTCAGAATCTTACGTACTGCTGATACCTATTAATTTGTGGCAAGGGAGTTTTCCTCTTTGTTGATAATGGGGCCGATGAGCAGAAAACTAAAAAACATTAATTTTATTCATTAAAATCGTTGTCAGTTATAAACAGTGGCAGTTCATTCTCCTCAATCAAGGGAAATAATCTGGCTTGAGTATACCGGTATATATTGCGTGGCACAAGTATTGAACCTGATATACGATTTTATATCCCATAAGAAAAATATCTATTATATATTCTTTCGTTGCAGCTTAAATGCAGTCCCAAAGGCCACGAATTGGCACAAATGAAAATACGTAGAGGTATTTTTCTCATCCTATGTTTAATTCCGTTTACAAAAGTCATATTAGGGCTAACAATATAGTGCTCTTGAAATGAAGACGTTATTCCTTCAATTAATTTACGTTATGCATGCAAATCTACATCAATTATTTACTTTTTCCCATCTGATTTCTAGTACACTTTGCAGCCATTATCCCACCAAAATTCTAGCATATAAGTAAAATGATATATATATATAATACTTATAAATTGACTTGTAATTGTTTTAAATTGTTGTAATTGTTCCCACGTTCCCCTCTGACCTTACGGTTGTCAATTACAAATACTTGTAATTGACAACCGTAAGGTCAGAGGGGAACGTGGGAAAAAGGGGAATCAAGCAGGAAATAACTCACCGAACCACGAACTCTTTTCCGGACCAACATACACACAGCTATTATACGATTCACTCACATTTACTCACCAGATCTAGCCCAAAGCGACTTCTTTTTGTTCCCTCATCTAAAATTGTGCTCGGAGGACAGATTTTCGTCAAAAGAAGGCAATCACCTTCGTGAACAATTATTTTGCAGATAATAACGTCGAGTACTATTTGGACGGGTTACAGAGATGGGAGCATCGCTGGGAGAAGTGTGGAGAGGCACAAGGAGACTATGTTGAAAAATTAAAAAACAATTTAAGAAAAAATGCCTTGTATCTTTGTTAGACCGAGAACTTTTCAGACCACCCTCGTACTCATTAAGGCTAATATACGAGATTTTAGCAATCACATGCCCGATTACTCGGCCTATTGAATAACCAATGAGATTTTTCGCGAAGTAACGGAATAATGGACGAAAACAAAAAAAGAAAAGGGTAAAATGACAGAAATACAATTAGGGCAGGATAGGACAGTTTTAACAGCACACATAGTCGGAATAGAGAAAAAATATTCAGAAAATTTAAAGGTTCAATCACATGTTTTGCATCCAGGTGGTAGAGCGTTGGACTACTGACCGCAGGATCCCTGGTTCGATTCCCGGGCAAGGCACTCTGGGTACCTGCAGCTCCACCCAAGCTAGTTGATTTTTCGGGTACCAGATCTTCCTGGGAAACCATAACCGGCACAGGGAAAGGAACTGGCCTCCCTACCCTGATGTGTGAATATTCACACTCCGTCGGGCTTAGTGCTGAGTGAACTCAACACCTCACCGACCAATCGGGTTGAATACTGTGTTTATGGTTTATATGTTTTGTCTAATTACAAAGGCACACATGATCTGTCCCAAAAGTAGTCGGACTAAGCCGATTAAAAAAAATGCATTGTCTGAATTGATACATTCACTCAAAAGAAGTCTTCAAATGAGCACCTATGGGCGTCCACGCACCGCTGCCAGCGGGTTTTTCACTTCATGCCTTCTAGAAGGCGGCGTCCGGAATACTGAAATGCTCCTTTGTCAAGCCTCTTCTAACAATTCCATTGAACCTTGGTGACGTCCCTTCGGGACGGAGGAAGGGGAAGAAGTCTGGTGGGGGATTATCTAAAAAATTTGGATCCTCACTCACATGGTCGAGAAGCTCTTGGCAGATCCGCGTGCGGGTTTCCTTTTGTTCTTCTGAGAGCATTCGCGGCACCAACTTTGTAGACACCTTTCTCATGCCCATGGTTTCGGCCACAAGTCGATGCATATCACTTTTAGGGATGCCAAGTTGATCAGAAGCCATACAAACACTTAATTTGCGATCCCTTCCAACAAAGCCTTCACTCTTGCAAGATTTTCGTCACGTTTTACGGTCGAAGGGTGTCCTGAACGTTTGGCGTCTTCAACACCTTCTCTACTCTCCCTAACAACATGTGCCTCTCCAAAATACCCAATTTACAAGCGTTAGCGTACCCTTGTACCTATAGCGTTATCACCATAAGCTGCCTTGAGCATATTATGAATCTCTTTCCCTGTTTTACCCAGTTTTACGCAAAATTTGATGGTGTAGCGCTGTTACAATAACCGGTTCATGACGGAGCGTGAAAAAATAACGTTACGCAGGTTTCGCAAACGTATGATCCGCACTCCGCAAAGACTGGGAGTCAACTACCACGGGCCTACAGCCTTTCTTGAGACTCCCTTCCCTCGAACCCAGCCAGAGAAACCGCCGCCCGTTTGTCCATCCGGGAAAAAGTAAGCCATGCTACTTTTGGGACAGATCTTGTAATCTACAGACCCTTGGCCTGCGGAATCAGCTCCTCGAGCGCGGAAGGAACTTTGAAGAAGATTGATCTTGAACTCACTTCCGGCAGCACTGGGATAAAACGCTACCATTAAGAAGTTTTCGTTCCTATGTATTGTTTACGTATCCCCTGTTTTGCCATAATTTCTAAAATAATATCTCCAAATGTAGATCACGAAACGCAAGGTTACATGCAGCAGGAAAGGATGCTTGGTTGTATAGGGCTTCTGCCCAAGTAAGAATTTGAAGCTAAGGCAACAATTCTCACTGCTCATGTTTCTCAGAAACAGAACGCCCAAGTCACTTTCTTCTATGGATCCACGCAGACAAACCTTGACGCAATGTACATAAATAGGAGGTTAACATGTGAGTAGAATGATAACTCCGTCATAAAGAAGCTTTTAAGTAATTATCTAGTCTAACAACTAAGAAATTGATCATCTTTATCATAAGATGAGGTGGAGTAGACTTGATGTGTGGAGACCAATGTGTTATTTGATTACAAAATTAATATAGGAGCCAAGGAAGTTCTTTAAAAATGCAAATTTTATATTTTTAGCACTCCTATTCTTTGCTGCAGATAACGAAACCCATTTTTCAACGGTACTGGTCTTCCGGTAGGCGGAAATTAGAATAATCACAGTTTATCAGAGAGTTCTTGGTTCAAATCCTGATGGTAAAACATTAATGGCTTTGTAACAGAAACTTAATCCTTAATCTAGTAAATTATTAATTATACACGATACTCTGATCAATAGGACACTGCGAAGGCCTTTACGGCGTGTAAATTACGAAGGGTGCATTTCCTTGAGCTTCGCACAGAAACTTCGAACACGGCTAAACCCGTAAGAATACTACCTTCATGATCAACAGCAATTCGCTCATCTGCTTCAATTCAAGATCAACGCCGTAAAGCCCAAACCAATGATACATCATTTTCAACTAATTCGTTTTACTGGGATGCATTTTCATTAAAACAAGAGAAAATAAAAACCAGGGAATGCAAAAAACCCAGTTCGCTCTCAAACCCACAGCCACTGACATCTTTTCTTTAATGGAGAAAGACCTTAATCACTGAGCTTCCTTCCTTAGATCCCTACAGCCGAATAGTTCATCATTTGCAACTACGCAGCACAAGACAAATGTATACTTATGAGAGATACATCCCGGATGTCACACTAAGGGTGATGTGCCTTATGTAACGGCTAAAAACATTTCACAGCATAAAAGTCTAATAAAACCATGTTGTAAAAGAATGTGCCACGCCAAACGCCATCACACTAATGTGTCAAAATGCGGAAGTACAGGGAGTAAGATGATGTTTTGAACATCGCACTCAATAATATGATGATTGATGGCATTAATAAAGGAAAGACTGGCCTGAAAATAATTCTTCGCTTATGCTGCAGAATTCTCCAATTCTTGGCGATAAACACCATCCGATCCGGTTGGACCGATTTCACTCTTGGTATGACCTGGCTGTCTTAGGGATGAATAAAGCTCATAAAAGTACTCAGGATGGTTTCCTCAGGGGGGGTCTTGAGACTAATTTCAACTCCTCGCCCTCCGATCAGTAGCTCCACCCACTGCATACCTAGACACTGAAAGTGAGACCAGAGGGTTGGGATGCCATCTGCAGCCGGGACGAGGTCTCGCAAGTTATACAAATTGAAATTAAATTTGAAAAATGCTCTTTGCCATTGGTTATACTAAAGTGACAGGGTTTCTTTATTATGCTGCAAATGTACCTACACCTATTCAAAGCACACGTTCTCTCATGAATCCATAGGCAATCATGAATTTTGTATTTATGTCAAATTTGGCAGTAATATTAGCGAATCGCTATTTCTCATGCCTTCTAAGTTTTATAATTTATGTTTACTGGACTCAACGATACAAAAATCAAAACGTTTGACAGGAAGATGCTTGTTTGAAGAATACGGAAACAATACATCGATTAAATTAAGAGAGAGAGAATGATTAAACGAAAAAGTGCAGTACTGGTTTCTATGGAAATAAATAAGTGTAGAAATTCACAGAGGTATGAAGAGTTACTTGGGGGCGATTGAATAGACCCTGCTACGAGGGGAAAACATAATTCACCATTGGCTAGGAGAAGTAAGCAAATAGTAATACGATCATAGGACCGTAAAAATGAGTAAAATATGCTGGGAGTATGCAATAGACTCAAAAAGTAGATTTGGGAATCGATAATTACACCGAGGGTTATTATTAACATTTAATTGGAGATGCCGATGGCGATAGTTCCACTTGTTAACTAAAGCGCGGATTTCATTCATACATATCTACTTTTCCTAAAATAGACCAAAATTTGTATGAGAAATAGTTAGTTATATTATTACCAGATAAACTACTACTGGGCAACTTTATGAGCCGAAATGTTTGGATCACTCATTTAGAACGACGGCATAGCTTTATCCGACGGAATGAGAAAAATCCATCACTCGAGCGGTGGTGAAACCATTTTGACAAGAAGCAGCGAAGAATGTTGTGCGGCGGTTAGGGGAAAGTCGGTCTGCCAGATAACCAACTCACGACTCAATAAAATCAGTCAGCAAATAAGCAAAGAGATCGAGAGACAATAGAGATCTATCCATTACTTGCTACATGGAAAAAGGCTCAAACTCAATTAATCTTCAACTCTAGGTTTTGCAACCTTTCATGTGTTAGAGCTTATCGTTCATTAAATGAAATTCCAGTGGGAAACGCAAACCAAAACAATCAGCTTCGTTAAATCATTTGGCAATTTGTTCAGTCCACATATTCCAGCCACCACAAAGGAGGAAGAAAGGGGCTCCAGCTTACTAGAAGAGGTCCAAAACAGGCTTAGAAGTGCGAATTTATTTAATAGTTGCGTCCATCCAAAAACCTACCTTACCCGGCAGATTGCCTTATAATAAATAATATAAATACATACTCAAACATTTATTTTCTGTATGTGTACCCTAGTAATATTTATTACAGATTGATTGTAACCATCCCTTTTACATGTTTTTTTTTAATATTCACTATGTTTCCATCCGAAAATGCTGAAATACTGAGACATGCTTCTTAACCATACTGCTGACAGGTACGAATTGGAATCAACCTCATTTTAGAAAGAAATAAGAAACATGAATGATGCCCTGAAATATGTGTATTTATGCATACATTTATACGTATATTAGGTGGAGGAAAAAGAAATCCATTATTTTATCGGTAGATGGCTGTAGCGATCGATATCTACGAAGTCTTGGCCAAACGGAATGAACTCGACCCATTTCTTAAACGGATGGTGACTGGGGATGAGAAATGGGTCACATACGACAATATTGTGCGAAAACGATCGTGGTCAAAGCGTGGTGAAGCAGCTCCAACGGTGGTCAAACCAGGAGTAACGGCCAGGAAGGTTCTACTGTGTATTTGGTGGGACTTCAAAGGAATCACTTATTATGAGTTGCTTCCGTGTGGCCAAACACTACATTCAGATCTCTGCTGTCAACAACTGGGCCATTTGAAGCCAGCGATTGACCAGAAACGGCCAGCGTTGGCCAACAGAAAAGTTGTTGTGTTTCATCAGGACAACGCAGGCCACACACGTCTGTAGTGACTCGCCAGAAACCCTGAGAGCTTGGTTGGGAGGATTCAATGCATCCACCATATAGTCCGGACCTGGCACCAAGTGATTACCACCTTTTTCTCGCATTTCAAAACTTCCTGAGTGATAATAAATTGCGTTAAAGAGAAGATTGTGAAAATATATTACTAGAGTTTTTCGCCAATAAGGACCAAGACTTCTATGAGAGAGGCATTATGAAGCTACCATCAAAATGGAAACAAATTATACAATCGGTGCATTCATAATGGATTTCTTTTTCCCTAACTTAATAAATAAATATAAGTGTGTAAAGAATATATTAATATATATTAATACACATGTATATATGTATACTCTAATACACTCAAATTTCATTGTATTTTATTTTTCATTTATATATACTGGGGAAATATATATAATAATTATATTTTTCCTGTTATTTATTAGGTAATCTACCGGTTAAGGTAGGTTTTTGGATGGACACAACTATCAAATACATATTTTGTAACTCCAAACAAAACCCAATCTAGCAACCTACTCTACATCAGACCCCTCTTCATCTCGGTGTACTTCTTTCCTCCCTTCATCCCGTCCAACATCCCTATCCTGTTCCTACCCTTACCTCGCTTGCCCAACATTCTCCCCTCTATTACCCTCTTCAACATCCCACTATTGCCGATCAATACTCCTTCCATCCATCTTTTATCTGCCTCCAATAGGATTTCTCTCAACAAACCCCTCTCCTCACCCACCATCTCCAGTACTACTCCTCATTTGTTTTCCTTTCGGTCCATTTCACCTTCTCCATTCTTCTCCACACCCACATTTCAAAAGCCTCCAATCTACGTCTATCATTTTTCCTGTATATATATACATATTATAATTCGATGCGTTGTATAATATACACCCTAAAGCTGCAAAATAAGCGTAATGAAACGACCCGTAGCCGGCGGCTTTAGATACATTTTCATTGAAGAGATATGCTTATATTCACATGTCCTAAGACAATATGCAGGAAAAGTTACATGCCATAGGGATCGCTACGTGTGGAGCTGTTGACTTAAACTCTGTTCCGAGTCGCAAAAGGAGAGTCAACTCCGCGAGAGAGGTGAAACGTCTCCGCTTCTCTTGAGCGGCGGATTTCCGTCCTTTCTGTGGTGACAGACGCACTCAATATTTCTCGCCTGCCTGAGCATCCCCTCTCACCCCCAACATTCTCCGCCGGTAACCTCCGAAACCTCAGTAGTTGCCGCATAACCCTCCTAACTCCCCCGCGGCCCACCCGCCGCGAGATAGAAGCGGCCGCGAGGATCGTGATGTGGATCCGAGGTGAGAGCTATGTAACGCTCACGTGACATAAAAGGACTGACTGTCATTTATTATCCGTGCCTAACCCTGGATCGGTTACGGGCGGGCGCAGAGGTCAGGCGCGGAGATTTTGGAGGACTTCGTGACGCAAATTACCGAAAAGTGCTTCGGCACGGCATTGTCCTTTCGAATCTTGCAATATGCGCTCGCTCCCCCTAGGGGCCAGCGCGGCTAATCTGACACACTCGAAGTAGAAAGTGGAGCGAAGTTTCGTACCTACTTAATAAATATACCTCCTTCGTCTCTTCATTATTCGCTCCTTATCGGGAATTTTAAAAAGTGGTTTATTCCGGTCCCGTTTGCGAATGAACGGCTGTAAGACTATTATTTTTTTTAAGGGTTAAGATAATTGAATTGATAGCTCCACAGGGGAAGTAAAAAAATCGACGGGAATCATTAAGCTCTCCGTTATTCGATTTTTTCATTTGTTTTATACTACAATAATCAGACGATAGAAGGACGAAGGTAATTGGCTGAATGAAATCGTGCGTCTGCGGAATATTTAACGATAAGTTAACTAGTTGCTTAACTTTCAGTGGCATAAAACAAAGTATTGGTGAGAGAATTTAATAGTATGCAAGGATTTACCACTAATAATATGAGTGGCGACGGTCTCGTGAGAATTTTCTTTGCCTCGCGGGCGCCAGATTGATTACGATCAGTTTAAACAGCGAAAATTCATTTTCATGAAAATCATATAGATATCACCGACAGCACGCAACGCTTCGTAAAAAAGGGAAAGCACTAAAGTAATTTTAACAATTATTTTAGCTATCTAACAACGAAGAAATTAATTTAAAATTTATATTGACAAAAATTATAATCTGAAATATGATCCAGACAATCATTTATTATTGGGAAATATAGTATATCGCATTAGTACCTATACAGGAAAAGTCATAGGTAGGAATGCGATAATTTTAAAAGTGAAAGATAATTCAATATTAGATTTTTAATAAGGTAAATAACTCTACATACAACCACCATATGCAACCTACGTGTACGGTATATGCTCAAACCCAGAACTAAATACGCCATACATTTATTCGATAGATTTTATAGATGATAGGAAAAAAACACAACGGAGACTTTGAACTCAATAGAAAATGCTTATTATTCACCTACTTCATCAGTGCGTAGTATCTTCAGGAATAATGGTAAATAGCATAAACATTACCATAAGCACAGCATAAACATATTACACGTGCGCGTTTGTAATATATATATTACAAACGTGTGAGTGTTCCTTTTATGTGCTCTCATATTGTGTGTTGCTGTCTAAGTTTTTTATTTAACACTTCCGTGTTACTTCGAATAAATCATATATAGAGGGACTCACTGGGTTTCGAATTTTCGGTGGGGCAACCACCTTTCTCGAGAGATGAACTGATGTTCCTAACTCCTCTTGAGAGAGGTGGTTGCACCACTGTTGGAATGATAGCTGATGGACTGAATTTAGGAAATTCAAGAATGCACACTATTTTAACCGAATATGATGGATGGATCCTTCACCATGACAATGCACCTGCACATTCAGCATTGATTGTTCGCCAGTTTCCAGAAAAAATTTAACCAATCCTTGAGCATCATTCTTATTCGCCAGATCTCGCCCTCGGCGACTTTTTGCAATTCTCAAAATGCAAAAATGTAATGAGGGGATATCACTGGGAAGATGTGGACACAATGAAGCGGGAAACAACAAGATGTAGATGTAGATGAAACAACGAGAAAACAACAAAGCCGAACTGCCGAGGACTTCCAAAGGTACTTTAAACAGTAGAAAAGAATATGGAGTAAGTGCACAGCACTGAATGGAGACGACTTTGAAGGGGGCTATATCGATTTAGACTAAATTTTGCAAAATAAAGTTTTTATAGACTCCGTTCGAGTATTTATTGGACAGAGTAGTATATATATAATGTATATTTGTGCATATATTTGTAGACACACACATACATATAATGTGCACCGAAATAGCCCTAGCGAATGAAAACGGTTCTTTCTCTCCCTTGAGAAAGGTAGGTTTGCCACCGAAAATTCGGAATACGTGTTTCATTTTTGTGTGTTCATCTGAGTTTTTTCGCTAGTGTTACCTTTGTGTTCGTCTATATGTTTTCCTATACCCTTTCCTTCTATCTATTTCTATGTGTGAAGTAATATATATGTATATACACACACCCATACGTGTGTTTGATTTCTGGGGATGCTACTGTATATCGAAAGCTAGACACTACCGTTATTTGGGTAAAATACTTTGAACTGAGTTCAATAATTTGAAAAGATAAAATTGATACATTTTCTAGCTCAGTCAAATTCCACTTCTAAATCCAAATATCTTCTCAAACAAAATTGGAATGCACCGATCTGTGACCGTGAGGCCAAAGAGTTCCCGCGTTGAAAATAAATGAACGTTATTCGTTGATTGGAAAGCGACATTTACTTTCAATCGCTGCTTCACAAGGGTAAGCATTTGAAAATCCGTATGACTCTGCAACTCCCTCGCGGCAACTGGATACACGCCATTATTTCCCAACGATACAAAACCACATCATTAGTGGAAGAGCGCATTTGGCCAGAATATGGAACGGAATAAATTAAGAAACGAAACGAGATCCGATACGCAGCATGACTATTTTATAATAAGCACGGCTCGCTTTACTTTGAGAATACACTTAAGGGAGCATATTGGCTCACAAAAAAAACTCAATTTAAAAAGCTCATTTAAGCGTGGAAAAGATCTAGGTCACTTAAGGGAGTCATTTACAATACCGTTGGTATGATAAGCTGTCGGGATAAATTTGTTGCGTTGAAATCCCTTTTATCGGAACCCATTCAAGTGCTGTGCTTGAATGAGTACCAGGTGAATGCATAAGCTGGCTACACCTGAAAGGTATCAATCAACCAATAAAAAACCTTCGTGCAGTTAGTTGCATCTCCTAAGGTATGAATAAACTTCAGCGTCTGATTCATTTACCCATCGGGGATATCACATTTAATGTATAAATGGTGTAATTCGTGCTCCACAGGAGAATACGGCATAAAAACGAAAAACTACATTAACATTGAACGTGGAACTATAATGGATGAAATCACCAATGTAGGAACTGCTTCAATTAACGTGTACTATGAGATTATTGTGCCGTTTTTACTTTAATTAGAATAAGATGGATTATGGGATGTCATAAAAGTGTAATTAATATCCGAACGGAACAATTTTCAGGCATTAGTGCCTGTCATTCATTTGCCTGAGACAGGTGAGAGAAGTGTTGAAATTGGCTAATAAGCCACAAAAAACATAGCACGCGGCAATTAATTGGCAATATGTATTTACGGCAAGATAACAAAGGAGGTAACCTTCATCGCAGTGAAGGGAAACGTTTCCATCATAACTACAGAATATACATAACATATATAACTACAAAAATATGTACTCATGAGTTAACTATCCTTAAGACGGTGCATCGAAAATAGTTTTCTCCACCTTATATCAAAAGCTAACTCTTATTTGCAAAGTGAGTGAAGCAATAACTTGATTCAAAATTATAGGATTTTTTAGTCAATAAATTTTCCACAAGAAAAGTGAAACAATATATAAACCGTGTAATAATCTCCATGGGAGTAATCCCAGAAGTGCCCGACGTTTCGCTACGGAAAGCCTCTTTCGTGTGCGTGAGGTTCTCTGGTACTGTGAGCAATTCGTGTACATTTATTTACCTCTCAATGAATTTGATGACTTTAGGGAGCTTTTACATTAAGTAGACATTATTGGCGAAGTTGGAAATAAACTTTACATTAGAACAAATGCGCACAGATCAGTCACAAAATTATTAAATGGCATGACGGTATTCTTAAATTCCTTACTCAAAACTCCTAAACTTTTTCATATTGCATTCAGCACACAGTTCAGGGGAAACTATCTTTTCTTCAAACGTTAAAACGATATATATATATATATATATATATATATATATATATATATATATATATATATATATATATATATATATATCTACATATACATATCAATATATATTTTTTCACATATACATATATGACGGAGTTCGAGTACGTCGAAATTATCAAGATATTATTGTGAGTGTTCTTTTTATGTGTTCTCGTGCTGTGTGTTACTGCCTAAGTTTATATATATATATATATATATATATATATATATATATATATATATATATATATAATTTAAATGGTGATCTAAGGCTAGAAAGAATCAAAATTTCAACACTTATCACAATTATGTGTATTTAGCATTCATACGCGGATAAAAAATTTATTTCTAAAGTGCTAACAGGGTTAAAAAGCATATTCCTTTAATATGCATTCTGAATATTCAAGGGAAAGTATAGAGGAGGGAGAACAGTCGTAAACTGACCCCTTCTCTACTCTTTAAGGGGTGTCTGCACCTCTCAACGCGTTGCAGACACCTGATTAAGCCGTCGGACGTCATTCCGGAAGGTTATTTACGGGTTTAAACCACAAGGCCAACACAAATTACGAGTTATTAACCAAAAGAAATCTGCTCCAAAATTTACGGTAGCAAAGGCATAAACATTATTAGGTAAAATCTTTACCGAAAGCTCCTGTCTGCGTTTTTTATGAGATGCGAAATACCGCGTAATAATATCTTTTTCCAAAATTATTTTTCCACAGGCATCAGAACGCCGTGATTCCACTGAGGAGCAATTTACATATCCGAAACACCTTTGAGCAAAGACCTTCTCGCGTGACGAGATCGAATTTTTGACCACAGGTTTTATATTTTCATGTCTGTGCTTTTAAGTGGTGGCTACTTTCACCATTGTCCTTCTATTTTTGAGTTTTTAGTGGCACGTAAGAACGTTTTTCTCGGGGCATATTATCCATGGTTCATCTTTGCTGTATTTTTTTAATATTCTGTCATTGTGAAGATTAATACCTCTTTAATTGTCTTACCGTCGATTATTTATAACGACGCTAATGAACATTCACGGCGCTCCTATACGTTATTAACTTTTAATACGAGAAGTAAATATTGATAGTCACTATGTACTCCCATACGAGAAGGCTTACGGAGTTGTTTCGTGGGCACCTTGAAAGAGAATGAGCAGCTTGAAAGGAAGCATCGTGGCCAGAGGGTGGTTAAAATACTCGGCTCAACCATGCAAGCGCCGGGTATAGTTGAGCCGAAAACTTAGGGAAAATCGAATTAACCAGCAAAGAAATAGAGAGGAAAAAATGCCTTTGTTTATCCCCATCCTCCGGCCTCGACCCCCATCTCCCACGAGGAAAACCTAATTGCTGCAGTCTTGATACTGACACTAATGGAATTTCGGGCGTTGTAATTCGATACGGAGGTGACGTGGGCAGCCCGGCGAGGGCATCGGGGGATGGGAGGAGGAAGGTGGTGGTAAGGGGTCGGGGGCGGCGGGGGCGTCAATGGGAGGGGGCGTGGAGGGGCTACCGCCTCGAGGGTGGATGGAGCCACGGCGGATGAGGAATTAGGGCGAGGATCTGCTCCGCGGCGAGCGGGGAGCTTCTCAAAGTGCTGGCGGCTAACGAATAATCGCTTCGGGAATTGCAGCCATTAAAATGCTATCATCATCACGGCAAGGAGGGCGGCGGGGAAATGTAACTGCCAGCACACCTCAGCCGAGGCGGTTAACCCATTCCCGAGAAGTATTGGGTAGCGCGAAAACGCCTGTAGCGGGAAAGTTGAGGAGCACGATTCCTTAAAGGATGAAATTTCGGGATGGTCCTATTTCGGCTATTTATAGAGTGCCACCACCGCGGAACTTATGATACTGTTAATCCTCCATATGCATCAGCGCCGAGATGCCATTTTAGACTAGTGCGTAGGACGTTCCAACCGGGGGCGGGGGCATTATGTGAGTGTCCACATGGACCCGTCGTAATCACTTCAAATTGACCTTAATCATCATCGTCGATTGCTAAATCCGGCCTCCGTGATTCATCGTACACGGAGCCGGGAAATGCCGTGAGCGCGGCTGAGCTGGGAGAGCGTCGTGCGGCAAAGGACACCGCCAAATCCTTCCTCGCGCCAAAATATTCCATTTTCCTTCGACATACGTGTCGAACCAATCCTGCCCATTCCTTTAATCTGGGTCTTATTAAAAAATAACAATCATTTTTATCTCATACCAATCATTCTGATTTCCAACAGCCTACTCCATACCGCATTTTCTCTCTCTACTTCAGCCGCCGAGGCTCTGAATTAGTATCAAGTAGTGGTGGTATCAGTAAGGAGGCGACCGAGAGCTGAGGTCAATTGCACCCCTAGGGGCAAGGGAGTAGTCCGATGGGGGTACGATAGGCAGGGAGTGGAGGAAGGGAGTAAAGAGAAACCCGGCGTCGGCATCAACCTACTGTAAACAAAAGATACCAAGGGGTCCGAAGTTTAACGTCTTTTTTATTGTTTAATTTTAATACCAAGCAAGCCACCGTTAGGGTGTGTGGCAGAGATTAAATACACAAGTGAATAATTTTTACCCGAATATTTTTATTCCTACAGCGGACGGACAATGCTATTCAGATCACTTATCGTTTGTGGAAAAAATGGCATCTGAAATCTATATGTTGTACATTTAATCTCTCTAATTTTAGAGAAGCGATCTCGCCTACCACAGTGCGATGGTGGCAATTATACATTGTCAACATCGTTGCTAAAGAGACATCCTTTCAATGTATGCAAGAGCTTCAATCTGTAATTTGACCTTCGCTCTGTGAGTGACTCCCTGCCAAACTACTCTAATATTTTAGATATGCCACTAAGTTTATCATGACAACGTTTTACAAATCTAGCTCATCTACGTACGCTGTGCGAATTCCAACTCCGTAATCAATCCAACTTCGTGAGGATCCAATATACTAGTAGCATATTCTCAGTGAGGCATAACCAACGAAAGATAACATTTCTCTTTGACATATTCATCACATTTAAGATCACACACAAGTACTCTTCCAATGAATCCTAATATTTTATTAGATTATCCACATATTCCCCGTATGTGTTTCACTCAGGAGAGATTGTAAGTGAGGGTAACCCTAAGTATTTTATTTTCATCACATTTATCCAGTACTTTTACAATAAATCCTAATTTTCTGTTAGCTTGTTCCCATATATGCTTCATCCAGAAGTGATTGTGAGCTCTACTAAAGTGCTCTCCACATTCAGAACCGCAAGTAGGGATACCGCTGAAGAATCCTGCCACCTCCGGCTTACGAACTCAGTCAAAAGTCAGTGAAATAGCCACCGCACCATCCACAAAATGGATGCACCCAGCATGAGGGCATTACCAAGGTGATTTGAGAAATAATGAGACACACGAATTATTAAAATACATTGGTTTTTAGAGAAGCCGAATGAGTAAACCTTAAACCGTCATCCTTAATCCCACGTCCCTTTGGTCATCGAAATAAATTTACAGCGCTATTATCCGAGTGGCTAAATGGCGTTCGCTCATGAAACATCCACTAAGTTAAGCACTGCCCAAATTATTTTATTACCAGGATTATTTATACTTTTCCGACGTCAAGTTAGTTGACCAAGTGCGAACTTTTCGGGGTGTTAGAATGGAAATGGTGAATGATGATTGACTAATATTTTCATCTATCCACCATTTGAGAAGAGTGGAAATTATAACTACTGGAAATTCATCACAGCTTATCAAAATTTGTCCAATCATACGTTATGGTTTGATGAAGGAACACGATATGGTCTAATCGAGGGATAAATTAACTGCGATTAATTTGAAAAGTGCAGCCAATCCAATTTCAAACGTGAATACAAGGACTTTATGACAGAGAGTTAATATTAGTCCGTCTGGAAAGTTAAATAAAATTAGAATTTTCATTAAGGTGAATACACCTGTAATACACTAAAACCTATTACGACATGAGCAATAAAATGTATCGCGGATTAGAACGAGTTAACCATTTGCAGATAACATTTCTCTCTGACTTTTTCATCACATTTACCAAGTACACTTCTAATAAATCCAAATTTTTGTTTAGCTTGTCCATATATTACCCCTAGTATGTGTTTCACTCAGGAGAGGTATTAAGTGAGGGTAACGCCTAGGTATTTAATTGAGTCTACACATTCCGTTTCGGTATTCTCAATGCAGTATGCCTTCGGTAGGGAATGGCTATTTTCCATAAATTGTTCACTACGCACTTTTTAAAGTTTAATTCTTATAGCCCAGTGTCACACCAGATTTACAACATTAAAGTCATCTGACAAAGTTGCTGCGTCCTCAGCATTACGGATATCACGGCAAGCCACTGCACCATCGGCAAATGAACGTATCGTACTAGTGACTACGGAGTCAATGTCGCAGAAAGAGTTTTATTTAGAAATAAAAGAGATAACACTTCCTATGGAAACAGTTAAAGTAACTTCTATTGTATTTGAGCTAACGCCATCGATGACTACTCTTTGTACCCGAACAATTAAAAAAAAACTTTAATCCACGACTTATCGTGATACCCGTAATTCTGAGAACACATTAACTTTATCAGTTGACCTAAATGTTATAAAACGCTGTTGTGACACTTGGCAACCCGAATTTAGCTTCAAAAAGTCCGTAGGGAAGAATATTTGGAGTAAGAATATTTCCCTCCAGAACACCTACTGCATTGGGAACACTGAAATGGAATGTGTAGACTCAATTAAAAACCTAGGCGTTACCCTTTATCAAGATCTCCAGGGTGAAACACATACGGGGAATATGTGGACAAACTAACAAAAATTAGGATTCCTTAGAAGAGTACTTGGTAAATGTGATGAATATGTCAAAGAGAAATGTTATCTTTCGTTGGTTATGCCTCACTGAGAATATGCTACTAGTATATTGGATCCTCACGAAGTTGGATTGATTACGGAGTTGGAATTCGCACAGCGTACGTAGATGAGCTAGATTTGTAAAACGTTGTCATGATAAACTTAGTGGCATATCTAAAATATTAGAGTAGTTTGGCAGGGAGTCACTCACAGAGCGAAGGTCAAATTACAGATTGAAGCTCTTGCATACATTGAAAGGATGTCTCTTTAGCAACGATGTTGACAATGTATAATTGCCACCATCGCACTGTGGTAGGCGAGATCGCTTCTCTAAAATTAGAGAGATTAAATGTACAACATATAGATTTCAGGTGCCATTTTTTCCACAAACGATAGGGGATTATAATAACATTTTCCAACATTTTTTCATGTTCGGGTAAAAGCTAGTCTGGTGTGTCTTCAAGCACTGCCACACACCCTAGCAGTGGCTTGCAGGGTACATAAATAAATAAAACAAACCCGTCTTCCCCTAAGAAATCAGTAATACGTCCTTCTCTTCATCCTTCTCTCTATGACCCCAACCTTTGTTGCGTGCGAAATCAAACATACGGTACATGGTCGTTACATGCAGCTGCTTTCCCTTTTTAGGAATAGGTATTAACGGCGATCGAGCGCTCTGGCCCAGTTCCTGCCTAGTAAATGCTGCAAATGAGACCGTAAATCATTCCATTCCCGTTTCCTAAACCTTGGAGCAGTTCTGCGGGGATGTTCTCATATCTGTAGCTTTGAACGTTTTCATTTCCTTTAATGCACTTACGTTGCAATATTTTATACCTGGATCTAAGCTATTCCCATAGATATTATATCAACATTCTATACCACAAATGATTAGCTCAATATCTTTATAATTCTTCCATGTAATCCTCCCATATTTCCTGAATCTTTTCTGGTTCAATTAATTCAGTTCAAGTCGTATCTTTTGCAGTGCTAATTAATTTTTCCTTTCTTAAATCCTGATTTATTTCAACTTCCTACACAGCGTAACTGTTTACCGTACTGTACACTATTAACTCTCTATATCACCGCACTGCCCCTTTCACCATGTCTCTTTTGTGCTTTTCGAGTCTCGCCTTAAATTATTAATTAGTTCTCCCTATGTTCTTCTAACATATCTTTTCTATTTCTTTCTTCATCTATTTCTTATGTAATCCTCGTCATGCTGTTCATATATTCCGTTCCCATTCATCCTCTTAAATTTGATGTTGCTCTTCATGATTACACAATTATAAGCCGGGCCCAAAACCACTCCGGGAAACTTTATGGATTGGTTATGCTCCTCCTATATCTAAGTCGAAATTATCACATTTCATCCTTCAGAATTTTTCAAACGTTCGTATGCTTTTTGTGGCATTTAAACCGCCTTAGCTTTGAACTCCCCAATTAACCATTCAAATCTCCGCTTTTTTCTACCCGCTGTCATTCCCTGCTCTCGAGCATATGTCTCTCGTTTTCTTTAGATCTGAATTTGTCTTTGCTAACAGTATTCTGTCATTCACCTGCTTTGTGGTCAATAACTTTCAACCGCATTTTGTGCATTCAGGTGTGCTGTAATGGAAGGAGAACATGATCAATTCGTAGCAAATAATAATGCACTATTCTACTGTTAATGAAACATATTTTGATCCAGGTTTTGACGTTACTTCGTCATTAGGTACATAATTTTCATACGTGCAAGCCTGTATAGAATCCTTTAGGAGAGCGAGGGGTGGAGATTAGGGATATTCGGGGGGAGCGGGGTGGATGGGAAGGGAAGGAACAAAGCACATGCAGTTGAACATGGTGTTAATAGAATCTATACGGCACTTCAATAATATTTGAGATTTAACTTAGCCATGCAAGTATTAAGAATCGATGTTGTGGATTCAGGCGTGATTTTGTTGAAGGCGGACATGATCCAGTCGCAGCACTCATAATGATGCACCATTCCGCTCTTTCCCTCTAATCTCCTC
Organism: Hetaerina titia; assembly: GCA_037158775.1. Classification (NCBI taxonomy): domain Eukaryota; kingdom Metazoa; phylum Arthropoda; class Insecta; order Odonata; family Calopterygidae; genus Hetaerina; species Hetaerina titia. The sequence continues at coordinate 4,707,951 of CM073774.1, forward strand.
GACTCTTTCACGTCGACTGCTTCCTATTACTCCCTCTGTAACTATCACTACAATGTTTCAAAATATTTTTGATCGCATCGCGCATCTCATTAAATGTCTCGATTTCTCGATTAAGTCACTCCATGTCTCAATTCGTAGTATCCATGAGGAAGGAATCTGGCCGAAAGAATTTGTAAGATCAGTGTTAGTTCCTAATCCGAAAAAGGCTATGTCATGTGAGGACTACAAAACAATAAGATTGATATCCCATGCGCTAAAGTTGTTCTCAGGGTCATCAACAAAAGGATAGAGAGTAAGGCTAATGGTTACTTAGGGGATACACATATAATACTTTAAAATAGTTTTCAAAAATTTCATCATATTTAAGATACTGCTGTCATTCTAAGGGCATTACCACGGTTATTACTATTACCACTATAATTTATGCTAAACTTTGACCACCTTTGCGATTTTTCTGATAATTATAATTATCTCGAAATTTGCTGAGAATGTGGTGGTCCAGTGGGTAGGGAGCTGGACTAATGAAAGGAGGATCCGCGGTCGAATCTCGATGAGGCCTCTAGGTACCCTCAGATTTTTTTTTTGTGTGAGATATAGTATTATAGTACGCTGCAATCCAGGGCTAGGGTGTGTGACCGGGGGAGAATACACACTAGACTAATTTTGACCCGAATACTTTTAATCCTACCGCGGTCGGACAATGTTATTCTGATCCCTTATCGCTCGTGGAAAAAATGAAATCTTTAATCTGTTCTACTGCCGTACACTTGATCTCTCTAATTTTATTTACAATATCTCTTCCTACCTTAGTACAATGGGGGTAATAATACATGTTCAACATCACTGCTAAAGAAACTCCCAACGTATGCAAGTGATTTTAATTTGTAATTTGACCTTCGCTCCGTGAGTGATTGTCAGCCTAGCTGCTCTAATATTTTGGATACGCTACTAGGTTTGTCATAACAACGTTTCGCATATCTATCTCCTCTACGCTGCACGCGATCCAATTCGGAAATCGATCTAACTTTAATTAATTCGGCAGCCAATCCACCAAGCCGTGTGATTTGTCGGATAGTAGATCTTCCTGTGGAAAGAAGTAATAAGGAAAGGAACCGACCCTCCTATCCTGGTGAGTGAGTTTCACATACATTCAGCCGTTGGAATTTGTACTAAATGAGCTCCACCCTCACTTCCAAACCGAAATTGGGGTTGATAGCTGTGCTTATTTATTTTGTACGAGGTATGTTCAAAAATTAACGGGAATTTTTTCAATTCGCGGGCTTGGAGAGTCTGATTGTTTAACTTTTTTTTATTATGTTAGTATACATGCCCATAAAGTATGATAAAGCTTTCAGCTGTTTTCATTGTGGACTTTGTCTGTGACAGCCACTAAGGTTAGACGTGTTTTATGAGCTCGGCGATTTTCGTTTGTTAAAAGAAATGGATCAAAGAATTTGTAACAAATTTTGCGTAAAAAATGAAATAGAGTGTAACAAAGTGTGTGAAATGTTAACCAAGGCCTATGGTGAGTCTGCTATGAGTAAATCAAGAGTTTACAAGTGGTATAAGCATTTCCATGAAGGCCGCGAAGACCTTGAAGATGACGAATGCCCTGGACGCTCCAGCACATCAACAATCGATGAAAACGTGGAAAAATGAAAGAAATGGTTATGAACGATCGCCGAATCACAATTAGAGAGGTCGCTGATGATGTTGAAATATCGATTGGATCATGTCATGAAATTTTTTCCCATTTTTTGGGTACGAAACGCGTGGCAGAAAAATTCGTTCTAACATGGTTTTTGCACCACGATAATGCACCAGCTCACACTTCATTGCTTGTTCGTGAATTTTTGGCCAGAAAAAATACTGTAACGATGCCCCAGCCTCTATATTCGCCAGATATGGCTCCGTGAAACTTTTTCCTATTTCCAAAAATTGAGAGAACCTTGAAGGGCCTTCGTTTTACAGCCCTAGATGACATTAAAAGCGCATCGCTGAAAGAACTAAAGGCTATCTCAAAGATCGAGTTAGAGAAGTGTTTCGGAGATTGGAAGAAGCGCTGGCACAAGTGCATAATCTCCAATGGGGACTACTTTGAAGGTGACAACATCAATGTATACGAATAAACAAATATTATTGTCCAAATAATTAAAATTCCCATTAATTTTTTAACACACATCGTATAAAGTTTTCGGGGAAGACAAGATTAACGAAATTTCAAAAGGAAAAATTTCCGAGCGAGAAACTGAAGCCCCCCTATTCGAAACCCTCAAATGCATTTCATCTCGTAAACGCATCATATAATTCAATTGTATAGAGAATCGGAACGAGCTTGTATCTTTATCGTTTTCAGTTGTTTTTTCATGCATTCTCACTCAGAAAAAATAGTGATAGTAACAGGGATCTGGGAAGCAATTAATTGAGACAGGTAGAAGAATTGACGCATTTTCTTAAGAAATATTAAGAACGAAACGAAGCGAAGCACAAAGGCAATACAAGAAGGAATAATTTTCCCATTAGCCAAAATGTAGAAACTTTACTTTACTTTACTTATATTTTATTTGAGGAATATTAATTTTTATCAACGCTGACACAATTAATTAGATATTGTTGGAAATAAAATGCTGCATTAACGAAATGATGAATGGGAACTTTCACTTTTAATAACCATGTCTTAAGTGAATGGACGAGATTTCCTTTTCTTAATCAGTGATTTCATCTCGGATAGAGGGCCTCATTATTTCGATACTCTGCCTGTATAACACGAAAGTGCACCCCTCCCTACTGCGTCAACTGTCGATTATGCCTATCCTTAGCGTGACAGCTGAATTTATCGCTGTACTGAAAGCATTGTCAATGATAGAATACGAGTTACCTCATTTAAGTCTGGCCATTTATTATCCCCTTTCGTATTAGATTGACATCTGCTGTTTAATGGTCTGTGATCTTGACGCTCACAAATTTTGGCATATGCTTTCCGTTCAACTAATAAATCAGTGTGGCATTTTTAGAGCGATTTTTAATGATGATATAATGCAACTAATACAAAAGCGTCTAATTATTGGAAAAGAGAAAGTGAAGTATATGTATGTAATCGTTAGAATAATATGTAAAGCGTATGCCGCAGATCATTGAAACTATTCAGTTATATGAATTTTTTTAATGGAAGGTATAGACATACTTTCCAAAGAGGCATCAGTTTTACAAATGAGTCAGGAGGAGAACTCAGTCATCGGAAATTACGGTTAAATTGACTATTTAGGAAGACTTACATCTCGGATAATGCATATTTGAGTTAGGGTCGAAAAGCCCTTCAACAGATCAATCAGGAAAAATCAAGGGGTGGATATCAGATATTAAACTGATAGAAACCGTTCCTTCTGTTCCAAAATACCGGTTACATGGATAATTTTTAATATGATTTAACAAGACCATTACACAATATTGCAGTAATTAATAAGTTAGCGCCGAGACTAGTTCAATTCTACTACAACCTATCGTGAGTAACCACGCAGTTTTGTAGAACTGCTTCACAGAAATAATTGCACTTTTGTAAGGAGAAAATAAATATGGATTTATTATGTATTGATTTTTGGATACTTTTACAAATTAATTATTCCAAGATTTTTCACCATGTGCCCGACATGGGCATAGTATGACATGTAAATTTCTGCTGTCGGAGTGCCAGAACACGTAAACCTATCTATTACTTGAAATTTTGATCAAAACATTGATTGGAAAATCTACGCCTGAGGAACTTGATGCTTAAACATGTTTTTGTGAAAAATTTGAAGGGTGCCTTTCATTGTTGAGTTGTCTTTGATATAGTGAATCACCGTAATGCGCCAGTAATCTTGATATCATTGCGTTTGCTGCTTTGGCTGTTATTTATTTCCCGCCAAAATGAAATGGGTGATGAAATTCGATGACTGTATTGCAAAAGTCATTCCCTTGATTTTTTATGCTTCTCCGGAGCCTATTGATAAATCGTAGTACTTTGGCCTGAAATGTTCGCTGTCAAAAGCCATCAACAAATGTGCCACGCGAAGTAAAAGCGAGCATCATTCTACGACTGATGAATGTGTCATCACTAAGGCATGAGTACAAGGGGTGGACACACTTCAAATTTCCACACACGGGGTGGAAAGAGCAGCGTAAGGAAATGCAGAGTTTACAGAGACGGAAAGAAGTGGGCGAACCGGGACAGGGGCTGGCAGGAAGGCTTAGGGCCTATCAATGTGCACGTGAGGGGATTCCGTTTGCGCTAGATGCGACGATCAAAATATCAACGGATGGAAAATAGGTTCTGATAAGATGCAAGGAGTATTTGGAGGAGCTCTGTGGTAAAATAATAGGCCAAGAATTTGAAGAACAGAAAGAGAATATGATGCTCACAATGACAGCTTGGGACCAGGGATATTAGTTTGCATGATAGAAAAGGTACATTAAGGAAATTAAGCTGAGGAAGGCCACTGGAAAGAGATGAGATCACCGCAGAACTAATCAAGAATTATAGAAACAGGGAATAGGGAGCTTTTATGAACTTATTAGTCGCAGTTAAGGGAAGCAATTTTGCTAGAAGACCGTTAGATCAATATACCCATTCCGTAAAAGGGAAAAGCAGAAGTATAGTATGTGAGGACATTGGGGCTAAAAGTTGAATTTCCTGCGCGGGCAAGTTATAACTTAAGATTATCAACCAAAGAATGGGGTAAGGAGCAAATGAGTATTTGAGCAAAAACCAGCTGGGTTTTGAGAGGATAGCATTTCAATAACGAAGTTAATAATAAAGTAATATAGAGAAAAGCCAGGTTGCATTCGTACGCTACATGGACCTTAAGAAGGCATTCGACAGACTAAACTAGGGACGCTGAATGATAATTTTGCCGAAAACTGGGGAAATAATCGTCTTATTCAAAACCTGTGTATATCTTAGACTGCAAGGATACGGAAGGCAAATAGAGATTACTGGTGGTCAGCGCTAGACAGCGAAGAAAGAACTAGAGAAAATCCATCATTAGTTCCTCTTTTGAAATATAAATGCAGAGAAAATGGTAGGATAAAGAAGCCTGGAGACTAGACTGAAGTAGGAGGTGAACTCATATCAGCAATAAAGATTTGCGGATAATCAAGCATTAGCCAGTCTGTCAAGAGTTTGCAACCATTGTTTAGTGCCTTGCATAATCAGTGGGATAAGTGTGGGATGAGAATGAATCATAAGACAACGAAGGTAATTAGATCCTCAAGCCATTAATTTTGACACAAAAAACAGGTAAACAATTCACCTATTTGGAAAGTGTTTTGGATAACGATGGGTAGGTTTGAAACGCCATTAACAGAAGAATCACCTCTCGGTAATGAACCGTTTACAAAAAGGCGGAGGTTGATGACAAGCACCTGAAGTAAAGATGCTAAGAAATAAATAGTAGAAACTTCAGTATTAAGTTTTGCATGGATCGGAAACTTAATCGTTGAGAAAGGAGAATAAGGGTAGATTGGAGGCCAATGTGTGAGATAGAAGAGAAAATACAATTGCCGGAAAGGAAAACAAACATTGAGGATTAAGGTATGGTAAGGGAAGGGAAAATATTATTTGGGGACATTTAAAGAAGGCAGGACAAGTAAGTGCAGGATAAACTGAGATGATGAATAATAAAAGAGAAGAAAATACTGAGAAATCGAGATAGAGAGAGGAACAGAATAGACATTTTGTATGGAATTAAGGGAGGTAAAAAATATTCAGAGCGGTAGGATGAGCTCTTGTAATAAATAGCATGTGGTGTAAGCAATGTTGTGCCATGTTAGTCAGGGCTTAGGAGTATCTTAGCGTTTTGTCCAAGGGCAGATCCCAACCTACTCTGAGCCGATAGACTACAATCTAATAATATAACGACCGAAATCGGAATCCAAATAAACATTGGGAAATGCAAAAGTTAGTATCTCAAATGAGAAATATTTTCCTAGTCAATACATTTTAAAGATTTTTTCGGATAGAAACATAAAGCATTATGGGTCGTGGTAGTCCAGTGGTAGAGCGTTTGACTACTGACCGCTGAACCCGGATTCGATTCCCAGGCAACTCAGATTCACCAAAGCTGTGTGGTTTTTTCGGGTACCATATCTTCCTGGGAAACCACAGGGAAAGGAACCAACCGACCTTCGGGTTGATTACTGTGTTTGTTTTCTTTTATATGAATCATTAGTGGCTACTTCAAGAGTTAGGATATTTTCAGAGGCTTCAGAGAGATAACTATTATAATATATAATACTAATATATAATATTATAATATATAATATTATAATACCTTATATAGTCCCCGAGACAACGAATTATATATTTACCTATCCATTAAAAGAGTGAACGAGAAAAAATATATATTTGGAAATTCCAATCCATGCGGAATTTGAAAGTGGTAAATATATATCGCTTCTGTTGCTCCGCCCCCGCCTCAAGGTTGGATATCCTTATGGAATTTTACTGGGGACGATATTTTACAGACTTACAAAAAGTTTTCGCACAAAATTAGCAAAAGACAGCTCAGTTCACGTAGAGGCAGCGTGATTTTCCCTCAACTGCTGTCTATTTATGCAATATTTTCATTTCAATTAAGTCCTGTTATGTCGTGCAACAAGATAATTGGAAAGACCATGAAAATAAACTTTCTGAATTGAATTACTCCCCTTCACTTCGTTAAGGGACCGAAATTTCTATCCTGTAAACACTATCGCTACTTATTCGTGCGACCCAATCTAGAATACATTTATGGAATCCTCTAACATTTAGCAATTTGTTTCTTTTCAATTTCATTTCAATAACAGGTAATATGAATTTTAATTTTTTTGGAAATGATTAATTTACAATTTTCACCCCCAAAAGACTTCCGTCAAAAATGTTTTCTGTAACATTCGAGTTTAAAATTTTGGACGGCAGCAATTAAAAAAACCTGATAAATGATTACACTTAGCAACGCCAACACTTTCCTCAGAGGATACTCTGCTGTGGAGCCATACCTAAGTTTCACTAAGGCCAGAAGTTTCATCGTACGTCGGGAAAGGTATTTTGGAAAACAGGACGTGTTATTGAATGCATACAAAATAAAACCGATTCATTTAAGGAACGTTGAGGGAAAACAATGCCCATTTCATTCTGTTTGTTTAAATTATTCTGATCAATATAAAATAAATAAATATCCAATATATTAATGAGTTGCAATGAAACAAAAAGACGTCATTAGATGAAGCTATTAAATTGGCTGATGATTTTAACTTAACAAAAGAAGTTGAAAAACATTTAATTATTCAATTTCTATGTGCAGAAATTTCGATTAAAAAACTAATAAGTGTGTAATAAAAATTAACATATTTCGCTTAAGATGACATATATACGGATGTAGGGCACATTGCTCGGCAGTGGCAATGTTGAAAACTGTAATAGGGGGAAGAATGTTAGGCAAACGACGGAAGGACAGGAAAAGGATTGAGATGTTGAACGGGATGAAGAGAGGAAGGAAGTACACAATGATGAAGAAGGATTTGATACAGAGGAGGTTGTTGGATTGCGTTCTTTTAGGCGACACAAAATATTTATTTAGTAGTTGTGTCCATCCATAAACCTATTTTAACCGATGAATTACTTAAATAATTATATATATTCACATGAATAATTACATTAATACAAATAAATGAGCAAGCTAGTGTAACTGTGGAAACACAGTACTTTGCTTGCGCCTTTAAATTTTGCTATTGCGGTTGTATGAGCGTCGTGGCAGTAACCCCAACCCCGTCGGTGACCAAATGAGGGAAATAAGAAGAAATGCCAAACACACACTTGCAGCCTCCTTGATCACGAGTTTACAACAATTTGTGAGGTGGGAAAAAATGTATATTTTCACCTTCAGCAGCCTCGTCCTTGAGTGGGTGGGGACCACGAGAAATGCTCGTTTTTCTCCCTCGGGTGGTTTCACGCTGGGACCTTCTACATTTCCTGATTTCTGTCCAAATACATTGAAGACACATAGGATACTTTAAGTCCGCTCTAAATACCACGAAAGGCACTTTAAAATATAAAAATCAGAAGCAAGCAGGTGATTCGGATGAAGGAGGTAAGAAAAAATGGATAATTTCATCAAGGACGGACCACACTATTCAACAGGTTCAAAACAGAGAACCGGCATTGCAACCGCTCATCCAAAAATGCATGCGAATGTGCACATACATCCACAAATACAAGTATCTTTCCTCGTGGATAAACATTTGTGATAAAAAATTAGTTTGAATGGTGAATCAATAAAAAAAATTTAATTGAAGATGGTGTTCGTCAACTCAAATGGCTTGGATGAAGTATTAATAAAACATTCAAGGGGTTGTTCATGATTTGGAATAATTATCCAAAGGTTACAACTAATATTTTGAAAACCAACTTCCTGCAGTATTAAACTGAAGATGCAGCTGTGATTGAAGTGAGAAAAAAGGTATATAAATGCTTACATGTATTTGCACTGGATATGAGGGAATTCCGGTCGTAATATTAAATTCATATTTCATCTGACCAGGAGATCATACCGGTGGAGAACATGATTGCCTTCAGAGAGCGACATTGAGAAATCGGGCGTAACTGAATCGCTAATTTGGAAGACACACCGATACAGAAATGAAGAATACTTCTCAAGTATTGCTCATCGGCCATTTCTCACTCCAACTGTGATGTGAAACATACACCCTTGTCTAAGAAATCAATTCCAAAGCTGAATATAACACATAACTGCCCTAATACTGAAAAACTGCTCTAACAAAGGACAACGAGAATCATATCTGATTAACTGGAGCCAAATCAAGAGCAAAAATGTGTCAGCAAATGAAGCATCAACAGAATGTAGGAATTTATAACCAATGAATCACAAATGTAAAAATATATCTACTTATAGACACATCTGTGATAAATTATTAGTAATAACTACTTTGATATGAATCGCAGTATTTTTAGTACAGAAATTTCTTTTTTAGGAAAGACGATGGTCGATAATGAGAAGCTTTAATGCTGAACGATATGATGAGATCTTTAGAACGAAAGGGAAAAGAATAAGTTGTGGATTATTAGAAAAGCAGAGGCAGTGTGCCTGGAAACATTTGAAGGAAGAGGTACGCAGTTAAAGGAGAAGCGGATATGATATGAGTTAGTGGTACAGGGCACACTTGATTCAAGGGAAGTCAGAGAGGTAAGCATGGCAGTATGGGAGACAATATGAATTTTAGACGGTATTGAGGCAAATAGAAACTACGAGAGGCTGGATTTGGAAAAAATGTCATGAAAATGAGTTTTGGTTTGGCAGAAATGTTTCAGTATTAAATTTTAAATATTTTCAGTGTACTGCCAGAAACGGTTGAGTGATCTTAAAACAACCAAGAGGAAATTTGAATAAAGGCATCTTTCCAAAAAAACTACGAAACAGAGGGGTAAGCTCAAAAAACATTAATAAAATTACGGTTTAAACGAAAAATTATGGTAAAGTTCGAGTTCACTTGTTTTTTTAAGGTCATTGGATAAAATAATGATAAAGAGAATAGATAAACGTTATAATGAACTGAAATAAACAATTTCAGAGAGTAAAAATCATTCGCCTTGACCGGGGTCCGAACTCGGATCGATATCCGGCCGAGTGCTTTAACCACTTAAGCTACCGAGACGTCCTCTTACACTCTGAAATTTTGGGGGCTTTAAAAGAACAAGATGTTATGACGAAATACCGTACATACAATGTCACAGGCATCGCAGTCGTGCGCGACGCGCCACAGTCCACGATTTTAATAAAGCCAATTTCAAACACTTCGGCTGTTCATACCTTAGACAAATTTCAAAAAAACTGTAACAGTAACTTTAACGAAGTCACCCACTGTGTGCATTATAATGCAACAATTTCAGAGAGTAAAAATTATTCGCCTTGACCGGGATTCGAACCCGGATCGATATCCGGCCGAGTGCTTTAATTAAGCTACCGAGACGTCCTCTTACCCTCTGAAATTTTGGGGGCTTTTAAAGGAACAAGATGTTATGACGAAATACCGTACATACAATGTCACAGGCATTCGTAGTCGTGCGCGACGCGCCACAGTCCACGATGTTAATAAAGCCAATTCAAACACTCAGGCTGTAGATAAACGTTATTCCAATAGATCATTCAGGAGTAGATAACACAGGCCTACAAAAAAAATTTTTTTTGATCCGGGAATCTTTGTGTTGATTTTAACTATATTTGTAGAGCTGAATCCAAATATGAAATCCGTTTTTATTTAACAGCTCTACTTTTTTAGATATGGCACATCTTACGATTTGTTGTTTCATATTTGCTATATTCCGGAAAATAATTTTCAAAGTTAAATAAATCTATAAGTATACTAATTTATAACCACTATGCGGTGTTCCTTTTATTCTCAATAAACTGTCAATAAGTTTTATGTATATTTCTATATTGTCTCTATTTTTGCCATATCTCATGAACTTTACTAGCCCTAATAATAATTTCCTGATATATCTTTATGGCTTAGGTGTGGGTTTTCCCTTCTTACTCCCTGATAGTATTTTTACCTCCTCGTATTGTCTCCCTACCACGCTTTATTCACCCTATTAGTCGGCATCGGCCAATCGGCATTTTTAATTTAATTAATCGGCATCAGTTTATTATTTACCACTTGCAATCCCTTCTACCGGACTCATTGCGTACATTCTTACATTTTCTTCTCTCATCCATCTCTCTATTCATTGGCACCTCGTACTCATTTATGTTCTTAAAGGTTAATTCAACTTCATTCCATTTCTTCATTCTTCTCTACTTCGAATCTGACGTTATGTTTTATTATTAGTAAATGATGATCTCATTTTGCAACCATTTTCTGAAAACTAAGAATTAACTCGCGCAGATCTTAAATCTGTGCCTAACCATTAGATAGTTTAACTGATATTTCTCGGAATCTTTTGGCATTTCCAAAATATACGCACATATGCCTGTTGCGGTTTGTAAACCTAGTATTCCTTGTGGCTAACTCCTGTGTCCTGCAGAGCACTCTCTCCCTTCCGTCATTCCTTGATCCTAAACCGTAGTCCCCCATCTCTTTCTTCGCCTATCATCGCGTTCCAATCCCTCATCACTACGAGATATTTTCCCCAGGAACAGGTGTGATTATGTTCTCTAACTGATCGTGTACCCTATCGACTTCTTCCTTCATATGATTGACTGGTGGCATGCATACCTGAGCATTGATCATGTCGATAGGTTCAAGTTTTATTTCTAGCAATAATATTCTATCACTCTCCTGATCGATTTTATCTATGTTTTTCCTAACTTTTTGACCACTATTGTTGCCACCCGTCGCTGGCTCACTTCCCCTCCGCTTCTTCCCTCTGTAACTATCACTCCAGTGATCCCCGCTATCCTCCCATTCTATCTCGAACACAAGAAAAACATCCATATTTCCTCACTGCATCTCTCGCTTTATATTTTTCAATTTCCCAGTTTTCAGCATCGTCCTAACATTCGAAGTCCCTTTTCCAACTGCTTCTGTCCTCTTGTGGGTCTTCTTTTCTGATGTTTCTTTCAAGTATACTTTGCGAAGATATTTTGTGATGACTACAGCAGAAACCTTGCTTCTACCATTGCAGGGGCGACACACATCCCAGCGGGCCTTAATTGCTATAGTTGCCAGGACTAATACCCAGATCCATTTCCATCATTGTTTCGAGGGCTTAATAATTGAGGTGATTTCTTCTTGCCTTCCACAATAGTGTTTTAGCGTAACAACTGTACTCAATTCCTTTCGAACATGGGCGCCCTACCTGGAGCAAATACACAGGCCTACAAAAAAAATTTTTTTTTGGTGCCGGGAATCTTTGAGTTGATTTTAATTATATTTGTAGAGCTGAATCCAAATATGAAATCCATTTTTATTTAACAGCTCTACTTTTTAGATATGGCACATATTACGATTAGTTGTTTTAATGTTTGATACATTCCGGAAAATAATTTTTTAAGTTAAATAAATCTATGAGTATACATGGGAATATATGGTAAAAGAAAATAGGAAAAATATTACAGACTTTCTGAAACGTGCATACTTGGGATATTTTGGTGCTAAGCTTGGTGACCAAGATAAAACATGGGCACCGCATTTTGTGTGTAAAACATGTACTGAACATCTGCGGCAATGGACAACAGGACAAAGGAAAAGTCTAAAATTTGGTGTGCCAATGGTGTGGAGAGAGCCTGTGAACCATATTGACGACTGTTATTTTTGCATAGTAAATGTTTCGGGAATTAATCGAAAAAATCGCCACAAGTGGACATATCCAGATTTGCCTTCAGCTAGACGCCCGGTACCCCATTCAGAAGAAATACCGATCCCAATATTTCAGACGTTACCGGATCAATCTAAGGACGAATTTGAGTTATGTGAAAACATTTCTCATTCTATTGACGATAGTGGCAGTGACTACGAGGGGGGTACCAACAATTCCTCAACTATTTAATCAAGATGAACTAAGCGATCTTGCTAGAGAACTGAACTTATCGAAGGAAGCATCCGAACTACTAGCATCAAGACTGCATGAAAAGAATTTACTGAACCCGCTACAAAAATAGGTTTTTATCGCACAAGGGAAAAGGATATGCTACCCTTCTTTACTCAAGAAGACAATCTTACATTTTGTTTAGACGTTAAGGGTCTTTTGGAAAAAATGGGACTACTATCACAATATGATGCTAGTGATTGGCGTTTGTTTATTGATAGCTCCAAGCGTAGTTTAAAATGTGTACTTCTTCACAATGGTAACAGGTTTGGCGCAATACCAATCGCTCATTCAACTAAAATGAAAGAAGAATACGATACAATAGCATTGGTCTTACAGAAGATAAAATACCAGGAACATCGCTGGGTGATTTGTGTAGATTTAAAAATGGTGAACTTTCTTCTTGGGCAGCAAAGTGGCTACACAAAATATCCTTGTTTCTTGTGCCTCTGGGATAGCAGGGACAGACAAAACCACTGGATTAAGAAGGAGTGGCCTAAGAGAGAAAACTTGGTTGTTGTGAAATAAAACATCATTGCTGAATCTTTAGTTGTAAGAGAGAAAATCATCTTACCGCCTCTACATATTAAACTAGGTCAGATGAAGCAATTTGTAAAGGCTCTTGACAAGGATTGACCATGCTTCGGCTACTTAAGACTTAAGATGCCCCATATAAGTATTGAAAAACTTTAAGCTGGTATTTTTGAGGGGCCACAAATCAGACAACTTACAAAGGATCCTGCTTTTGTCGAGTCAATGAATGAGATTGAAAAAATTAGTTGGATGTCATTTGTTGAGGTCATAAAAAATTTTCTAGGAAATCACAAAAGTGAAAATTATATTGAGCTGTTAAACATTATGCTCAGTAACTTCAAATCACTTGCATGTAATATGAGCACAAAAGTTCACTACCTACACAGCCACTTAGACAATTTTCTTGGAAATTTAGGAGACACAAGTGAAGAACAAGGTGAAAGATATCACCAGGATATAAAAACAATGGAAGCTCGCTACCAAGGAAGATGGGATAACCATATGATGGCAGATTACTGCTGGTGCTTAAAACGAGACTGTTTGAACAAAGTGCACTCAAGAAAATCGCGCAAAAGAAGCTTCCGATGTGTTGAGTGATGTTTTTATGTATTTTTTCTTTTCAATTTGTTTTATTACAGTAAAAAATTTTAGTATTTGTGTTCAATTGTATTGTAAAATTCTGTTGTGTTTGTGAGTGATTTAACAGCCCTAGAAATAAATCAAGTCTTTATATTTAGTGGGTTTTATTATTAATATAATATTCCCATATCATCATGTAGAAGATTTTTTTACGTAAGTAACAACATATCTATATCTTTGAAACTATAGCTGATAGGAAAAAACTAGTGTCATAATTGGATTCAGCACCCCAATTGTTCTTTAAATCAGCATTGAAAGCTCCGGCACCAAAACCACTGTTGGTCTGTGTAATTTGTCACTAGAAATACTAAATTAAATCTGTTAATGGAAATTGCGATACATTTCCCAGATTAGCGGTGAATAGAGGTTCCTACACGTCCGCCTCTCTTGTACAAATAGATACACGTTATCAACTGATTTTAATACCACAATATTTTTTCATTAATAACGCCCAATTTTTGGAAAAAATGTGGGACTGGTATAATTGAAATGTTATGCATTTGTCCTCCAATTCATATTGGAATACTTGGCATAAACTATCTCTCCCAGCAGTCGTTGTTCTTCGGAAATCTTTGTAGTTCCCCGAATGATTTTGGAACAAATGGATGCACGTCCGTGCAGGCTCAGAATCACTGAGTGATGTTAACAATCTGATACGCCTGAAAAATTACATTCCTGGAGCCCTGTGAATCAAACTTTCCACGAGCCTGATCGGGAATGTACAGGAAAACGTCCCCGAGAATTATAGCAAAAACAACTTAGATTTATAACTCTAATTACTGAGCAAACGAATACATGAAGTGAAAAATGGCATTACATTAATAATAACCTCATATTTGACCTAATTAACCTCTGACTTTTACAAATAATATGAGCTCTGGATGATGAACGAGATGATGATTCAATAAGATGTAAGAGAGAAAATGTCATGTCACAACTACTAGAGATATTGTTCTTTTGCTGTAAACAGAAATTGTTGGATATGCAATGGGAAACTAACGAGGATATACTATCTTTCTGTTTTTCTGGAAGACAGTTTAAATTAATTCCTCCTTCCATCTATATTAAATAATTTCCTCATACTTATCATTCTAGCTTTTAATGTAGATTATGAGAAGTGGCAAAACCACGATTGATTTCTTAAAATAATTGACGTAGCGTAACTCTCATGCTCATCGAATCATATGCAAACGCACCGAATTGAGAGTGAACACAAATACCGCGAATAGATATATCCGGTTGATTTCAGGGGTGATGTACGTCATCGAAGGATAGTATTACTTATTGCGGCGGAGGACAAAAGAAAATTCATTCCCAGTAGTTCGACGAGATGGTGCTCTATAATCTTTCGAAAATTCAATCTCGTCTCTTCCGAGTTTTTCATTCAAACTGCGTATATTTACTTTTGAGAGTGTCCTACGGAAGGAATGAAAGGAGGCCGCGTTTGGATGGAGCGAGGCGCCCCCGGCTTCCGCACTCGTGCGTAGGCATACCATCAGGGCCGCCGGATATCGGAGCCTTGCCGGAGGCGAGCGTTGCATCATCGGCAGCAGCAACAAGTCATAAAGGAAGGGGGGGACCACCTCTGTGGGCAAGGATACACACCCAGACATCTCGAGACGCAGGACTGCGGGGTCGTGGACTTTCATAAGCACTTGTTGGCGTTCGTGCCTCGAATGAAAATATCGAACATTACTTCGCATCGATCTTACCCGTCAGATTTCGACTTAACGTGGGATCAATTTGTTAAAAAAAATATATTTAAATGACGAACGAAGCACGGCGAGCAAATCTCTACATGAATAAATATGTGAAATTTAACGTCATGATACCGACATCAATTTAATCCCACTTTCATGCGTCACACGAGCCTGGAAACGGTTATTCCATGAACAGTCACAGGTTGAAACGTAAATTGTATTATTTGATCTGCCTGACAGTCTGATTTAAAATGGGAGATTTAATTCGAGCGGCAGATACGATACTTGTTCGTTTCCCGGGTACCAACCGACCCTTTTGTATAACGCATGCAGCAGGAGGATCCCTCCTCCTCTCGGGCGATAAACTTCACCAAGAAATCCACAAATGGAGAAATCAAAATCTGATCCTCCGACACAAAATGAATTACGTCGGGATATAATCCGAGGGTTAAAAAAGAAGACGCTGTAATCTTAATGATTGGAGGAAATTAATTGAAAAAATAACTAAGCAATAACCCTCACCTCATTCAGTATGTTTCACCACCAACAAGAAAGTATCGTGAATCCAATTCAAGGTAGGTTCAATAAGTTAGTGAATGAAGGGAGGGACGAAGGAGTGAAGCGCTAGCGCCATTATGTGCCACACTAATAACTTGAATGCATGTACTTAATCTGAAATCCCGCCGTGAAACATTCGGGTTTGGGGCTTTTCCATCATTCAGCATCGTCGTCATCCAGCGTGCGTATTTGTCTCAAGTCAAAATTATGTTTGCTTACATTTCTCTTATTATTTATTCCGTGTACTTGCTCCTGCGTCAACAGTTGAGAGTAACAGATGATTAATATACAGGGACGTAAACCCAAAAGTGGTAGGACTAATTTTCTCTGGCGCGAACGGAGAGGTGGAGGGGGGTCTACCTGGTCGAGTAAGGTGGAGGGGGCTCTTAGCAACAGACCGACACCAACCTCAGTCGTCTGCGGGCTGTCGTTGAGTGAGGACACCGTTTTGTCCGCGTCGAAAAACAAAATGAATCAGAATTTAGAGCAACGTTATTCTGTTAAGTTTTGTGCGAAACTCGGGAAGACGGCAACTGAGACCCTCGATATGATCGAGCAGGCTTATGGGGACACTGCCTTAAGCCGTTTCACAGTGGCATAAGTTGTTTAAAGAGGGTAGGGAGCTCGTTGAAGAGACGACCATCGCTCCAGACGGTCGTCGACGGCAAGAACCGACACGAATGTGGACAGAGTGAGGACACTGCTGAGCACAGACCGACGCTTAACCAGTGAAGAAATTTCAGACCAGTTGGGTTTTTCTGCATTCAACGTCCAACGCATTATTTCACAGGATTTGGCCATGCGCAAGGTGTGCGCCAAGATGGTGCCGAAAATTCGTGCCATGGCGCGCTCGTCATCAGACAGCTCCTGGTCAAATACGGCGTTGCCACGTTGCCGCACCCGCCCTATTCTCCCGATTTGACACCACCGGTTCATCTACATCTACATAAATACCCTGTGAGCCACCAAAAAGGTGTGTAGGTGCCGGTGTAAAGGTGCCGGTTCTTCTTCTTCCCCCTGATGAAAAGACTGCTCAAGGGACGACGTTTTGACTCGATAAAGGCCGTTCAAGAGGCTTCGACGAGGGTTATCAACGGCATCCCCAAATAAAATTTCCAGCGGGTGTACGGGGAATGGGAGCAACGATATACGAAGATATCGAACCCGATTCAGCCACCAACATAGAGGTGAGAACTCGCGAATCTGCATACATCCTATATTTCCGATCCTTTAAAATTCCCACCCTTAACCGCCATCTTTAATTTCTTTCCCAACAGTCCCTAAACCTTCCGCCCCCCCTCCCCTCTCCGGGCACTCTTCCCTCGAAACCTCTCAGTCTGACCTGAAGAAGGCCTCGGAGTAGGCCGAAAGCTTAAATCATCTACAGTGTGAGTGTCCTTTTACGTGTTATCTGTTTTATTCTGTGTTCTATTGTGCCGTCCAAAAGTTATTTATATATATATATATATATATATATATATATGTGTGTGTGTGTGTGTATATATATGTATGTGTATATCTTTATATATTTTTTTCTTTTTGGTTCCCCCCATCTTTCCTCACCTATTTGATAACCCCAACCGCCTCATCCCTTACCCTTCCCTCATGGTGCTACACCCCCCGCCACACACCTTTTTTGGTGGCTCGCAGGGTATTTATGTAGATGTAGATGAAGAAGTCGAACTCCAGAGGTCGGTAGAAACCTGTCTTAGCCGGTATTAACCTTTTATACATCGGCGATGCCAATCTTTATCCCAAGTCTGATAATGCCTAAAATAATTATCATTGAATAAAATTGATATTGTTGACATTGATGATTTATTTTCCTTAATTTAACTTAAATGAGTTTTCTAATGTTGAATGATTGCATTTTAAATACCATGTCAAAAAATTGCTCATGATCATTATTTTAAACCCAATGAAATATGGTGGTTTACAGGTCGTTTTATTAAATTTGAATGCCTGATTTATTTCAAACCGTTACAGTATTAATTAATTTTAAATTTATAACAATACTAGGTCAATTGTATTGAACTGAAATTTAAATTTGAAAATCTTTTTAGAGTTTTAAGTGAAGTGTTATTTCTTTACCATGCGTTATTTTCACACTGCCGTGGAGGAAAAGCACACCGGTAGTGAATTACATCTGTTGACACTCTGAAATCGAAATACTATATTAAGTCATCGGTGATGTTTTCCCATCAAATTTACGCCAGCGCCTCTTTCAATGCCTTCAGCGGTAATAAACATCTGTATTTTGATTGATGCCCGAATTGGAAGTTGTAATTCAAGCAAAAATGCGTAATTATTCCGAAAATAAGGGAGTCATCACGAGGAGGATATCTGCTAAAGAAATCAGTTTCCCATAATTTCACATGCGTGCACGATCTATGGGTCTTCGCACCCTCCGCTACATAAATCACGAAAAGGCATTAAAACTCAATCCATAACCAATAACAAATGATACAAATACGAGCTCGGCCTAGGAAACGAACGTATTGATGAAAAAATAAATCACGACCCGAAATAAAATCCAGAGGTAAACCTATAATTTCCTCTAAAACTGTTGTGTCTTATCCGGGGGCTAGGGAGTGGTCCACTCTCAGTGGGGCAGTTCGGGAAAGAATTGAAATCCATGAAAGAATCTTAGGACTGCAGAGGAAATACGTATTCAAGTGAGGAGATATTCAAGTTTCGGACGCCATTGTGTGCATGAGATTGAAAGGGCAGTCGTGATAGAGAGAAGGGAGGTGTGCATGAATGACCGGGGAGATAAAGGTGGAATTTGGGGGCGAGAAAACGACATTGAAATGAAAGGTAAAAGGATTTATCAGGAAGATGATCGGTCAGAGGAATAACGACTTTGAAAATAAAAATCAAGAAAATATCAAGGAGAAATATTTCTCTTGCAGACCTCAAGATGCGCGAAATAGTACGACGTGACAAATTCAGATTGAAGTTTTATGCATAAATAAATCACAATTTTAAAAAATTATTCTTTCTACTAAAAAATTATCGCATGAATGGGTATTTTCATTTTGGTATTTTTGTGACAAGGCATCGGCTCAAGCATTTCCTTGGCTTCCAACATCTGAGAAGACGAGATACGTCAGCAGGAAACAAACAAAATAACTTAACGGTAACGGGGGACATCGGGATATCAAAATAAGTTGGGAGGAAAGCGATTTGTGCACGAAAAATGACTGAGTTGCATGGGATACGAGAAAAAATTGAAAACTTGGAAAAACGAAAGAGGTCGTTCATGGATGAAGTCACGTGGGCACGCGGCTGCGGATAGCAGTCCAGTGAATTGCCGTGGACGTGCGGGGTCTCGGCTGCATAGAAGAACGAAGGGCGAAGTAGGCGGAAACTGCTGAAGGCGGAATGTGGCCAAGGGAACGGGCTTGGTCGAGGAGGGCACAAAAAGACCCGAGGAAGGACCCGCTCGCTCCCTTTTGACGGCACTCGGGCATTCTGGCGGCGAAATCGAAGGTCATGCATGCTCTTCTCATCCAAATCTGCATTCATCCTGGTCGATTGAAGTCTTTCGATCGCACTTTCATGGATGGGTCACCTCTTGGTAACCTTTTCCGCACGCTGCACAGGCTGTTTCATCTGGGAACTAGTTGAATTTGTGAATCAAACCATAATTCACCGTCATGTGATGGGGTTGGTAAACTTGAAGGTCTGGACTGAAGAGTAAGTATCGCAGAATGCAATGAATGAATGTATGCAAAAGAAATACCAGTTGATTAGATCCAAGGATAGGCAACTTATTGGATCCTGCACATGCCTGAGACTTCTAAGGTGCGAGAGTCGGGTGGCGAGTCGGAACGTATATTTGTGTAGACTGTGTCCATACAAAACCAACCTTAACCAGTAGATTACTAAGATCAATTTATCCCAGCAATAGGCGTGATTTCGCAATAAAATTCCGTACATAATTCCTGACGGATTGTATTTTTTGCTATAATTAATATACATTTTCATCTCAATTGTATACGTGTATGAAAAAGTCTCCCCGAGTGCCATGACACAGCGATGCATATTCTTTCGCTAATACCAAAAAATCTTTATCAAACATTTTCAATGGATTCTATTTTCCCCAAACCTTATGAGCAAATTATGTTTCTATCATTCAACATAATTTTTAATGGTGTATTTAAAATATGTCAAACAGTGCCTACTAATATTATTTTTCCGTAATAATATTCAAGTTTCGATGCATCCGTAGTTTCCAAGTGATTTCTTAATTTTAAGCCATTCAAATGTCTTCTTATCCAGTCGAGCAGTCTGTACTTAAGATCGAATACATGGCGCGAATATTGGTCACCTGTACCTCACATCAAACTAGTCTCGGAAGATTTCTTGCCAGCATCATAAAAAAAATCCAATGAATGATAAGAACGAACAAAACTTCCGGCGTTTTTCGGGAGGAAAGAGAAATATTTTGTGGAATAAATGTCGAATGAGCTCGTGTTCAAGCCGCTTGACGAGGTGGATATCTGCATTTATTGAAGTCGATCAATCAATGGACGACACAGTTTGTTGGATAGTCGGGTAAAACGTGAGGGATAGGCACACATGAGGAGGACCAATAAAGTACCGGCTCTCCCTCCTCCGTGAGAGAAGAAGGAGGAGAACAAGCGGGGGAGGGAGGCAGGTGGGCGGGAGGAGGAGAATGGGGAGAACGGCTGTGAGGGATGGAGGATGTGGTCCAAGCAGCCGTAAGCGGGAAGGAACCGAGTGCCCCGGGGGCGTGAAAGTGAGTCTCTTTCCGAAATGCTCCTCGAAATGTGGGCGCGGTGCCGTACGCAGAGGGCAGATCCTTCAAATAGTCGCGGTGTCGGCGGGAAGGGAGGGTGAGAGACGGAAAGGGAAAGGACGTGCCCCCAAGGAAGATGGGGGGGCTCGATATATCTCACTTTGTCCATCTCCGCCCGATCCGCCCCCTCCTCCCTTCCACAATCTTTTGCGGAATATAACACCTCATCTTCCGCCAAGTGGAAGTCTGGATTCATCGCGAGGAAATAAAATAAAACCAGGCATGACACGTTGTCGCAGCTGCTGATTCTTTAGATAGCACTATCACCGCCCGAGTAAAGCGAGTATCAGGGACGTTCAGGCGGAAGGGAAAATGGAAAGATGAGGAGAAACTTGACGTCAACCTTGCACCACTTTTGAGGACAGACTCACACGAAGGCTCAAGCCTGCGATGGAAATAATGCGCACCCGAATCGGAGAATGAGACGAAAAATAAAATTGAGCATCATTACAGGAAAAAAGTCGCCACGGGAAATTATCCAAATTGTGAAATGAAAAGAGGGATGTGCCCTGGTGGCAATAATTTAGAGCTCATCGAATTCGATAATAATTTACCCCACCCCCAGGAATGGACAAGGCTTACACCGTACCTGAATATATTAAGTCATTCTAAGGACCTGACGATGATGTATTGTAAAATGTCGAAACACAGACATAAAGTAGGTAATTAAAAAGATAAAGAATATTTTTTTAACGTTGAAAAGTATTTTTCTTTCATTCCCAGACGTATTTTTGAAGCAAAAGGTTACCTTCTCACAAATAAAAAAACAAAAACTGAATTCGTAATTATTGTGGCTCGAAGGAATATTTTAGTATGTGCACACATGATGAATAAAGACGTGGAAAATAGAGGTTTCACGGTTTTTTTAATTGAAGGTTAATGAGAATGGAACTTTCAGTAATTCTACGTTCCACCTAATTAAGGTAACGGTGATCTCTGGGATCTGCGAATTCTCTGGGGCTAGAGAATCAAGGAAGATCAACTCACGCAGGAAACCTGCGTTAAGGGGTTCAAGAGCCGACCATACTGAGACTACGAGGATCCACTGGACTTCGATACAACACCCAACCTAACGGAAGGGCTCGTAAAATGAAATTACACGAGTTACTTCGATTATCTATTTTGAGAAACCCATGTTCATGCTCGTATTTGGGGTTTTTCACTGGTAAGTGGGAGGATGTACTCTCATCACAGAAAAAAAGTTTATTTTGTCATAACTGTGTGGAATCTATTCATTCTGGAATTTAAAAAAAAACAAATATTTGGTCTATATTCATCAATTTTATTCGGTCGTGGGTTCGGTTTTGATGTTAGACGTCAGGTCATCAGGTGCTTGTGATATCTGATGACGGCGTTTTACGTCAACACCCGGGTGATGAAAGCATAAATTTTCTTTCAAAACACCATGCGGTTGTTTATGAATTTAGCTTATTTAAGGAAAAAAATGTTGGATTGAATAAATGTGGCCTTGTCCATCCAGTAGCTATCTATTAAAAAGAAACGAGACCAAATCGCATCGAATCGCAAAAAAGTTGCGAGCATAACGGGACAAGCTGCTGGACGACAATGAGGTGGGAACGAGAAGGCAGGACGGAACCATTGGACTGGGAAAGAGGAGAGGCGAGACATTCACGGGGATGCGTGTCCGCGTGGAGTGGGGGAAGGTGAGTGGGAGGGGGAGCGCATGTCGAGAGAGAGAGAGAGAGAGATGCTTCATTTTAAGGTCGGAGCGGCGCTTGTGTGTCTGTGTGTGTGTTGTGTGCCTGCAGTAATTTAACGTTATACTATTCTCGCCGAAGGTTACACGATTCTGAAATAAATAAAATCATGAGTTTTCGACCGCTCGAAAAGAGCCGAAGGACGAAATTTTGGCACGATTTCCGAAATGAATGATGGTTGCGATTATGAAATGCATCGTGCGAAAATGAAGGAAAGGACTGCGTTAACGATGAGGAGTTTATTTTTTCATTTTGTCACTTTAAGGCTTTGGGAAATTGGGTTCTTTTTAAAAGGCGGAATAATAAATAGCTGATAAATTCTTGCAGAGGATTTATGTTCGATATTTTGTAGAAATAAGGAATATCCAAGATAGATTCTGCTGATGAATATTTCAACTTAATGTGATTATTTTGAGAGGTTGTATTCATATGTAGCAAGAGTCAGAATTTAGGTAGGGATACATGGACAAAAATGGTCGGAATCGGCATCAAAATTGGTATTTAAATATAAAAATAAAATCAATGTAGACACCAAAATAGAAATAAAAATATGAATTTAGTCATAAAAATGCAACACACTCGTATTCAAAATGTAAAAAAATCATTCGCCTTGACCAGAAATTGATGTCGATTGGTTTATCCACTTAAGCTACCGCTGCTAGCTAAACTGGGTAAAGCACTCGGCAGGACATCGAGTCATCCGGGCTTGGAACCCAGCCACAGCGAATGATTTTTGCACTTTGAACATGTTGCCTTTTAATGCATATTAGCGGATAACTCAATTAAGAGTTACTGTGGCAGCATCTCCGACAATTTGTTGATTAAGCTTACTTTAATATAATTGCCCATGATAATACATGTCCTTTTATTATGCGATTTATTAAAATTGTTAATAAATATATGAATGTATATAAAAAATATTTATGGTCATAAGAAATCCTACAGACAGGCAATAAACGTTAATATTGAGGCCAATTTCTCTCCATCTCCCATGATGCCAGAGTAGAGAACTTGATACGAACTTCCTCCTCCGCGTCCATTTCTACTGTAGGCCCGTTGTGGTCTTGTGTGTGGACTTTCTCTTGCGAGACTTTTCATAGTTAACCAGTCAGGAATCCACTACATAGCACATTGAAGTTTTTAAATTGATTAAATGTTACAACTAATATTGTAAACGTAATGAAATTTAACTGAAGTAATTAACGGTCAAATAACCACAATCTTCACACCTTTTGCATTCTCTCCCAGTTTTTACAACTTACTAGTAGTAATACGGCAGCGGAGCGCCATTTGTGGCTAACGTTTGATAATATTAAATGAATTGCAAAAAATATCTTATATATCGCTACTCACGAACCGCTCAAATGTGCAATTGAATCATCATTGTCAATTGAAATCAATTATATATATGAAATACATTAAAATAATCAGTTTTACCAAGTGAAAATAACGGGCATTTCTATTTCATAGTGGTTGATTAAACAAGTAAAACCTCATGTCTCAGGCGATTTATTAAATCAAATGACGATGCAAAATTGATTTTAAAAATATATTTTAGACTCTGACCGCGTGAAAAGGTTTATTTGCATATTTTTTAATCTTAACTTTCGACCACAATGGACAAGATTACAATGTGTCTATTAAAGATTCAGTCGTATTTATCTTAAAATGCTGAAATTCGTTAAAAATAAGGTGCCATAGGACATTGATTCTCATTCTTAAAGCGGGTATTGTACCATTTCTGTACAATTACAATGCCTTACCGTTACAATAAAATAAAATTAATATATTTGCAATTAAAGACCTAAATGAATTTCGCCTTATTTTCGTACATATATATGCACGGTAAAATAGACATTTGGACAGCAAAAGCTCTCTAGACGGTCGTGATTGATGTCGAATTATGTAAATATTGCCAATGAGCTCTAAGGCCAGTTTTCCACTTTTAATACTGTTGGAAAGCCGGAGAACTGAACCAGATTTTACCAATTATTCAGTACCCAAGCCAAATAAGATCTTGCACATAAATAAAATGCTTTCATGAATGAAATATTGAAATCAAACACATACTAAGGAAATTAGAAAAATACTAATACCTTCCTAATAATTGCATAGGAGAAAATTTAAAAGGATGGCGGCAATCGGAGCTCGATGTGCGAGAAAAAAAATTTCACACAATGCGGAGGAATATACGGATACATTAACCATCGTAGAGATATATAAATGCTGATGTTACAATTTAAAAAAATGGATCAAAGGACTGAATTCCACGAAAGTGTGGGGAAAAGAACTGTTAATATTCAATTTTATTCTTCTTTAAGAAACTATCATAACTGCTATTATTATTATTAGGTAATCTACCGGTTAAGGTAGGTTTTTGGATGGACACAACTATCAAATACATATTTTGTAACTCCAAACAAAACCCAAGCCAGCAACCTACTCTACATCATCTCTGTGTACATTCTTCCTCCCTTCATCCCGTCCAACATCCCTATCCTGTTCCTACCCTTTCCTCGCTTGCCCAACATTCTCCCCTCTATTACCTTCTTCAACATTCCACTACCGCTCAATACACCATCCATTTTTCCTGCCTCCATAGGATTTCTCCCAATAAATACCTCTCCCTACCTTAGTACCCTAGTCCACCATCCCTAGTACTTCCTCATTTGTTTTCCAATCGATTCATTTCACATTCTCCTCCACACCCACATTTCAAAAGCCTCCAATCTACGTCAGTCGCCTCTCTCCTCACCCACCATCTCCAGTACTTCCTTATTTGTTTTCCTTTCGGTCCATTTCACCTTCTTCATTCTTCTCCAACCCCCCTTATTTCAAAAGCCTCCATTCTACGTCTATCCTACTGCTTCAGCGACCACGTTTCCGCGCCTACGCTCCATATCAGAGTTTTTACGAGTCTTTTCTTAACCTCCCTACTCAACGTCCCCGTCATCAACTCCCTCCTCCTTAAGAAAGCCTCCTTCCCTAGCGCAATTCATCTCCTTACGTCCCTACCACTTTGACCGTATTGGTCCAAAACAGTTACGAGATATGTAAACTGTTCTACCTGCTCTATTTTTTCCCCGCCTATTTTAATATTTAGCTTAGCCTTTTTCTTTATGGAAAATCGCATAACCTTTGTTTTATTAACATTGATTCTCATCCCATATTTATCGCACTGAACCTCCAATTCACTCAGCAATGCTTGCAACCCCTTGGCTTACTGAGCAACTAATGCCTGGTCATCAGCAAACCTAACCGGTTTTACAAATTCCCCTCCGACTTTAATTCCTACCTCCAAGTCTTCCCATGCCTCTATAATCATTTCCTCTACATATACGTTGAACAGTACCGGTGACAATGGGCAACCCTGCCTTACACCTCTTCCTAACACTGCCCATCCGGACTCTCCGTTCCCCACTCGCACCTGAGCAGTCTGAGACATGTACAGGTTGCGGATCAGTCTCCTGTCCCTCCAATCCATTCCTATTTTCTGCAATACACGCATTAATTTTTCCCAATTCACTCTATAAAACGCTTTTTCGAAATATACAAAACAGGAAAAACGTCCTCCTGATTGTATTCTATATTCCTCTCGACTAGTGATCTCATTACTGCAATGGCATCACGCGTACCTCTTTCTTTCCTAAACCCAAACTGATCCTCTCCTAAGTAACCATTTGCCTTACTCTCTATCCTTTTGTTGATGATCCTGAGAATAACTTTAGCTGCGTGGGATATCAAACTTATTGTTCTGTAATCCTCACATGACGTAGCCTTTGCCTTTTTTTGGAATAGGAACTACAAACCGATCTCACAAAATCTTCCGGCCAGATTCCTTCCTCATAGATATTACGAATCAGTCCACATATGGCCTTCTTCCCACCTTTCCCTAACCTTTTCAACATTTCTACAGGAATGTTGTCCACCCCCGCAGCCTTATTTGCTTTCATCTCCTTTAATGCCCTTTCTATTTCATCGTCGAGCATGCCTGGACCTAAGCTATCTTCTTCTTCGTCATGTTCCTTTTCTATGTCTAACCCTGTCGGCCTAAGTTCTTTACCATACAGTGTTTCTATATATTCCTTCCATCTCTCTTGGATTTTTCCTGGATCAACTATTATCTTACCCCACTTATCTTTCACTGTTAGCACAGATCTTGCCTTCTTACTTCCCGATAATAACTTAGCCTTGCTGTATAGAGCACCAATTTCACCCTTCTTCTGTAAATTTTCCATATCCTCGCATTGCGTTTTCCACCATTCTTCTTTGGCTTTATTTGTGGCCCTTCTCAATTTATTGTTTAACTCTTTGTACTTCATTTTGCCAATCCTGTGTTTACATTTTTCCATCTTCTCCTCTCATCCATCTTTGCAATCATCTCATCCGTTACCCATGGTTTCCTTATCCTTTTCCCGTTAACGGTTCCTATAGTGTCTTTAGCGGCTTCCAATATTCCTTTCTTGATACATTCCCATTTTTCTTCGATAGTACTCAGTTCTTTACCGTCATCCATTATTTTCTCTATAGCCTGCTGATACTGCTTCCTCGTTAATCCATTTTATGCTTCTAAATTCCATTTCCTAACCCGCCGCCCTTGCCTTATCTTCTTGAAACGAACGTTACATTTCATAACAACTAAATTGTGGTCAGAGTCCGCATCCGCTCCTGGGAAACTGTGCGAATTTATCACACTATTCCTAAACCTGTGCCTAGCCATAATATAATCTAACTGATACCTTTCTGAGTCACCTGGCATTTTCCATGTATACCTACGCCTTTTGTGGTGTCTAAACCATGTGTTTGTGATGACTAACCCCTGTCTCCTGCAGAATTCAATTGCTTTCTCCCCGCGTTCATTCCTCGTACCTAACCCATAGTCCCCCACCTTACCCCCATCTCTTCCTTCGCCTACCGTCGCATTCCAATCCCCCATCACTACCAAATGTTTCCCTGTAGGAACACTCGCGATGATACCCTCTAACTTATCGTACATCCTATCGACTTCTTCCTCCTTGTGGTTGCTCCGTGGCATGTATACCTGAACAATGATCTAGTTCCTCGGCTCGGCTTTGATCTCTACGAGTAAAATTCTTACAGTTGCTTGCTCTATGTTGACTACGCTTCTTCCTACCCCTTTATTTAAAATTACGGCAACCCCTCGTTGGCTCTCGTCCCCGCCGCTGTATATCCCTCTATAATTGTCACTCCAGTAATCCCCGCTATCCTTCCATCTCACCTCGCGTAGACCTAAAACATCTATATTACCTCTTTCCATCTCTCGCTTAATATTTTCTAATTTGCCTCTCCTCAACATTGTCCTGACGTTCCAGGTTCCTATTCTAACTACTTTCGTCTTCTTCTGACTCTTTTGTCCTGCTGCAGTTATTTCTTCCCTGCAAGGGTTTCGTGGGATGACGACCGCGGAAGCCTTGCCTCTCCCGCTGCCGGGCACGACACGCGGCCTCTTGGGCCGAGTCCCGTAGTTGCCAGGACTCATACTATCTATAGTGCCCATCATTACATTCTTGGGAATCATAATTGAGGTGGTTTCCCGTTGCCTTCCTCAATAGTGTTTTTAACGTGACGCCATCACTTAATGGCCGCCCCACTGGGGTCAGACGCCATTGCAGCCGCCTCACTGAGGAACAGACGCTGCGTGGACTACCTTTCTTCTGACTCCTAACCTTCGACCTATCTGGCATGGGTGACCCTACCAGGAGCAATTATTATTGCTCCAGCCAGCACAGCTCTAGCGGTCATCGGAACGCACAAGCCCTTCCACCACGACAAGGTTGTAGTCCATGGGAGAGCATAAATGCTATATTTAATGTATTTTCCACCACGATGTCATATTTAAATATGCTAATAAAAACATTCGTAATACATAATAATATCCTAATTCTTGCCAACACTAATTAAAATGGTTCAGAATAGGTTAGCAAATAAATGACAAACAATCCATAAAGACAATAAATGGTGCTTTCGGGTAAAAATGTTTTCGTATTCCTGAACGTTATGTGCTATTCAGGGTCGCCTTAAACTTTCCAATTCACTTAATCTCCTATTTTGACTAAAACGATGGTTTCAATAGGTTCTAATAAAGCATACATATGTTTTATTAGCAGTTAACTACGTTGGATATTATCCTACGTAGTTAATTACACCGAAAATCTAACAAAACTCTAAAAATCACAATATATTAATTACTCTTCGCCATGATATTTACTACAATAAAATATAATAAAAACAATACTATCATAATAAAGAGATTTAAGGAAAAACAGATTTGAATAAATTACGTGAACGCTCTTCTCGTTATCATTACCGTTTCATTTTTGTTCATTTAAATTTGATTATCTACTGGTAGAAATCAGGCGATGTTTTCTTTTGGCGGGGAAGTAGAAATCACACCGAATCATTACGTTTTCTGTTTCCAAATTAAGGTATATGTCTACTCATTGATATTAAATCTTCTTTACTATGTCACGTACTTCCATTTTGTGGTATTGAATATTCAGCTCACGTACTCGTGAGCACATAAGATGCGAATAGTAAGTTGATTAGCACGACAAAGGGGATCTTCTGCCGTCGTTCCAGCGTCCTCTTGGCAATAGGAACTCGCCAATTCAGAGAAAAGCAGACTTGTTCACTGTGGATATATTTATCGAATTTAAAAAATTGCGTGATAATAAAATCGGCAGGGAAAAGGAATCATTATTTTGGAATCTGATGAAATTGATCGAATTTCTAACCACCTTGGGCTCAGAGAATACAGTAAATGAACTAACTGGAACATAGAGCACGAGAAGGCTGGGGGACCGAGCAAAAAAATGCACAATGACATAGGCCCACTTTTTGCCAATTGAAAGTGGGCGAGGTTCAAGGATACATATGGAAAGTAGAAAAATTAAAGAGTTTTTAAAAATAGTTATGAAAAAGGCTGGAAGTGAGAGGCGGCAATGCAGTGAGGGCACGGGAAGTTTTCCATTGCCGGAGTTCGTGAAGGTTCTGATGTGAGAGGGGTGGATGTGGACCATTCCTCTTGTGATTGGGAGCTTGTGGCTGAGAGGGTTGGGAGGGAGACCAGGGGATTGAGTGAGGGATAGAGAGAAATAATTATCGTTAACCACGCCTCTCGAAAAAGTCCTTCGGCAATAGTCCCCACGCAACGGCTCCATTAAGGTGTTTCAAGAGAGACCCCACCTCTTCTACTGCGTGCCGGCGCACAATACACACACACACACACACACACACACACACACACACATACGCAATTGACTTCAAGTTGGCGAATGTGCGTTCGGCCGTAAGCGTGCCCGCATACGTACGCGCGGCCGCTTAAACCAACGCTCGTGACGCAACAATGCCACCTAAAATTTTGGCAAGGTGAAAGGTAAAAGGGTTTTTTTTCGAATTGAGGGTAAATGGAGAAGGGAGTTTGCCATTGGCTCTGGTGAAAGGGTTACCTCCCGTTGCCTCGTGCGGCGCAGTTCTCCCATCCGGTGCATTATTTCAAGGTCCGACCCGATTTCTTTACCTTAAGAAAAAGGGAGTCCGACACGATCAGTGCATACATCATGAAATTACTATATTCAAATAAATAAGAACGCGCAATTTTCTTTATGAGGACCTCCAACATACACGCTCGAATTTGATTAACTTGAGAATGCGTCGGGGTACCACGACCGAGATCTCTTTTCCAAGACGGGTCTCCGAAAGTCAATGTTTTTAGGTCAAATATTTTAACCTTAGAGCTTCTATATAAACGGATTATTTTTCAGCAATATTACTCACAACCTTCATGCTTCTGTACACTGCAAGTGAAAATCAAGACAATAGCCATTGCATTTCTTATACTTACTTTTTCAATGCCGCCATTCATGTTCTGGTAAACTTGACCCTTCCGTGGGTGTAATCGACGTTCCGACTCAAACAGTGTTTTCTCCGTATCCAAAACCCACTTCAATAAAATTAAAAATTGAGGCTTTGGAAAGCACAGCCAAGTTTTACAAGAGGGGAAAAATTTCTTTCAAATATCTAAAAAATATTCCCAACTATGAAAAGGCCTCGAGAACTATCTCATGAAAGGAGTGTGGCGAACGGAGGTTTCTAAGCAATTAAAATATCAGATAAAATGAAACACGAGTTTTTTTATTTCAAATCAGGGTAAAAAATATAATAGGATTATTATTAAATCAATTTTCAGGGCTGATTCATTCATCTATCAATTGACCCTTCAGCTAAATCCGTTCAATACTTCATATCCACGGGGTGTTTATTCAAGTTAATAAGGAGTTTCTTTCATCAGTGCGTTAGACGTTTTCATGCACCTCATTACATTCTATAGGTATTAATACGCATTAAGGCGATTTAGAAAGTGTTTTTATACGATGATTCGATATTTTAGATAGAAACTCCACAGGATTTTCAAATCAATGCGTCAATCAATTACCTGACCTAAGTGAATGCTTAAGCAGAAGTCAATGTAAAATCCACCTTTTATCATATCGGGGTGGGGGAGGAAGGCATTTTCGGAGTACAGAGGGTGCAGGTAAATTCACCATCACAAAGAAATTTCCTCTCTGGTAATTAAACTTCTACGAACGCTCTCCACCCGCGAACCGCATGTCAGGGCTATCATTGACAGGGGAACGTGGTCAGACAAACGCCAATGCAGCCATAGTTTGGTTGTCATGGTCATATATGTATAGCTTTCATCGATGTGAATTGTGTATTGGCAAGAATCGTGCTTTATTGGCGATGCCTTGTAACCCACGGCGGAGCAATCAAATGCTATGGGAAATGCAAACTTTTGCAGTGATAGCAACAGTTCGAGGAATGACTGCAAGCATCTGCTTCTGCCGAGAGGGTCGCTCATTCTCGCAGCTTGATGCACATACGCATGAATGTGCACCTATACTGTAGTATATTAGCTGACATGAAATCTAATACATGCATGAACCAATATGCATAGCTGATCTCCACTTTCCCACCCCATGCACTTGCGGCATATTCCAGGCTATTGTGAGCACATGGACGTAGAATTCTCATTGCAAGAAATTAACTTCATAGAATTTATTTACCACGTGAATCAAATTTTTGTAAATCAAATTAAACTTGGTTGGCGGTTTGGATTACGTAGGTATCAACGTGGTAATTAAAATGGAACGAATGGGTTGTATTATCTAAATTTTTACTTCCGTAATTAATTCTCACTACGTGGTAACTACTTAGGTATCATCGAAATGCCTACATATAGTTACAATTATGTCGAATGAATAAATATAACAATAAGTCTGGATCATATGGCTTGTAAATATCAATTTGATATGAGAATCAATTAGAGATTATTTCAGACTTTGGTAATGAAACATCAGTTGAATTGGTCCCATCAGATGAATTCAGAAGGGCATTTTTGACTAGAAGGAAGCCTCAGCCGAGTGGAGAGCTATTTAGTCGACCATTTCCGCTAGACAAGAGGCATATACAGGGTGCTTTCCGAAAGTAATGCAGTAATTTTTTAAAAGTAATTTATTGAACAGAGTTGCACAAACACTTAAAGTTCTTCAAAGTACTGTCCTTGGACCTTTACACATTTTTTCCAGCGACTTTGCCATGATCGATACCCGCCCTGAAAGGCGTCTTCGGGGACCTCTCGCAAGGTCCTCGTTACGGCTGACTTGATCTCTTCTATGGACGAATAATGGGTTCTTTTAGAGCCGCCTTAATCCGAGGGCACAGAAAGAAGTCTACTGGGGTGACGTCAGGACTATTGGTGGGGGGGGGCAGCGTTGGCACCTACTGTTTGGCCGGGAATTCGCGCACTCGTAGCGGGTTGTGGCACGAACTAGGCGTACACTTTCCTCATTGCTAAATATTCAGTAACAATGCGAAACACAACAGTAGGCAACAAGTTCAGTTCATTGGCAACCATCTTGATTCTCAATCGACGGTCAGAGTCCAACAAGTGTCGAACACGAGTTACATTCTTGTCGGTTTTGCTGGTTGACGGCCTCCCAGAGCTTTGTTCGTCGTTAATCTCTTCCCGGCCTTCCCTAAAGGCCTTCAACCACCTCGAAACTTGTGAGTAGGACAGAGCAGAGTCACCGTAAGCCACACGAATCATTTCGTTAGTCTCCTCAAGAGATATTTTTAAGTTTAGCACAAAACTTAGTAAAACGTTGCTCGATAGTCTGTTCCATTTCTTCCGTGACACGATCAGCACACAGAGGTTTACAATAACTGACGACCTGCCGCTTCCACGGCTTGGAGAGCACTGAGACCGGTTTCGGCAAAGCTTAGCGTCCTCTCCCCCACGTATTCCAAGTGGTTCGATCCCACTTTATTTAATAGGATCGGCGCGTGAAATTAAACTGAATTACTCTTTGAACGCACCCTGTAGATAGATAGATAAACTTTCTTTATCGTGCGAAATTGAGACCATAAGGTCCCTTCTTCCATTCAACCCTCCGTCAATTACATAACGATAATAATAATAATAATAAAATGAAATAGAAAGCGTTGTAAGAGATAAAGAAAAGAATGGTCAATTCATATAAATAATAAAGAAATAAGCAAAAGATGTAATTTTGTGGGAAAACCCCAGGGAGAGCAGACAAGAAGACCCTAGTAAAAACACCCTCAGGAGAACGCCCACGTAGAAGGGGGCATGAAGAACTAACAATCAGGGAAAATGACGCAGCTCCATGGGAGCCAAATGGCCGACAGCAGATTCTTATGCCAAATGCTTATTTCGAACGCCCCGAAAGCAATTTCCACAGCTTATATCTACAAATGGATCGACTTTTGTGAATCGTAATTCGATTAATTCTTCGCCCTCATTCTGCAGCCGCACTCAATCGTTACACGACAGGAGAAAGTGGTGTCGGATATCATTTTAATTAGCCCATATCCTAAGCTCCATGTGCCAGACAGGTTCTGAAATTCATGTGAACGTTTATATCATATGCATATGCGTGATATCCTGAGTACTTTTTCAATTTTACCTAATGTCTAAAACCTTTTCGAGATATTAACAATTTATCCCCGTCAGCCAACAGCGTGAAAAATAACTATTCACCGGCCGTCGATGTCATAATGCCGGTGCACGCCAATGGTTCCCATTGCGTTTAAAATTTAGCCCTAGCAGGCCAATTATGCTAGGAATCAACCGCCTGTTAATCACAGCCACTTTTAATTAGGAGGAGAGTGCCAAGTTAGGAACTTGGAGAGACATTAAACCCAGCCCATACGTGGACCTCGACTTTTATGGCTAGGGAAAGAGCACGAGTTTTTCGTAGCAATAAAACTTCCAGCTAATTAAAGGAGAAGTTATAAATATTATAATTTGACCCAAGGAAACGTAAATGAAAACTGCTGATTAAATGTTACCCAAAAAAATCCTCTGTTGCTTCGGGACTCAAATGAATAACCTACTCGCTTTCCGCAAAGTGAACCACTTGCGGTGGTTGATCGAGATGGTTGTGAGGATCGTAGCGTCTTAAAACAAAACTTTCATTCTATAACTCATGGGCGTTCTACGAGGGTCATCCGGAAAGTAGTACCCGTTCGTGCCGCATGAAGTGCTGACGACGCGAGTAGCCGTTGGACGAGGTCAGATAGCTTCAGTGGCTTGTCTGCCTTCTCTGAGCCAAGTTGAGTGACGCTAGCATTGCCTGTGTTGTTTCTGTGATTGTTTACAATGTTTAAAAAAATTGAGAACGCCGCCAGTTGTGAAGTGAGGGCAGTGATTAAATTCCTCAATGCAAGAAACGTTCGCCCATGTGATATTCATCGCCAATTAAAGGAGGTGTATGGAGACAATGTAATGGACGAGTCGTCTGTTCGGCGGTGGTGTCGCAACTTCAACATGGGGAGGGGGAACACACACGACGATGAGCGTTCGGGGAGACCGTCTGTCATTACAGACCAACTGGTGAGCTCAGTTGACGAATTCGTGAGGAACGATCGGCGCGTCACAATTGATGACATCTGTGAGCATTTTCCCAATGTTTCTCGAACAATTGTTCATGAAATTGTTAAACACCATCTGCATTATGCAAAAATTTGTGCAAGATGGGTCCCTCGCATGCTTACAGATGAGCACAAAACCAAGCGTATGGCTGCAGCACTGACGTTTTTGGGACGTTATTCTGATGAAGGAGACTCTTTCTTGACTCGCATAATTACTGGTGACGAAACATGGGTTTGTTATGCATCACCTGAGAGTAAACGACAGTCAATGGAGTGGCATCATGCTCATTCACCAAACAAACCAAAAAAATTCAAGACAGTTCTGTCCACCAGGAAACTCATGGCAACCATTTTCTGGGATCGACGAGGTGTATTTCTTATTGATTTTATGGCCCGTGGAGACACTATTAATGCCAATGCGTATTGTGAAACATTAAAGAAATTACGGCGGGCAATACAAAATCGGCGGCGAGGTCTATTGTCTACTGGTGTCATTCTCGTTCATGACAATGCCAGGCCTCATGCAGCTGGGATAACACAAAAACTTTTGCAGCAATTCAAATGGGAAACTTTCGACCATCCACCGTATAGCCCGGACTTGGCCCCTTCAGATTTTCATCTCTTTACAAAGCTTAAAGACTTTTTGGCAGGAAAAAGATTTGACAGCGATGAAGAACTTAAAGAAGGAGTGACCCTGTATCTCAATGAGCTGGCGGCGAAGGACTATGCAGCAGGAATACAGAAACTTGTCACACGTTATGACAAATGCCTTAATTTGCTTGGAGATTATGTTGAGAAGTAGTTTAAAGTATACTCTTTCAAATAAAATTTTTTATGTTTGTTAATATTTACTTTTGTGTCTTTATTTCACGAACGGGTACTACTTTCCGGATGACCCTCGTATAACGCATGGGCATAAACCGAGGAGAGAATATCACACTGAGGTGTCAAGGAATGTTATGGACACTGGGGGGTTGGCAAACGAATTATAACAGGTGGTAAACTAATTCATAAGCACACTCCATGGTCAATATTAATATGATGAATTATGAGGAGTTTTTATTCTTCCCCATGATAAAGAAGCGTAGTATCGCACCTCAATAGCAAGTGACAATTTCAAAATTTAATAATTAATCGAAACCTTTATTTAAATACAAGAATGAAGCTAGAGTGATGTTTTTCGAGAATTAATCTAAGAGGTATACCTTTGCTACCAAGCATTATGAAATTTAAGGGTTTTAATGAATTCAATTGAATTTGCTATAAAGCTCTGACCCCCTGGTAACTAACGTAGAAGCGTATCACCATTAATAAAGAGAAAGGGAACGTACTACGGCCGAATGAATGGAATAAATAAAAAATACCCAAAGCCGTACTCTTAGGGGCACTAGTTAGGGGACACGGGAGAGGGGTTTTCCCTTAGGGGACACGGGGGAGCGGTCCCTGGCGAGAGGTTTTCCCCCGTAAACCCTGAGTGCGTGTGTGTTTGTGACTTGCAACGGTCAATTTGCACTGCAAATACCGGAGTGAGAGAGTGTGTGCGGTTTTGTTATCCTCATTCTTTGCACCCTCCCCCGTGTCCCCTAACTAGTCCCCCTAAGAGTACGGCTTTGGGTAATTTTTATTTATTCCGTATCACCATTGACTTCATGAAACGTCTAATGTCTGAACGAAAAATACAAAATGAGTTCAGTTTTCCCTCATTTGTCCCTTGATAGAAATAAGTAACTTCGTACTTCCACACACATAATATTTAGAGCACGGCCTAGGTTTCGACGCTGGAAGTAATCATCCGGATGATGACGTCATCGTCCTTCTCGCCGGATGATTACGTCCAACGTCGAAACCTGGGTCGTGTTCTAAATAATATGTGTGGAAGTACAAAGTTACTTATTTAATCTCATTGTTGTGTTAATTCCAAAAAATTACACCGTAGACCACAAATTCCTTCATTTGGGTACAATTGCATATGGCGAAATTAATTTCACAATAATACTTGGACATAATACAATGAATAGCTCAAAATATTTAACATATTTTTGTTAATATAAAACCTTTTACAGAACATTAAAATGATTTTTAAGTAAACATGGCTTTTCTCAATTTTTATTTCTTTTTACTGCAAGAAACAACGCTGTAGTGCAAACACATCCATAGAGGTCGGTAATAGAGACGTCGGCAAACCGAAAGTTGACCTTAGGACAGAAGGGCATGGATATGGTGTTTGACATATTGAAATGCGTCTCCTTTGCTTTAAATTTAGTAAACCAAAACTTCAGCAAACTCTGCTCGAGCTTGACCAAGAGAGGCGCACCGTTAATGCCCTGCATTTGAATTCTCAAAACGAGAGGACATCGGGGAGTATAATTGAACCCTTGAGGTTTTCAGGAAAGCATTCATTAGCTCGATTCTTTGATTTACAATAAAATACGCTGACGCGCGTAACGGGATTCGAGTGAGTTCTCCGCCGGGATCGCGAGGGCAACTAGCAGTAGTTTTATTTCGTTTCAGGCGTGCCCTTTCGTAACAATTGGTCGTCCCTCTTCCTTCTACCATGCCCTCCCCCTTGGCCGCCGGGGGAACACTCCTGGAAGGGGAGGGGAGAGAGATATCCCGGAGAGAGAGAGAGAGAGGGCAGGCAGGCGGCTTCGTCACGAGGCGGACGTCAGGACTATATAATAACGCCGCTCTCGCCGTCGCTCGTGCTCCGTCCGCTTTGCATCTTTCCTTTGTTCGCTCGAGCGCACCACTCGGCGCGGGGTGGAGAGGGGGTGGAACCACCCTCCCAAAGTGGTGAGGCGGGGATCGGGTGCGAGGCTCGGGGGAGTGAAAAAAATGAGTGATGTATGATACGCCACACCGCCATCGAGGGTGGGAGCGGCCGGGGGGGGGGGCGGGTAGAGGGAGGGGCTGGGGGGAGTGGCGCGGACACGAGCCGATCTCCGGCAGTTCCCTCCCGAAGGAGATGCCCAAAGAAAAGGTTGGGTTGGTTGAGGAAGGATAGGAACGGGATGTCACCTCGAGATATGACGCTGTAAATTCTGCTGCGTCACCTCCGCTGTTTATGAGGCAAACGAAGGTATCGACGATCGATTAACAAAATAAAGAATATATGCATGCGTTGGAAATATCGACAAAATTTCACGCAAGCGATAGAATTGGGGAAGGCTATTCGAGTGTAAGCATTGTCTCTCCCATCAGATAACATTTTCGTTAAATTTCAATAGTATATCAAATAATC
Organism: Hetaerina titia; assembly: GCA_037158775.1. NCBI lineage: Eukaryota > Metazoa > Arthropoda > Insecta > Odonata > Calopterygidae > Hetaerina > Hetaerina titia. The sequence continues at coordinate 4,745,701 of CM073774.1, forward strand.
TTGGATACTTAAACAAATATCATAAACCTTCCAGGACATTGTGTTCCAGATTACACAGATATTTCTATTGGTAGTCTACCGTTTACAAAAAGATAGATAAACGTTTTCATCTATATATTATGGTAGGGTTAGGATGGGCACAGACTTTACAGCATTCCATCTCTTAACAAAAATACAACGTGATATCCGACGCCATAAAAAACCTCCTTCGATTCCGCATACTTCTTCCCTCCATTCTGTCCAACATACCTATTCTACTTCTGTTCCTTCTTCGCTTGGCCAACATTCTCCCCTCTATAACAGCTTTCAACATCCCACTGCCCATCAATATCCTCTCTGCACCCATCTTTCTTCCTGCCTCCTATTGATTACTCCCAGCAATCCCCTCTCCTCCCCCACCATACCTAACAATTCCTCATTTGTATTCCTTTCGGTCCATTTCACCTTCTCAATCCTTCTCCGCACCCACATTTCAAAAGCTTCCAGTCTACGCCTATCCTCCTGCTTCAGCGACCACGTTTCCGCACCATACATAGCTGCGCTCCATATCAAAGTTTTAGCGAGCATTTTCTTAACATCCTTACTCAACGTCCCTGTCATCAATTCCCTCCTCCTTGTCAGAGGTTCAGTGCTTAACGCAGTTCGTCGCATAATATCCCTACTGTTTGACCATTTTCGTCCAAAACACTTCCGAGATAGATAAACTGTTCCATCTGCTCTAGTTTATAAGATTCTGTTTCAATATTTAACCTTCTCTTTCACGAAAACCTCATATCTTGTTTTGCTTACATTAATCCTCATCTCAATTCTATCGAACTGACTTTCCGTTTTGACTTGCGCTCAGCAGTATTTGCAACGTCTTGGCTGACTGAAAAACTAAAGTTAACTTCACTGATTTTATAAATGACCCATTGACTGTCATTCCTATCTCCAGTTCTTCCCATGAATTTTTAACGATTTTCTCCGTATACACTCTGTAAAGGACTGATGATAATGGTCACCCTTCTTCCTTACACTGCCCGCCTCGACTCTTCATTCGTGGTTGGTTGGTTTTGTTGGGGAGGCTACAGACAGCTAAGGTCATTTGCGCCATTAGAAATGGGTGAGAAAGGAAGGGTCGAGGGAAACCCGGCGTCGGCATTAGCCCACTCTTGTCGAAAGGCGCCAAGTGGCCCGCAGTTTAACGTCCCATCCGACGGACGTCGTTTTCACTCAACGTACTCTCCACAACGCACCTCAAGTAGGAATCGGGATACCACTGAAAAATATTTGTTGTCTCCAGGATTGGAACCCGGGCCTTCGCGGTGGGAAGCCTGTACGTTAGCCTCCGCACCATCCCGATCCCCCTCTTCATTGGTTTCCTGACATTTACACCTGAGCAGAGTGAGACGTACAGGTCGCGGAAAAGTCGCCGATCCCTCATTTTTTTCTATTTTCTGCATATACTCCTTAATTATACTCCAGTTATTCTATTATTACTATAGGTAATATACGATGGCGAGGTACCACACCTATCGCACTAACTTTCCGTTTTTATTTGCGCTCAGCAATATTTGCAACGTCTTGGCTGTCTTAGCTTCAGCCTTGTGATGATGAATCCAAGCAACCAAACAGTACAGCGAAAATTCCCCTGTCTCTCGTAAAACACAGTCTGATCTCCAACCATGCAATAAGCCCCTCCTCAATGACGAATACTTCTTTCCTCCATTCATTCCACCAAACATCACTATCCTGCTCCTGCTCCTTCCTAACTTTTTGCCTAACATTCTCCCCTCCATCAGTCTTCAACATCCCACTGCCAAACAAAACGTTCTGCATCTATTTTTCCTGCTTTCTTGGCATTTATCCTAATAATTCTCTTTCCTCCCCACTATACTTAGAACTTGATCACATTCTACTAAACATATACTAAAAACGAACAAAATAGACGTTAAAATATCCCGCATGAAATTTAAATTTGAGAAAATATTTATCATAGGTCACCATCAAATTTTAATGTATCTTAAGGGAGTCATTATATTCTAAAATGACTTTAAATATAGGTATATGTCGAAACCCCAAGGTGATAGATTCGTGATAGCCTTCATTATGAGTTTATATTGCTATAATTGACCTGAAGGTGACGTTGGACGTCGAAACCCGGGTCGTATCGTAATAAATTTTCTGTGGAATCACAAAGTTACCATTCTTTCATTTCCAATGTTACATTACATTACCTCATTCAAGATCACAGGGTTGTATGAGACTCCTGCTGTTTTGTTGGATTTAAATTCCATCCTTATGATAGATCAGATTAGTCAGGTTGTGTCACGCTATCTCTAGTTAGCGCTAAGGGCATGTGGGTTACGAGTTGTGACTTGGGTAGGATTCGAGCATGCGACGCAGCATTTTAGCGTACGCATGGGTTTTTTTTTGCAAAATTTGAATTCTTTATCTGCAAGTATAAGAATGAAATTTCTTCTCGTTCCCTAGGATCACACTGACCACCAGAAACTCTGGTGAACACAAAAGCTATAACGGCTCGTGGATACTTCACCCCACTTCGATGATCGCCTCCCTATATAATTATCTCTATACTTTCCTTCCTAAAATGGCTTGCGTCGCTACTGTAAACATGGTGGTGTGAATATATCATGTACATTTTAACAACTATCATTTTTCTTTTCAAAATATCGTTTAGAGAATTACCCGTATGTTCTAATACTTAAAGAGTATTGACTCACCAGATGATTCTACGAAGCAACAATTGATAATAGAAATTAAGTGCTAGAATTTAGATTTAGCATCTGAAGAATCTGCACATAATTTACATTAGTTGCACTATTTGCTCTACTCTAAATGGTGATCGTTGCGTGTTGATCCGTGAAATGAATATCGTCAATGAATGCCTCTTTAAAATCTCTTTCCATGAAGTTGACCTGAGAAGAGGTGACAGTAACCAAAAATTATAGATTAAGAGTAATATTCAATAATTTTTGGGGTTTTCGTGGTCGAAATTAAACGTGTTAGTATATCTTACAACTGAATAAATCTTCCTTCATTAATTCAGTATATGATTACTCCAATAGGAACTTATAAATAAAGGTTTCTCAATTTGCTATACGCACATGTTTTTGGGATGTTTTCATAAGCCTTATTACATATTAGTGATTTCCCACAGATGTTAGTGAAAATTCTCGGATGTGAACTATTTGTTATTAATAAATTAAAAATACCTACATGGTTAAATTTCAAAGGATATTATAGCTCATAGTCATGCTAATAATGATTCAGTATTGATAAACGTTTGTTACACATGATGAAATGATCACTTTTCGTTGCCTGCAGCTACGTTTCATCCGACTATAAGGTACGAGAACTCGAACTATATAGAACAGAATAAACTAATGGCATCGGAATTCTGGTCACTACGACACAATTCTTATCATTGTGGTTGGGGCGAGAGACACCTTGCTGAGTTTTTCTCTTGTGCGGTGGTCGTATTAATCCATCACTCATCATATCACCGACGAGGCTTTATAGTATAGAGAAACTACGATGCTAAAGAGGTCGATTCTGAACCGGAAAAGATAGTACTTTGTTCTCCACATATATTGTATGATGCACGAACTAGGTTTCGACTTACAAAGTCATCATCGGGTCAAGTATAAACCTAGGTCGTGTATAATAAAATATATATAGGAAAACGAAGTATTTTCTTTTCCGTTATGAATCGCTTCCACAAAGCGACGCCTCAAACCATTCTGTTCATCAACTCTGAACATATAACCTTCTTATTACATTAAAAAAACACACCTAATTTTACGCAGGTTTTTTATAGCACATTACCAAAAACTCCTCGGGATCGGGGGTTAAATTTAGGGTGAAGCCTTTCGATAATCTTAATTAAACCATGAATACACGATTTTAGGCAGCACTCTAGATACTCGAGGATTCTAGGCCAAAAAACGCATAGTTAAAAGATCGAGCTCTTTATAGCAAGTGCGTCACTTAAAGTGCCTTAGTAATTCATAAAGCAAATTCTACAATTTGAACAAGAAGTCTTTCTAAAGGATGACGATTGCCATTTACACGTCTGCGTAAATGAGAATAGAATATTATAAAAGTGTTCTTTAAATGAACCGAACCACACCCTAATACCACTTCCCGAGGGTGAAATTTTTACAAACAATAATTAATTTCGGAGATTATAATTGTTTGATGTTAGAGTTTCAATTACATGAAAATTGTATTCATGTGAGCACCCAGGAAACAACCTATGAAATTGCAAACACAGGAGGAATCCTCGGATAATACTTAATTTGTTGACGAATTAATGAAAATTGTAGATCAAAGGAAAAGCTCTTTTGTCGGGCTGATTGGAGTTTAAACCTTTAAATGAAACACTAAGGAGATACTATCGTAAATAAGCATAATTCAGATGATACGGATATAATGTAAATTATAAATTGGGTTTTTTTTAGAAGAATACTTCGATTCTTTAAAAGAGTTTTGCGCCCACTACTTGCCCATGCGGTGGTTGAAAACCAGCAAATTGTGGGGAATCCATTTTCTTTTTTAAGGCAATATTTTTTCAAGAGTAGAAAAAAGACAAAGTAAATATACATACACTTAACCAATGCCTGCCGTTCAAATGAACAGGAAAGTTAATTTCACTCCCGTGACATTTTCTCTCGTAAATAGAAATAAATTTCGAGCAATTGATGGGGAAATTTTCGTTGATTTGCCGCAGGTGGTTCCGCGCTTGCATGCGCGCGCTTTCCGGCTGGAGGTCGACAAACTCACCCAAAGTCTCGAATTCCTAATTACCTCGCACCAATACACTTTATTCACTTTTTATTCGAAATTACATCGTTAATTTCTCCCTGTTACTTCACTCGGGTTTTTTAAATGACGATAGATAATTAACCTCATTTGAAATTACATTAACTTTCAAAATTAAGCTATCAACGATTAGAAATGGCAAACTTCTTAAAGATACCTGTACTTTATTCTTTGCTTATTTTCTACGGCTGTACTGAAAAAAACAAAGATATTTAATCGCTCTTCAACCCTTAGCAGATGCCGGGTTTCCCAACTCCTATCGTAAAAGTGTAAATCAATATTATCTAAGACTGAGAGTTTGTGTTTCAATCAGCAAATCAATTGATCCTAATCAATCCATAAGTTCATTAAAACTTTTAAAACATGATTGCACTAATAATTGCAATTTCCAATTATCCTTGGTTTTAACACGAATTGTCACATGAGAATCCCTTTTTCTCAGATTAATTTTTTTAACCATCTTAGATTCAGTATTTGCTTCCTGCATTTGTTTCAGTATCTGCTTCCTAAGGTTGTGTTCAAACAATGCGTCTACATGTACCAATAAGAGCATCGGCCCGTTAAGTCGAAGACCCAGACCCGTGGTTGAAGTTTCGGCCAGGGAACATTTTTTCCGCTTGGAATCCTCACCCATCCACCTTCCCCACTAACCCTATGTTTGTCCTTTAAGTACGTGACTCTATCCCTATTCCTTATACCTTTATCCGTACGAATATGTTTTCGCCATTTGGCGCGTTTTCGTGCTTGAATAAATACGAGTATATTTGTATGTGTGTGTGTGTATCATATATAACCGTGGTATTGTGAAACAATAACGACATAATTCTCACCCCATCGCCCTCGCGGAATATTTCTATATTAACTGCCGTGATGAACAAAAAAATGAGCATGGTAGCTGCCCCACACCCCGGGGCCACGCGTTTCATTTTGCAGGAAAAAGAAATATTACATGAGGGGCACGCATGCACGTTGCCCTGGGGAAGGCGGGTGTCGGGGGATGGGAATTATCCGGACCACCTGTTTCCATGAGATACCAATCTCAAGAATGGCAAATGCCCAGGTATTCAATAGGGAGAGCATTACCTACGTGGAATGGGATGGATCAGTGGGTTGCGGGCAAAAACAAAAGGCACGCGAAATTCTCAAAGCCTTGAATTTTTGCCCATTCTGCTCTCGATGCCTATCTCACAGTCGAAGGTCCAATAAGTGTCCGTATTCAGGGTGAGTGCGGCCCTCGGACGCCTCCTCCTCCTCTCGCCCCCCCCCCACAATTCCCCTCAAGTATTGATTGGCCGGCGGGCCCAGCCTGCCTCCGAGATCGGTCGTGATGGCCAATTTGGGCAGCCTCTTCCCAAATCCGAAAAGGCGAGCACTTGGGAATTTTTCTCCCGGCCGCGTCCGAATTTGTCCGAGCTTCGGGCTCGTTTTGTACGATGGGTTATTCCTTCTCCCTCCCCTGTCGCCTCGCTCCAATCAGTGCTTCGGAGTGGATGATTCGAGCAGTACTTAAATCTCGCCCCATGTTTCGGCGAGAAGGCCCGGCAATTTGTTTCCACGAGATTGATGACCGCTTAAGGAACGAGTCATTAATTCTTGGGTATAATAGACATGTGCCTGCTATTTGGCGCATCGAAAGTTATAAACGGCAATAGATTTCTGGCAGTGCCTAAAAACACTTTCATAAACCTAGTCGCACCATATCTATACATTTATTTATTCGATAATTTAATAGTAATATCTATAACTTATCGAATAAAATACACAAGAAAAATATAAGAAGTATTTTTAGTGTTGGCAGGGCCATAATTATTATGGTTTACCGATATTTACATAGTTTCTGTCAAATCAAATCCATTAGATACCAATCCCTCCATTTCTCCATGCGAAGAAGTTTATGAAGCTCCATGGCTCATTTGCTGGTTTTTGACACTATCGTCTAATTTTGACATTTTTTCCTTTTATGACTCTATGTATTCCCTGGTTGAAAGCTTTATTTTTCTTTCCTTTTTTCTGTCACGTACTTGTTTCGCTAAAATGTACCATTTCATTATACCTATTAACGTTTCCGTTCTGCTCTGTCTTTAAGGGTTTAGTAAATTAAATAGAAACGACAGGTTGTAATTTAATTTTCCAAAATAAAAGGAAAAGTGAATTCTATCAGTCATTATTTGGGGCTGAATCGGTATCTGAGAGAGCTGGAATTATTATTATGTTTTGTATTTTATGAATTATATTATTATGAAATTTTAGGTAAAAGTACTTCAATTCCTTTTAATTAGTTCAGATATTGCCAAATAGACTTATTTAAGAGGAACTTGATCGCTTAAAAATTACTCAGCGAGGTAGCGAGAACACCTGGTTCGCTAGAATCGGCTATCAGGATATTATAACAGTTTAAAACCAAGGCCTTTTATTCTACTTTTTTCATACTGTACGATATTTACCAATAACAGTACTTTTTGATTCGTAAGGAATGAGAAGATTATTTTGAGATCAGGAGGGAGGTATACATACGGAGGGCTAAACTTTGCAGCGATGTTTACAAATACACCACTTTTCCATGCGTTCACATACGGTTGGTTTCTCAACCAAATCTGCCGTTTGACTGCACTTATATTTGGTGGGTAGTTGACTCTAAGAATGCATTTATATCTTTGGTGAAGATTGGAGGTTAAAAGAATGATTAAAACTTGTATAATAAATGGAACTCAGTGAGCCCATGCAATACCATTGGGTGTAGCCATGTCGTACCTTTGTCAGTAGCTTGAGTACAAGTACTACAACCGCAGTACTAAAGCCAGAGGTTTGTTTTGATAGCTGAGCGCACAATGCACCCTATATTAACTCGTACATACGGTAGGTAATATAAATGCCTTCAAGATATGGATGATCAATTCCTCTCTCTCTCTCTGTCATATGAGATTTCGCGCAGTGTTTTGGTTGACTGAAATGCACACCGCTTGGACCGATGGGATAGTCCGGCTTTGAATTCTGGTTCCTCCGGCCAATAGACGAACCAACTAAGCCACCACACCGCAAGAATTTCAATTTGTCCGAGCATTAAGAATTAAATAAATCTTTTGGTCAGGTGACCAAACGACGCTGGCAACCAAAAGCTATGTTAAATGATCAGGCTGCTCCTTTTCCACTAAGCGACGAACGGACAGCCCGAAGGTTGATTTGATGGTTGGGGAGATATCTCACCCAACACTAAGGCCCATGCCGTGTGGAAGAAACTCCTCATGACGGGGCCAGTTCGTTTCCCTCCACCAGCTGCGCCTTCAGATGTATCACCCGAAAAGAATACGCAGCTTGAGTTCAGCTAAAGGGGATCGAGTTGCTTCGGTGGATAGTGAACTGGCTGTCCACCTCGAGGGACCGGAATCGAATCCTAATGCTGGAAACATTTTTATTAGCATGCCGATCCTTACTTGAGGGCTCTTCAAACCAATAAGAGTTTCCCTTCACCCTTCCCTCATTCTCCGACAAAATTAACTTCACCCATCCCTAATGGCGTAACTGGCCTTAGTTGTAGGTCGCCTTTCATGATCATTACTCCCACTTGTGCGATCTGGATATGCCACCCGGATATAAATACGGAAACTTTCGGTGAGTGGCTGAACTCTCCACCCAATGGGGTATTACGTTATTACTGGTGCTTAAAACCATTTATTTTCTAGTATATCTTATCTAACTTCTCAAAGAAATCCTAACGAGGCTGGTTATCTCATAATAAAACGTCTCCTCGTCCCTCGCGGTAAAAAACACAGAATGTTAAAAATGTTGTTGATGGGACAGAATTTTATGTGCCAGTACAATGCGAAGTGATGTAAATATTATGGAAGAGACTATTCCGTTACAAATGGGAGCATGATTAACAACTTGTGTGCGGTAACGATAGCATGATTTCACTCTTATTTGGTTGCACAAGGAAACAAAACCATGACGGTATATCAATTCGGATAATATTGTGCCCAAGCGTGCCAGTGGTGTCTTCGGTTTTCCCTAACATCCAATTGAGAAAGAAACTGTAGTAGAAAATAAAGGTCTCTCACATACGCCCACCCTTAATAGCAAGGCTATTGGAGTCAAGTTAATAACGTACCTCTTTCTATACTACTGTCGTTAGGACATGAGTCCAACTGACATAAGATTTTATTAAAGATAATAAGTCCATAACACTCGCTAAATCCGTTTGACATGCGTCAAAAACCAATTAACGCTTAGGACCTAACATGGTCAAAGTATTATGCAATCGGGGTCGAAGGCAGTCTTGCCAACAACAGATGAAACGTGAATCATTGAAACTGTAATGACAGTTCCACGTTGTTTCGTATGGAAAACTGTTACTCAACGACGGGTATCATTTTTACTAAAACATACTATGTAGTCGAGATAACTAGTATGTCGAGAAGATTCTATTAACAGCCATTTTAAGGTGCGTGCATGAAATGTTTCAGAGTATAATAATGCATAATGAGAGAAAGTCATAATAATGAATTCGAATTGGACCCACAAATTATTAAGTCTCCGAGGGCAAATTGTCTGCGCAATTTACTGATCAGTAGTGATCACCCATGTATCCATTTGATGCCAAAAGGTGTGGTAACTAATGCGAAAAGATGTCGGTGTCACGATGGCAATACTCACGACATACTTACGGAGCAGAGTTAACGCACGAATGCATACATATCTATCCGGTAAGGGAGTTGCACTGTGGCAGCAATGCACCTATTGCAAAAATAGGTCAAAATTTGTTTAAGAGGAATAATGAATTTCAAGAAACTGTAATAGTAACTTTAACGGAGTCACACGCTATGTGTGCATTATAATACAACCATTTTAGAGAGTAAAAATCATTCGCTTTGACCGGGATTCGAACCCGGATCCCTCGATATCCGGCCGAGTGCTTTAACCACTTAAGCTACCGAGACGTCCTCTTACACTCTGAAATTTTGGGGGCTTTAAAGGAACAAGATGTTATGACGAAATACCGTACATACAATGTCACAGGCATTCGTAGTCGTGCGCGACGCGTGGACTGTGCGCGATCGTGGACTGTGGCGCGTCCGTTAAAGTTACTATTACAGTTTCTTGAAATTTGTCTAAGGTATGAACAGCCTAAGTGTTTGAAATTGGCTTTATTAACATCGTGGACTGTGGCGCGTCGCGCACGACTACGAATGCCTGTGACATTGTATGTACGGTATTTCGTCATAACATCTTGTTCCTTTAAAGCCCCCAAAATTTCAGAGTGTAAGAGGACGTCTCGGTAGCTTAAGTGGTTAAAGCACTCGGCCGGATATCGAGGGATCCGGGTTCGAATCCCGGTCAAGGTGAATGATTTTTACTCTCTGAAATTGTTGCATTATAAGGAATAATGAAGTTTACTTCAGCAGCGTCCTAGAAAACAATCAATCTAACAAATGCCGGCTGTCCATTCTTCACTTTTCTTTTGGAACTGTCTACCATTTAATAAGCGACTTAAGAGTCCGCCCATGACGGAAATATATCTGAAATTTGTTCACACACTGAAAGATTCTCGAACGCATTCCCAAGGAGGACAATTGACAGCGAACATGCCAACGGCACCGATCCCGAACGGCGTACCACTCACGAGGATTTATTAACGCTCTTATCCGTGCAGCAAGAAAGAGATCTTTTGGGGTTTCTGTTATCGTCATTCCCTCGACCTCCTGCTGAGAATCTTCTCGGTTTCAACACATCGAATCACACCGCGGTGCCACGCACACACACACACTCACTCAACACACGCACTCAATCACTCACGCCCTTCCCGCTTCCTCTCGGCCCCTCCCCTCCCATTCCACTCACCCCCCCGCTCACCCTCCTTCCCACCCCCCGAAAACCACTCTCGCCCATTTTTTTCTATCCGTCAAAACTCCGGAGATAATGGCATCCGCAGCACGGCCACAAAAGAATATACGTTGCGAAATGGGCGATCAACGGCCGAATCGCGTGATTCGGTCACGTTTCAAACCGCGAAACTATCCTTCGATTTCGTTTTCATTCGCACGACCCGCTTTATTATTACTTAATGTCTTCGCGGGTGGAAAAAAACTTAAAGAGGCGTGCGCGATGACAGAAAAGTGACATCTCGCGGGAGATATTCGAGGCGAGTGCGCCGAAGGCACTTGAGTACCCCCCCCCTCCCTGACGTTTCGAAACGAACAAGTTGTCATGTTCTGCTGCTCTATTTTTCTCTCGTAAGGGAATAGCCGTTAATTTCAATTGGCTCAGGTCTCACAAAGAATTTACACACGACTTCTTTAATTTCGACCACCCATATAGCGAGTCATAAGCTTATTCCACTTCCGGGAGAGGTTGATGTTTGAAACAAAGCCCAAAACATCATTTGAAAGCAAATATTAATTTCCAACAAAGCCTATTTCAGAAACCTCCTCCGCTCCTGGGACTTTTGTTTATTGCATGCAGGATACCTGTAAGATAATGAGTGGTAATTACGACAACCAATTCATCATATTCCACATCAGTAATCTAAAGAGTGTCTCATCTTGAAATGACTGAGCTTTTATTTATTTTTTTGAGAACGTTTGATTTGGATGTTGTTTTGCAACCTTGAAAGAATTTAGTGTAAAAATCCGAGGAAAAAAACAATTTGGAAATGGAAAGAGAGCCTGAAAATACTGCTTGAAAATGAGGCAAACGATGTCCTATCCCTTTCCTTACCGTCTATACAACTTTTCAACACCGTTGACAATACACGTACGTATACAAGTATATGTAAAATGTAAGACAATACTTGTGTCCTCTCACGAAAGAATGAACGCATTAAATTTTAACCAAAGCAATGCTTTTGAGATCCTGGGCGTGCCATTCTTTTTATATGAGCACTCATATTCTCTTCTAAATGATGCTGGATCTTATTTCAATGTTATTCGATATCTGTCTTGAATCTCCTTGCGAAATGATACCGAAGGACCAGGAGAACCTTACCCCAAGGTTTGCAGAGGCTTTCAGAGGATAAGAGGGCTCACTTTGATTCATCGGTGGAGGTTGCATGAGTTAAATTCTGAAAGAATCACGAAGGAACGGGAGTCACCCTTCCGAAGCCAATGCATCAATTTTCTGTGCACGATGGGGAAATGGTTCACGGCGGCTCACGACCACCCGCTGAAGAGAGTTCGGTTGCCCTCACGTCCGTGGCTGCGGTTGGGAGGGGGGGTTCCGGGTAATTTGTGGACGCAGAAAACACAGATTTCGAACAGAACCTCTTCAAAATCTTTCGCAGAGTGTTGCTGATTGCAATCACGCGCAATAACACTAACGAAAACCCGTCGTGTAAAACCTCGATCTGATTGCCTGAGCGACAAACACCAGCAACTATATCCTAAACCCATTTACTATGATTGGCAGAGAATGAAATAGTATGTAGAAACGATAACTGCGCCTTTTCCGTGTGACTAACCCTTTCTTGTGAAGTAATTAATGTGTTATTTCATTCCTATTTTAAAGGTCATATTTTAATGATAACCATTATATTTAACGATTGTAGGATCAATACCAAAGAAATATTATAGGTCCTCAGAATGCCATGGTCATCTGCAACGATAATTCAAATCTGAGGAAAACCACACACGACAGATAATATCGTAGTATTGCTCTCTAGGGGTTGTCGGCTGGCGTGTGCGCCGTACTTACCAAGTCGATTGAAGACGTTTCCAACGAATTTCCTCCTCGAATTATTCTGAATCCTGACCTGCTTCCTGTAAGAAACCAAAAGTTTAAATTGTTAGATGGGAAAAATTGTTTCGCAATACTTTCTCCAGCTAGGAACATTGTGTCTTTAGGGAAAGTGCCGTTTTCATGCAAAAAACGGAATGGAGATTTTACGATATATATTTCTTTGGAAATCCAGAACAAGTTTTAGCCATTTCACTTCGCTACCCGTTCGATATATTTTTTGTAGACGCTCAATGAAGAGAGGAAAGCGTCAAATTAATTTAATATCTAATCAGTAAACGAAGGCTAAGCTTGAATGAAATTAGCGCTAGGGAAAAATGCAAAACTCGAGGACATGAACATTCATGCATTTAATGCCGCGCATTTAAACTATAAAATGAGTTATTCCTTCCTGACACGAGCGATCCCGTTGCCTCGGGCCATCCAGTACGCCATGAAGGCCTTGAAAAATTTTAAGTATCATTTTTATTAAATAATCTACAGGTTAAGGTAGGTTTAGGATGGACACGACTAGCAAAATAAATATTTTGCGACTCCTCACAAAACTTAATCCAGCAACCTACTGCACATCAGGTCCCTCTTCATCTCTGTGTACTTCCTTCCTCCCTTCATCCCGTCCAACATCCCTATCCTGTTACTGCCCTTTCCTCGCTTACCCAACATTCTCACCTCTATTATAGTCTTCATCATCCCACTGCCGATCAATACGCCCTTCATCCATTTTTCCTGCCTCCATAGGATTTCTCCCAATAAATACCTCTCCCTACCTTAGTACCCTAGTCCACTATCCCTAGTACTTCCTCATTTGTTTTCCAATCGATTCATTTCACATTCTCCTCCACAACCACATTTCAAAAGCCTCCAATCTACGTCTGTCGCCCTGCTTCAGCGCCCATTTTTTCGCGCCGTACATAGCTACGCTCCATATCAGAGTTTTTACGAGCATTTTCTTAACATCCTTACAACTTCCCGTCGTCAACTCCCTCCCTCCTGAAAGCCTCTTTGCCTGGCGCAATTCTTCTCCTTACTTCCCTAATACTTTGACCATTTTGGTCCAAAACACTTCCGAGTTACGTTAACTATTCTACCTGCTCTATTTTTGACCCTCTTCCTCTGGCTATTAACCTATGGCCTATCTGACATGGGTGACCCAACCAGGAGCAATTACTGATGCTCCCACCAGCACAGCTTTAGGGGTCATCGGAACTTCCTTTCCTTCTACCACGTCAAGTTTGCAGTCCATTGGAAGGATTTCAAGAATTATTAGGCCTGAATTATCCGGAATTTTAATATATTTGGAGCTATTCACGTTTATATAGATACATATTTATATATTATGTACACTTCATATATAATTTATTTTATATTTTTCCCGCTCTATGTTCCTTCATAAAACTAAAGGCGAGCATTCTATAATTAACATCAGCATGGAGAAGGAGACATTCATCGTGCATGTATTTTATTTCAGTGCACCACGTAAAAATGCTGAGTATTAAGATTTTAGTCGTCGATAAGGCGACAAATTCCAAACATAAGTAGGTATCGCAATCTCAGTATTACGCTGCTGCTCAGAATCCATCAGAAGATAAAGAGATACGAGTACAACATCCAAAGTTTAAAATTTAGTAACGTGTCCGGATAGGCGTTTACGATCCTCACTGGATACAAAACAATAACCATTATTATCGCACACGTAATTTCTCTGCTTGGAATGTGGTGAGAGCCTTACTGGCCTCACTTGCTTCTTGGCGGCGAATGGTGACCGAAGGGAGGGGGGACACTCCTGGGCTGTGGGCCCTCTTGTCTCCATCTTACGCACCACCGCCTCAGAAGCTGCGGCCCTACGCAACGCCTTCGGGGCTCCCGTCACCACTTGTGAGGACTGGCGCCCTCCTCCCCATTCCTCACCCCCTTGGGACTCGCGCCTCTCTTCATTCGACCAATCCACTTACCCCTGGTCTTGTACGTGGGACCTGCCTTCTGCTTTCCCTTTTACCGCACTTCTTGCAAATACGCATCTCTTGATTTGTGATCAATGCAACTGGTTATCCCTTTTTTAATATTACCATACCTTGCCTTTTCCCGTGCGAGCACACATATCGTGTGTGTATGTGTGCTCGTATGCACCACCATCTACGTCAGGCACCAATGCATCTACGAGTAACTCTTATTCTTCACTGGTCAGAATTTCTTATCACAAGTTTCTGATACCTTAAGCTGTCGTACAAGAGTCATATAAAGGAAGGGGCGATGCAGGACTTTCTTTATTAACCTTTTTAGACGACGAAATGAGAAGATTAATCCGAAAATAGATACCCCATCCCGGAAACTGATGAAAGAGACCACGTGTTGTTCACTATCCGTTGTCCTTTTTTTCCCAGAAAATGAGGTCAACATTTTTTTGCCACGTGAAATTTTCCGCAGATTCTTGCCCGAGTGAATTTGTAGTCACTGTGGCTTATATAAGTAATCAATGACAACGTGGCATCAAATGGAGGGTTATGAAGGGTATTTACCGAGACACTTCTGGATAAATTAATAAATCTGAATTAATTCAAAAAGTACAATAATAATATATGTATTAAGGGGTCATTTAAAATAAATTAATTACCTGATGACAGGTAAACTAGTATTATTCGGGTGACATTTAATTTTGCTTCCTTCCACCAGTTTCACGCCAAACCATCTGATGTTTGTAATTAATTTCCCAAGTAATAACCTAAATTTCAAAGAAATCAAAACAAGATAATAATCTCTTGAGTATGAACTTATAATTATATTCAAACCAAATGTGTCACGCAAGAATAATTTTTCAGTGAAACGATCGTTTCCTATTGCTGCCAGTTACAGTCCTTATGTGTTGAAACATCTCCGGAAAAAGAAGCTTCAGGAAAACAGTTGGATAAATACGCCAATGATAAATTAGGAACTTAAATTGAGGAAACCGTAGCTGACCAACTACTATTCCCAGAAAATCATAGGTAACCTCATAGAAATTCCTCATGGAAAAATCAATCGATCTGGATTAGAACCAGGATCCGATCTTTGGTCGGCCGTTTTAGACAGTTAAGCCGCCACCCCCAGTTCGGTGGGGCCAAAGCGACTTCCCGAGGCGTCTTCACGAATTACACACGTGTCAACCTGTTTTTTAGAAGATAAGATTTTTCAATTGCCCGTGATTACTCATTCTATGCTACAGGTCATTTTTCTTCCAGTTTTTTATATTTGCATATATATTTATTTTTCCATTGGGCTTCGTCATTCTACCTCCCCTCCTGGATATATTTTCCCAATGTTCCACATGTTTTTAATAACTGCCATTTAGTCCTGCTTCTTCGCTAATCATTTATTCCCACTGCGTCTTCCATACTAATCTGTTAAAACGGAAGTCAAGCCTCTTTCGGAATACTCCGGTAACCATTGACTTTCGGATTATTCCAGCGGGCCTATTCCTTCATCTTATTTGACCTATTTCCCATTATGCTCTTTCCTTTCCTCCACCCTCTCACTCCTATTTCGGTACCTCTGCTCCATTTACCCTAGTTTTCCCTGAAACCACCTACCGACAGCCCCTTAACCATTCAACTCCGATAGAATATCACAGCAGATCACATTTTCCTCGAGGCTATTTAATTCCACATTAAATACGAGTATCTTGCCATACGACAGATAGAAACCTATTTTTATTGCTAATTTTCCCCTTCATATACTCACCGTATCCAGTGATCCTTATGCAAGAGCGAATAACTTTAATTCATTCCAAGGTAAACAAGCATAACGCATTTCTCATTTCCATCAAACTAAAAATCTTGAGTGCGCTTCCCGACTAGGATACACGTATGGATATACCTGTGAAGACGCCTCGGTCCGTGTCCACCTGTGCTCTGGAGATCTTTAAATATCAGTTTTCCTTTTTTCCTAATACCCTCCGAGGCCAAAGGACTGGTTTTAAATTATACTACGCCGTATCGCATTATTTGCATCAGTACTGAAATAAAATTACAGTGGCTGGACAAAATTCAGTTAAAACTTTACACATACATAACTGACACCGCATTCGATCTTCGTGATACTTCTTTTACCCCGCCAGCATACAGACTAATTGATTACTGAGCTTTTTTTATTCAAAATCTTTCGTATGTTGATCGAAGAATGTTAAGAGCAACCAGTCCCTAGGCTATTTACTTCACCAGACTTTCTCTTTTGGCATTCTATTTAACAGTAAAACCAGTCTGGTGCAGCCTCACTCATGTCCTTCCCCACAAACTCTCCCTATTACCCTGTGCTGACAAGCATTCTACACCGTTTGACATTATCGAGTGCCTCTGAAGGAAATGGAATCAGTTTCTCCTGTCAGCAAGCCTGTTGACGGTCAGCCAGGGGACGATGGGTTTTTGAAGCCCATATCAAGGATGAGAGCTATGCCGCTCTGCAATTGATAAACTTTCGTGAAGTTTACTCCATTCTCCTTCCGAATTAAATTTACTATTCCCTAAGTTTATTAAAGATACAAACGAATAAAATCGAATAATTAAGCATTCATCTCGATAAAATCTTAATTCTATAATGTTAGATTAATTTGAAACATTTCACTAGATACTAAGTATTTTGAGAAAATTGCACGAGATTTTTATAAATTCTTCAACTGAAGATTTCTAAACTGCAGGAAAGGACACGCAAGATTTCCTCGACCCCTTTGGGATTTGAAGTAATAAACGGAACGAAAATCTGATTCGCTTTTAATCGTAACTCACGAAGCCCGTGGATAACTACGACCATTGATAATCGATCTTTGCGATAGCTCGAGCAAGGTCTTGGGAAACATTCAAGGTTTTCGAATCCCTTTGATTGCCACAGTTAAAAAATAACCCACAGACGGATTCAGTAGACTGAAGCATGCCGCGTGCTTGCTCAAACAAACAAATGACTAACAGCGGGAACGGATTTGACCGCAAAAAAAGAAAATAACCCCCTGAACTTTTCTTTTTACCTCACAACCACGACTCCTGCCACAAGACCGAGGGGACGCAAGAGCTAAACATGAAAAGAAAAATAATTACGGGACGGGACGCGTGGGAGGTATTTTGTAACCTCTTACCAGCAGCATCCATAGATCTAGCTTCTCTATCCGCTGAACAAGCAAACCAGGAAAAAAAGCTAAGAAAAAATTCCTGCTTTATTTACAAAAACGTAGGATTTCCAATTGTATAGGCATAGCGGAGGAAACGCGGACGCCGTAATGTGCGCGCGTTCGCATTCCAGAAGGTTCTTGAACCGAACCAAGTTAAAAAAAAACCCCGAGAGATTTTTTGTACGAAATCTTGTTGAAATCCAACTTAATAGCCGAATAGTATCGAAGGGAAAGCCGTAATATTTTAGAGGTAAAACAAAGTTCCACAGTTGCTGAAAAACTTTGGTCATCAATGACCTCCCGGCGGTTTCCTCGACTTCAACATCTGTACACCATTCCAACACGGCTGCATAAAGAATAAGATTTATTTTGCATTAGTGCGAAAACAGCACTTTTGACCTTTCCATCGGACTTCGAATATTGATATAACAATTTGGAGATTACATACATCCAAGCCCTAGGTGGAGGGAAAACCACCTAGACGGGAATCGAACCCGCAACCTCTAGGTTGGCAGACGAGGACGCTACGCCGCCGCCACCGGGCCAGCAATACTCTTTCCTACATTTAACTACATCTACAAATAAATTTTATAAATTAATAAAACATTTGAATAAACGGAAGAAACAGTTTCCCTTGAAGATAAGTTACTGTGATCTAGACGATGATGTCTTTACAATGGCCACAAGTTCAAATCGTTACTTGAGGAGCTATTTAAAAATGTCTCGAATTTCTTCCATTTGTTGGAGAATTGGAACTTTAATTTCAAGTACCTTAAATGTCCACGGAAATACATGAACAAATGTATTTGGCAAATCGATAGCAATTTAATGGCAATGAGAAATACCAAAAACCTATCGCTCTGCTTTTTCATTGGGCGAAACGTCTTTCATATAATTTGTATGACTGACAGAGTCAGGAACCAAGGAGCAACTAATCTGCACGGAACGTTTTTCCTGGCTGCCATGAACATTCTTTTCACTGTTTGCGAGTTAAAGGGAGTGAAAATGGAAGAAAAAGAATTAATATGAATGACGCCAATCAATCTTACTTGATATTTTCTGAGAATTCGTTTACGTGGTAATGAGGATTTTAACGACGAGAGCGAGGTTCCATACATTCTAATAATTTGAATCAACTACTCCCGGATACAGCTTCCAACTAGAGATCACGCCATTAATAACGACTATTTCTCGTGATGACTACATTCAATTTCTATTTTAAGATAACTTGAAATACGATTACATGCTATTGCACAGGAATCAGCAATAAACAAATTGAATGGTACCTCATGGAGTAGGCATTCATTTTATATGGCGCGCAATTAAAATTTATTTTTAAAAAATTTGTCTTTTTAAAATATTCACAAAATTTAATTTGACGTATTGACATGTCTAACGTAATAGCTTTGCAAAATCCAGGCATGCGTTCGATTGATCCACGAGGTCCCGGATCAGCATCAAGTCTCAATAATTATTAATTAGCAGGACGGGGTAAAAATATAAATAACAGAGGTGCTTAAAGATTTGCTATTAATAGAATGGTTTGAGGGGTCACTTTGTGGAAGCCATTCATTTCGGAGAAGAAAATACTTTGTTCTTCAACATATATTTTATTATTCACGACCTACGTTTCGACTTAACAAGTCATCATCAGGTGAAGTACAGGGGACACACAGCTTTATATAGTTGACAGAGAAGAGGAGTGGGGAGGTGTTGGTGCAGTGGGAGGAGGGGAAAGATAAGGGAAACTGGTGCGTGTGTATGTGGGGGAGGGGGAGAGGTGCTGTGGAACAGAGGGAGGTCCAGGAGGCGGGAGAGGGAGGAATGCATCAGATCATTAACCAATATACTCGAATAATGACTGCTCTTGGAAATTTCCAAACGTTCCAAGACATCTATCTATCTTCAACCTCTCTTCTCCAAATGTAAAATCTCAGGAACAAATTTACTAGCGTGGTTATTGTCGGTTAGGTTCTCGGTAAAATGGGAAGAAGGATTTCTGTTTTAGGCGTAATGTTCTTGCACACGTGCACCGAATCTCCTCCCGGTTTGTCCAATGTAAAAAGCAGAGCACTCACGGCACAATTTATACACTGCACGCTTTTCCATTATGGGAATTCTGTCCTTGCTGTTAAATAAAAGGTTCCCTGAGTTGCTTTTATTTTAGAAGGCTGGTTTTATTCTGTTCTCTGGAAAGATTCTGGTCACTTTACGAGATAAATTCCTCAGAAAGAGAATTCTTTTACATTTCGATGTGTCTTTCTTTTGGATTGATTTGAAAATGGATGTGACTGCTATTTTTTCTCATTTTTTCCGAATTTTTTTTCAACTAATTGGGAGCAGAAATCGTTTCTGGTTCAGAAGTACAGAGGACACACTGCAAAGCTGTGTGCTGCTTTTCTCTGTACTTCACCTGATGATGACTGTTAGTCAAAACGTAGGTCGTGAATAATAAAATGTATGTGGAAGGACAAAGTATTTCATTTTCCGATTTGAAGGATAATTCAGAAAGGACTTGAATCTAATTACTCATTAACTGGATTCTACTTGTTCTTCATACGTCGACAAAAAATATGACAGGTTTCTAATTCAAACCATATAGTAGTATTTTTAAATACATGGAGTAGTGTGTTATATGCTGTGAAAGAAAAAAGCCCATTAAGAGAAAGATGAATCAAGGATACATTGCCCAAGCCATAAATATGTAATAAGTCAGTCGCTATCATACCGTAGTCTCGAGATTCACGAAAGGAAAGGAATTCCTCTGATCCAGCCATTTATAACCCTCCCTTATTTTGTTACTATGCTCCAGTTTGATGCTAAAGGATAACATAAAGGAACATATTTTTGCCACGCATATTATTATTTCACAAGTCTAAAAATGTCATCACAAGCAGTAAAATTCATTTCGTAGTTTCGCTTACAGTAGTAAAGAGATGTTTCGTGCAACGTAGTCCGTCGTCACTGCCTGATTAACTCACCCTCATCCCTTTGCGTGCTGCCTCATCGGTTGCCTGAAATAATTCCTCAGCTTCTCCGGCATAAGATTCGGACTGGTGTACTTCATGGGATCCTGCGAATGGAAAGAAGATTCCTTGCGTCTATGAGCTCGGTGACCTGACTACCTGACACCTTAAGATGCGGTCATTCGAAATTCGAAGTGGTGGTGGCATTTTGACCTTCCCGACCAAACGTATTTTCCCAGCGCGAACCTTGGAATTCGTTTGGCGTTTGGGGAAGAGGGCAATGGAGACATTTTAGGAATGAGGCTGTGGGGAAGGTGGCGGAAGGAGCAGAAAATGAAAGTGAATCGGTGGCGGACCACGGGGAATTTTGGTCGGCCGCCGCGATTTGAGTCCTCCCCCCCCCCCCCCCCCGGCCTCCTTTGTGGTAACCCAATTCTCGCTCAGACGACAGCCGCCCTAGCACACACACTCGCCTTAGCTAAATTGAGCCATTATAATAATTTCACGGAACACACGTATATGGATAGATTTCACCGTTTCAAAGAAGGATGGGCACAGGATATGAGACGAAAGAGTTATATAAATAAGCTATTTAAATATTTTCCTAGGCTATTAACACCCTTTACATACTTGACCTCATTCCCGTTTTAATTTTGAAAATTTTTTTGGCTGGATATTGACGTTAAACCATGTTTGTGACCGAATAAACTTTTATATTATTTATTTAAAATACAAAATGTTACAAAATGTTTATTTGATAGTTGTGTCCATCCAAAAACCTACCTTAGCCGGTAGATTACCTAATTATATATATATATATATATATACATATATGTATACTATATGAATATATATATAGTATATATAATATACTACGTTTTCACAATATGTAAAATAAATGGGAGAAACATATAATATTGTATCCATTAAAATTTATCTTCTTTATTTTAGCCTTTAAAAAAATTTTCACGACTAATCTAAGGCAGACAAACTCATATTAGTAGAAAATACTATATGCCAATCACAGTTTCAAAAGCTAGGCTATAATAAAATCATCAGCAACCATCATCTACTAGAGAGCCAGGACTTTCGCGAATAATTATATGAAGCTATAAACATGGTATAAAAACTATGGAAGAGAGATTACAGTGGATCTATACATGATAGCAGAGGAAATCTTAAACAGTCTACCCGATTACTTCCATCCTATTCAAGGAAATGAAAAAAATCTCAGTCATTTCAAAAATAGACTTATTTTTTGCATTAATTCTAATATTTGTTCTTTATAAACTTGTTTGCTACTCTACTTTCTGTTAAATTTTCTTTTTTAAAGTGGCGCAAAAAATCAGTATTTAAAGAAACATTAGCATGAAACAACGTGAAATCGGGCTCCACGACCTGAATAAGAAGCGTATATGGTGGTTACGCTGTAACGTATCCCCTAACCATAATTCGATAGGGAAACGTCACATACGCCAGTTTTGGTGCTGTTGGTTCAGAGACACTTAAGAATAGGTCTAACACTGAGAGCATAGCTATGTGTTGCCCAGAGTATACGAGTTCTGTCCAATAAATACGCGAACTAAGGCCACTGAAGAACTCGTATTATTGTTAGGAGCCATCCAAAACCAAACCTTCATAAGGTATGGAGCCTTGTTAAAATGTAGGCCTACATGCAATACTATTGATGGAAATACTCTATAAAATAGTCCTTCCTTTGCTTACTTAAACATGAATTACTTGTTTTCGATACTTGATTAAATCTTCAGCATTCTTATTTATGGCTTAGGTTTAAACAATCTCTCGAAGTGATGAATTTTAAAACTCATGGCGTAATGGCAAAATGGTAAAAAATGGCGAAATTTGCCAATTTTTTTGTTTTATGTACTTTACGTCAGTGTCACAGCACTGGCATATTTTTGACATTTATCGTGTCAAATGTCTTAAAATAATCAAAATGAAGTTAATTTATTTAGCCTCGCTTTGTCAGGTTTCAACTACTTTTTGTCATTTGAGTGAAAACCCAATGGAAATTCAATAGAAAGCCATCAAGACAAGTAAGTTCCATTTCTTAAGAAACGCCACCACCACGGGAAAGTCATAAAAATTTGTCTACCAAGGCCAAAGGGAGTCGTTAAAAATGTTTGATCCAAATATTTATGTCTTATTCAGTATTTCTTTCAACCGCGAACATTTTTTGTTTCCTTTTCTGAGCTTCACTGGAATGCTTTTGGAGAATGTAAACGCTTCATTTGATAAACTAAAAATTAAAATCAAGGTTTATTTTTACATTGATTTTGTGAACATGGAATTTTAGAATGTAATAACATTTACCTAAACATGTAGATTATCATCCACATATTGCGAGAGTTCCTAGATTTTAGCAATACACAAAGTTAATTCTATTAAGAGATATTTATATATTAATATGTAATAACAGAGTTAGAAAAATTAAATTGAATGAAATATTACACAATGGAATATGAAGAAACCACAATACAAAACGGAGGTGTCGCCTACTGGATGGCAAACCTTTAAACTTTTTTAACAAATTTTAAAATATATATATATGTCTGCTAGCAAATGAAGATTCAAATTTCAAATTAATATTGTATATCATAATCCATTACGACAATTGTCATCTAGCCCCTCACAAGAGATATCAAGCCTAAAAATCTGCTAAATTGACGCGTTCAAATAATTGAAAGAAAATCATTTTGAAATAAAATATTTTCTATTCAGAAACTCTACTTTTATATGTGCATACCCATGAAAAGAAAATGTATGTATCAAATACTCACTATGAGAATTGACTCTTCAAAATACGATATTATATTTCTAACACGACAATGAAATTCCAATTAATTTTTTTCATGCTAGGAAGGAGATCAGTAAAGTAATAGGCATCGACAAGATAAGAAATTAAAGGAATTGACCTCTCAATACAAAAAGATAAGAAGAATTATAAATACTATTTCATCGGTCCGTATTATATTTGATTGTTTTTAGGATTAAGACTTACAGGTAGACTACGCAATCACGAGTTCACCTGGCCAAATGACCAGAAAACGAACGATAGGTAGTAACCTTGACTAAATTGTTTGTCATTACTCACAAGTCGAATGAAGGCCTCGACCCAACTACTATCGTGTTGAGCAGCGTAGTTCGTCTAGTGTTGAGCCAATGAGAGACGGCCATGGCAATATTAAATGAGCCTATGACAAATGTGACGGATGAAGTGCATGAAATGATGAAAAATGGCGAATAAAATGAAGGCGAAAATCACAAATATGTGCTTGCAAAACGTTTCCGGTTCATTCTGAATGAGATGAATTAGATGACGGTGAGGACACAAGACAGGTATGTATGAAAGATGATCTGACCTGGTGTTACTTAAACCATTAATTTTGAAGACATAGTAGCATATCTTTTTCATAAAAATACACAAATAAGTGCACACATTGGTAGTCTCAAAGAGTTAGGTGCAACCGCTGTATGGTTTTGGAATTCCTGTCATTATCCTCGCTAGAACAATACATTAACCTTTTGTCATATATTAGCCTTGAATTTTCGATTCTAAATATGGATAACATCATTTAGTATAATTTTTAAACAAATACTTTTAACAATTACTTCTCGAAATTAATTAATTCACTTAATTATTTGATTATGCACAGAAAATATTCAAGGCAGGAAGTGCCTCTATAACTCTTGACAATATGCGTAGCGAGACGGGAATTTGCGATTGGGGCAACATGGAAGGTGTAATGGGAGAACTTTTCCAAGCATGCACAGCATGGTCGCATGAACCTACCGTGATATTAGTGGACTACATAATCCTACAGTGCATGTGCTACAAACATGTTTAGGTGTTTTTCACTTGAATCCTCAATCAACATATCTGCTTTTTTATGCATCTAAATACAAATAAACAATAATCACCTATCTCAAATAAAAAACATTAATGGCATTTAAAATAGACCATAAATATCTATAACTACACGCCCATGAAGAATCAAACAACGTCATTTTATCAAAAATCATTTACTGGAACAGAATCAGCAGTATAGAATACGCATGAGATTAGATCACCACCATAAACTGCCGTAGTTAAGGGATTTACCTTCTTGCGGGAACCAATCGGTGCTTCATGGATTACATAAGTTCCCCGAGCTGGTGGGGAGTAAATCTGCACGGGACAGAACCTCGTGAACCGGATGTTGCACTGCTTAAAAATAACAATAAGCTAAGCGTCCAGGATCCGCGATATGCTCTTTCGATCATGCGCGCGCGAGAGTAAAAACAGGATCGCTGGCGAGCGATCTGTTCTATTTTATGGAACGACTTCACTTGTCGAATGATTCGAGCCAAACCCATCCGTCACCGCGGGCGCGCGCGCGAGCGACGCTGGTATTTCCCATCTTGCTTCCAATATGCGCCGACGGACGGACATTCATCAAGTTTCAATGGCCACTCCATGACACCTTTACCGAGAATCTGTAGCTGATATCCTCTTCCGGGGAACTGCGTCGTCGGCTATTTATTCCGAAAAGAAGCAATTAAGCGATGGCATTAAGCAACTCGTTGCGGAAGTTTATGAAGAAACCGCGATTCGTTCGGATTGAGACTCCGTGCCAGGTGTCCCTTTGACTTTCAAAACACTTAACTGAGACTTTCCGTTGAAGTCACACGAGGATGGAAATTAACTCCAAATTGGAGTACTCTTGAAGAAGTGAAAGAAGCGAGAATGACCTTTGTCCTGCCAGCTAAAACCGTCGACTGCTGCTATTCAATGCCAATTATTTGTACAGGGTATTTACAAACGGAACGACTTCATTTTTAAATAAAAAGGAAGAAAACTTGAGTATGTATATGATTATGCTCCGCACACGACAACTCAATTTCCTTTGGCTTAGTCTGATGGATAATACTCACGCTTGCTACAACAGTGGCCCACGAACCGAGTCTCAACTAGACTATTATGTCAATTACCCGAGTTCACCCGTGAGTGACCTGATGCCAAATCCTATTGAAATGTTATATGGACTGCTTATTATGTTATATATTATATGTATATATGTTATATGGATGACAGAGATGAAGAGGGACCTGATGTAGATTAGGTTGCTGGATTGGGTTTTGTTTGGAGTTACAAAATGTTTACTTGATAGTTGTGTCCATCCAAAAACCTATCTTAACCGGTAGATTACCTAATAATAATTAAATTATATGGATGCTGGATGTGGTGCACAAGGATAATTTGCAAGAGTCATCAAAAAAAGTATTATGGTTGAAAAAAAACTTTGTGATTCGTGATTGTAATTATTTTAGATGTTTAGATTACACGTTCAACTTCACTATCAAATGTACTTCCTGAAGATGACTTTGAACGTCAAAACCCAGGTCGTGTCTAAATAATATAATGTTGAAATCATAAAGTTATAGTTTTACGTTCTAATATCAACCGATTCCCTAAAGTTGTGGCTGAAACCACAAATAGTATAATGAGGCAAATCATACTGAATCTCTTGAAAAACTTGGAAACAAATCACGAAACTTGCTGTTCCATTACAGGGGAAAGCTTAACTAATGCTCAAGAAATGTCGTCAAATGATAAACTTGAGCGAAAGAATGCCTAAATATTTCCAATCGTATTCTTTATTCGAAGGACAATTCATGTGACAGAGTGAATCACGGAGAGAAGCATATTGTAACATGAATTTTCAACAGACATCTTAGCCACATTAAAAAGTTACAACTGGCCACACATTCTTAAGGTTTTTATCCTCTTAATTGCAGAAAATCAGATCTTCAGATTACAAGGAATATTGAAGCTTATTTTCAACTGAAGAGGAGTTATGGTGCCATTTGAATTATACACGAAGATGATCTTCTTATCTTGGAAATGATTTTTTTAATACTTAAACAAAGAGAATAGAGTCATCAACTTGTTCACAAGTACGCCGCAGGAACGGCTGTTAATTGCTCTGATAATTGCGTTTGCTCGTGCCATGGTTTCTTGGAAAATCAAACCTCAATCTAATGAAAGGGGCACGATTTCTCGCGACGAGCGTCTGCTCCTTGGCGATGAATTAGCAGCATAGCCCGCGAGAGAGCAGTCGTCTCGCAGCCGGAACACTCCCTCGCTGTTTCGGCGATCTTTTTTCCTACCCTCTCCCGTCCGAGAGCAGATTACCCTGCGCTTCCAGGAACGAGCGATGTGCCCCACAAATGGGTGAACTATGCTCGCCAGCCCGATAGCTGTCGCACCACACCGAGTCGGGGAAAAGAGCGGAGCCAAGCCCCGAGGCGGCGACGACGACGAAGAACGGATTCGCGCACCCGGATAATTGGAGCGAAGGGCGAATTCCCCCCGGGAGGGAGGGGGGGCGGCAGCCGGGAAGGTTTTCCCCGGCATCCGGGAGGGCGACGACGGCGGCAGATCACTGTCGTCGCCGCCGCCGTTAAGTGAGTATTGAATCGTGAGTTAGCCGGTGGTGGTGACTAAGGGAGACGAAAGCCAACGGGAGGAGGGACGACCGAGCCCTTTAATGGCTTCCAAGGGTGTCGGGGGAAATCTGATCGAGGGCGGGGGCGACAGAAGGGGGGGCAGAGGGTTAAAGGGGGGTTGGGAGGGAGTGGTTGAACCCGTACCGTGTTTCGCGGGACAGAGAGTCACGTGAGCGGGGAAAACTGCGCGCGCACGTTCGCTACCCCGGGCGGCAACGGTTTGAGTCGATTCTTTTTTATCACACGCGAATGTGTGTGTGTGTGTGCGCTCGGTTTCGTGTGTGCGCGTGTGAGTGAACGGTGGCCAGTGCTCACCGCTTGTGTGCGCTGCTGTTTTTTTCCTCTCTCTCTTTCTGTTTTGTTTTCCCGTCGAAATGGAAGAGGAGGGGGAGAAAATGGCGTGAGCGTAGATGGAATTGAAAGATAAGTTCCTTAATTGGAAGGCTCGCGGGGTGATAAATTTTCTCTGAACTCCAAAGGTGCTACTGGACGTAGCTAGGCTTCCCAATAAGACCACATTTCATTCCTATTATAGAAATTACATTTCGTTTCATATATATATAGGCTAACCTTATTTTTTTAAAAGCAATCGGCACGTGTTCACGAAGTAATTAATGAATACCTATTATTTACGAAAAGTAATTCATAATTTAGAGGCGAGACTTAATGCTCTCTTAGTATGCACACCCACATCCGCTATTTTGAAAAATGGTTACGCCTTTCTAAGCGTAAACATAAAGTCTGGGTGCTGCAATTAATAATATTCAACTGAAAGAAGTTCCGCTTAAATGGTAATCATGTAAATACTTACTTCAAATATCAACAACACAATTTACTCAAACCACTACTCGATTACCGTTAAATTGTATCCGATATATTATGATAATATCACTGAACGATACCTTCAACTTAAATAAGAAAGTGTATTAAAATTAAATGTATTATTTAAGAATTAATGGTTCTCGAATTTCTAAAACATTCAACAAACCTTCTAAACTAACAGTGTGTTGAGGATAGGATCATTGCAACATTTGAACGCTATTCCTTTTTAAAGTGATTGATTTTCAGTTTTCTTGGTCTTCTTTCCTTGTTAATACTAAGAATAGCTCTTCTCTCTTTCATCTCTATCCATCACCATGCTGCAATTAAGTTCGAATCCATTAATACTAGTTTACAAATGTGACCTTAAGAATTTATTTCTTACTTCACGCAATAAAAACTGTTAAGGTGAGCAGTTTTTTGCCTGAAGAGACTAAAATATATTTCGAAAGCATTTGAGAGAGAGAAAGTTATGCAACACGTCATGATAGAAAATTTTTCGGAAAGCAAGAGAGACTAGCTATGCGGCAAAATGCCTCGTTTGAATTGTTGAATTACACCATTTTTGACGGGAAGTATCTGGCGCACAAGATAAGTAACTCGTAGACTTGAAAGTGTTGTAATTCCCTATTTAGAAAGATTATTATTTGGTAGTTAGTTCTTCAACACTACCTCAAAGAGTGATTTCCGTATGATGCGCCTCATTGCTATTTTGCGATGACAACACTGGCGCTTCGGTATAATTCATTAATGTAAAACTGAAAAATGCCTTTATTGCTCTTTCTTGTGAGCTAAGGACCACAAAATAAGCAAAATGCCATGCGTCACGCGCAGAGAGGAGAAAATAATTGAATCCCTTTGTTTCTTTATGCTTGCAAAAATAGTCAACTCTGATAAATTATATAATGCCACTCGAACTGGTGTTCGAGGGGCATTATATAATTCTAATAATAGTTTATATAATATATAATTAATAATAGTTCGAGGACATGGCCGCACGGCTGCAAGCCTTTAGATCCGCGCGGCTGCAAGCTATTAGTTACAAAGACATAA
Source organism: Hetaerina titia (assembly GCA_037158775.1). Classification (NCBI taxonomy): domain Eukaryota; kingdom Metazoa; phylum Arthropoda; class Insecta; order Odonata; family Calopterygidae; genus Hetaerina; species Hetaerina titia. The sequence continues at coordinate 4,774,729 of CM073774.1, forward strand.
CCCCGAGTGACCAACCGTCCTGCACTGAGGGTGTCCAAATGCTGCACAGGACATGAACCGGATGTGACCCTGCCAGTGCGGGCCACGTGTTCCTGACCCTCGGTAACCCCCGCAGGGCAAGGGTCCAGGCGTGGCTCGCGGAGACGTCATTCCTTGAGGAAGATTAACGACGTCCCCAACTGGACAAGACGGTATATAAGGGTCTCATGCCTAAGGGTCCGAGAGTCTTGTGCTTTGCGTCATAGAGAGTCTTGTGCTTGGCGACATAAGGGTCGTTGGTTCGGACGTGCTCCCAGTGCGACCCGCCGGTGACCATCACGACCGAGTACGGAGCCGGGTTCGGCGCCTTGCGTCGGATAGGAGCATTGGTTCGGACTTGTTCCCAGTGCGACCAGCCGGCGACCATCACGACCGAGCACGGGACCACGGGGTACTGATGGGCTCGCTCCCGACTTATCCCGCGAGTGCCCACCAGGTTTAGTTGTAAGTTGTTCGCCATGGATTAGTTGTAAATTGTGCTCCATGGCTTGATTGTAATTGTGTTCTCGATATATGTCTCGAGACAATAAATGTATTTGAAGTAAGAAGGTTGCCTTCATACGTTATCGACCCGTCCTCCTCACCTATGTCCGCCGCGACACTGGCTTCGACAGGACTCGCCACTGACCACCGTGGTGTAGAATATACAGACGTGGAAGGCGAGTGGGGTGAAGAGGTGCAGGTTAAAGCTGTCCATTTCTACACCTCACCTAAAAAGAAAGAACTGATGCTCTACAATACACTGAATTCAATACCGCCTGCTTCCTTCAGTCCATCCAACATTCCCATCCTCTTCCTATCCCTTCCTCACCTGCCTAACGTTCTCTCCACCGCAGTCTTCAGAATTCCATCGCCAATCAAAATTGCCTCACTCATCTTCCCTGCCTCCTTTTGATTTCTCCCAACAATATTTTCTCCTCCTCCACTCTGCTTAGTACTCGTTCGTTGATAATACGAATGTTACAGTGAAGGAATTATGAAATTGTCTCTATCAATGACAGTGACAGAGAATACATTGTAAATTAGGATTTAGATGAGGAAAATAGTGCATAATACATTGGCTTATGTGAATATAACTATTCCAATCCTTACCTTCTGCGATAACTTTTCAAGTTATCGCAGAAGCTAAAAATATAAAATAGGAACGGAACCACGCATTAAATGCGCCACCTTGTTAATACAGGGCGAGTGTTTTATTTCGGTGGGTGTGTGGCGGGCCGTTCGGACGCGTTGAGAGTAGGCGACAGTGGAACCTCTGAGATACGCCACTTTTTCAGTTTTTCTTATTTAGGGGTTAGGGGGTAGAAGAGACTCCATAGTCTCAATCTCACCCCAAAATAAAGACGACTATCTGTCTATTTTCGTAGCTACATCCATACACCATCCCGCAGGCCACCGCAAGGATGAGTGGCGGGGGGTGTTAGGGCACCAGCCATTTAAGTAGATATTTTAGTATATTTTAGCACATACACATTCGTGTACATGCCATTTTTCATCATTTTTGTGCTAAATTAATTAATTATATTTAAGTTACATGAATTTTTTCGGAATCATTGATTTCGATTTTGTAATCTTTGCGTATCACGCGAGGGATGAAGGAATAGCTTTAATGTATCGTTGACGGGATCAATCTCTCTTTATTATTTCATTGGTTGAATCTACCAATATAATTTGGCCATCATAATTCCCCGTTGTCACAAGAAAACTAGGGTGCCATGCACCTTTCTAAAAATATGTCTTGCCTGACCTCTTCGAGAATCAAGGGTTTCCCAGCCTAATTCCTCCCCTGCATGCCCGAGACGCTTACTCGATTACCGTGGAAATTTTTAAAAATTCTAGCGGGTATCCTTTGAATCAGATTAAAATGTTTTCAAAATTTTCTCCCATGGATCCGAGAAAATCTGCGAATATTGTTCACCAATTCTTTTACAACAAATTTGGAGTGATACCAACTTTATGATATTTAATTGCCGCGTGCTCGGGAATCGAACCCGAGATATATTAACACATATCATAGATAGAATCAATAGATTGAATCACGAGGAAACATTTTTCCCTTCCATTAGCACTCCCTCCCTCTCTCCCATCCATCCATCATACTACATTTCCTTACTCACTTGCCCCGACATATTCTAGTCTTAGCACACCTATTCCACTCCATCTTTCAACCTTCCACTTTTCCTGGCTATTTTCATAATCACTTCATAATCTACTCTTTTCCCTCACCATATATTACGATTCTTTGTCTTTCTTTCCGTCCATTTACAATTCTGCACTCTCTTCCAAAATTTTTAAGTTAAGCTTACCTCCTTTCCTCATTGTTCAAATCCGAGTACAAAGAATATTTCGTTTTCCTTACAATGTCCAAGGTATTTTATTTCTGTCTTCACTCACGGTCCTGGCTGATATTAAGTCAAGAAAACATTCAGCATCAATAATTCGCTTAAACCATTCACGAATTTCTTGGCCTCAACCATCAACCATACACATGTCCTTCTTAAATTTAGTCCTCCTGATTTTCTTTACCCTTCATACTCTAATTCATTATGTACTTATGAACGCATTTCTCATGTTCTTGTATTTTATGTACTGAATTTTTACGGATAGAGCTGCACGTAGCTTTCGCTGATGAAGACTTGGGGGCAGGGTGGCCTATTTCATACAACTTTTGGCTACAGAGTAGGTTTCAAATCAGTTTGACTCTGGAAACTCTCAGTTCTATCTAGTCTGCGTGATATACGAGTCCCAGGCCATTCTAGGAAACCGCAGGCGGCATAGGGGAATAAAACGCCTGTGTACTCAGAATGTACAACTGTCGTATACCATATACTATAGGCCCTGATTACTATGCGGTGACCTCTACCTTCAATTATATAATCAACCTCCGGCTTGGAAAATATGTTTGGTAGACCCCATATTTCGCCAACATTTCTGATAGTATTCCCTAATTTCTGTTTTGGCATTAGAATATTTTTTCGGGACACGCATGTTAAAACTGAAACAGAAAAACTCAATCTCGCGAATTTTAGAGCAGTAATGTGCATTTTAGAGCAGTTTATTTTGTAATTTCTAAGATTGTCGATAACCAATGCTCTTCCATATACGACCCTAATTCTCAAAGTCATTTTTTGGGATTGAAAGATTTCCATTTCTATTGAAATGACAGTTACTCTAGGCTTTCTTGGAAATAGCACACGCTCTGCATCATTGGGGTGGCTAGGTTGGAAAAATCACAGAAATGCACACTTATCAGAATGCGACTCTCCGTCGATGAGCCTATTCATGCGAGCGCTGCTTTCAAAACCTCATTCCTTGACTTTTATGAACAGATAACTCGATTTCTACGTAACGTCAACGTCCACGAATTCGTGCATACAATTGTTTACTGGTATAATTCCATCAGCACCTGATAGTTTGTTACTCACAGGCAAGAAGAAATATTAAATAGAAAAGGCTTTGCAAAATACTCAAGAAAGATTGCTACGTAAATAAGATTATCATACCTGTACTCCCCTAACATTAATGTTCGGTGTCTTAAGAAAACAAGGCTAATGATGGCGCCTCGCTTCTCTTTCCTTCTGAGGAGCGACTAATGGCTGTAGTCGAAGATGCGCGTTTGAATAATGCAACGCAATAAACTCCCTGTCATCCTGCTGTCCCGAGAGTTAATTCACGCTTTGCATCCCAATATACTCTACTGCAAGTGGGCATCCTGTTTTAAGGTAATCATCCAGATTTCAAATTTTTGTTGGGATAATGAAACTTTTACCGATATTTTATGTGCCGGACAAGATTTTAAGGTATGCAAAATGAGAAATTAAGATAGTTGCATTATTAGGTGAAGAGACCCTTTTTCAAATTTATTCTTATTATTATTTGGTATTCTACCGGTTAAGGCCGATTTTTGACGGTTTTTTTCAAATTGAAAAATATATTCCACTTTCAAATAAATTACAAGTTTGAGAATAACTAGGGTAAACATGGTTACGACGATTAATTCAGCGTTTTCAACCTTATATTTCGAATAAATATTGATTTTCACTGCCTTCATGAGGGGAACATGGAAAACACGGAACATATGGGACATTTGGGAAAATCGCAACGGGGAAGCATAGAGAGAGGGCAGAGGGGGAAACGTCCGACTATTTGGGGCTCCCTCATTCTTTAGAGCAGCCGAGGAAGCGAGAGGGGTGAACCGTCCCTCTTATTTCTTCCTCGGCTTCCCGAAAGCACAGCACTGCTGCGAGTCCGTGGAGAATTGATGATCGTGAGTAAATCGGTGCACGGGAACACGTGAAAAAAATACGGCAGGGCACCATGGAAATATCACGAGAGTCTACGAGCTTCTCGAAATAACACGGGAGAGAGCGGTGGGCTCCCGTTAGATTTATGGAAGAAGACGTGAAACAACACGATCAGAAGAAACAAGAAATAATTCGACCTTGCCTTTTTTATTATACATAGTTTAGAGAGGAGGGCCAGAGAGAGAGAGGGGGGGGAGGGGAGGGTAGAGGGAGCTACCGAGGGCCGTGGAGGAGAAGGGCGTGGCGCCACATCTTGGGAGTCACGATCACGGCCCCGCACGCGTTGTTATTGGGGGCCTTCCGTGATCGGGAGTGAGGGCGATCGGTATTTCACGTAGGGACGGCTTAAATAAGCCGGGTGCTATTCGCGCGGCAATTTCAGCAATCGTGAGGCGGGGTGTGGGGGCGGAGGGAGAAACGGGGGCGGGGAGGAGGAAGGGGTTCATGTATCAATAGCGGTGATCGAAGGAGGCGGGAGGATAGCCGGGTGACGTCACACGCCGTGGTTGCACCTTGACCCGATTGCCATTTTCGGAAGAAGAGTGCGCCGCAGATGCTATCGGACTGTTACGGTAAAAAATCCGCGGCAGTGGACGGGGGCGCTGATGACCACCGCGTTTCATGGATGGAGCTGGAGAGCTTACAGGGAATATCCACCCATCTGCTGCTCCCTCTTTGTTTTAGTGATTGGTGGCTTGCTGACGCGCACACGTGAAAACTTAAATAACAGTCCAAGAAGCCAAATAACAATGGGGACAAATTGATCTGGTCGACATTCTTGAGAATAATTGATACCTGACAGAGTGTGGTTTTCTTGTAGCTCGTTGGGGAACTCCAAAAATAAAGTGTACGCAGTCATCACACATTACGAGCTGATTCTTCCTCAATGCCGCGTGTTTTGATTGGGCATGTGATCATGTTGGCAACACAGGGAGGTTAAAAATTTGATAAAATTTTCTCCGAGAGGTAAATACATTCGGATAAAGCACAAAATTAACATTTAATGTAAGAGATGATGGCGGATCAGTAGTTATACTACAAGATAATATTGCTGTGCACACAAATAATAAATGTATGCCAACAGTAGATTTTGACTGAAACTTTGCCTAGTGACAGCTGTTGATTCACCGAAGTGGAAATGTTTTAGCATAAAATGCGTGGATTAAATCCATTTAATGGAACTGCGAAAGTATTAAGCGATCGAATGTATTGTATTGTGAAATATTGCAGCAGTACAGCTTCTCTAATTTATTTCGACTTATGGAAGAGTATTTTCACTTTTTTCAATGTCACCTTATGTTTCCAGATTCAAACACAAATTTTCTTAGAAATTAATATTGATGAACAATTGTCATACATAATTCAAAGTTATTTCAAAATAATTTCCCCATGTGCAAAAGGTTGGTTGTTTTCCTTAGTGAAGTAACCAACATCCGGCAGTTAAAAACCATGTGCAGAAAGAAATTTTGTCCATGGCCAATGCTTCAAAGTAAAAGAAATTGAAATGGAATAAACTAGTAAAATGATTACCGAAAGAACTGACGAAGGAAAATTCAACAAAATTGGTGCGCATAATTTGATACGAAAAAACCTGTCTTCAATTTCAGGAGTAATCTCGAGTCTTCTTCTTTTGACGAAATCTCCCATCAAGATACATTTCCAATATTATTCCTAAATGGACCTTGTTAATCGCTAGTAAAGTAAATGGATTGGGATTAATTAAAAATAGGAAATAAGATTGATTTTAAACTTCCCCTAACATTAAGTTTCGACGGAGTTAAAAATGTTTTAGAATTATGCTTCCCGAAGCTGTAGAATGGCAATCGTAGAAGAGAAATGCTGATGGTAAATAGAATTATTCACGACAAAATTCACATGACCCGATATGGTGAGAACCGAGTGACAGTTGATGTAAACCTGACCTCATTTAATTTCACTCCTTGCGATGAAAAAGGTGGATCAGAATTATTGAGAAAGATAAAGTATTTTTCCATGAATTTTGGGTGGAAATTTAACACGATAACTAAATTGATTACCTGAATCAACGAAAAAGTTAAAGTGGCCTGAAATGATAGCATCGCGGCAAAGATGTGCGACTACGTACGATGGACAAGAGAGGAGAATTAAGAAAAATATTATGCTAGGTCGCTAACATTATAGCCAACTATGTAGATGATCGATTGCCACTCATTTACATCAATATTTACTGATTTTATAAACCTTTGAAATTCATTTTCCTGCCATATTCATTCCGCAAGTCTTTACTACGTAAAGTACACCGATTGCACCTTTAGCAAACATACACAGGTAGATACGGGTAAATTACACTCTAATGGTCTCGAAATTCCTAGCAAAGGTTTAAAACTCTGTTTAAAACAAAACTATTAGTCAATCCCATCCACGAATGAGATGATTACCACAAAATTTAAGGGAAACGGTCAATATTTATTTAATTACAATTGCGCTACCAGGGACTTCTTTCATTACAGCCTGTTGGTAGTACCACTACTGGCAATCCTGACTCCGATCTTTACGCCTAAGTGATGAAATGTGATTACTTTTATTCATATAACAGCTATAAATTATCAACTGTTTCATTTTCGATGCAAATTACGACCATAGGAAATTCAGATCATTTCCAAGTTTACAACCTTTATACGGATATACAACAGTGAAAACCTTCAAATATTTTTCATTAGCCATGCGTTTAGGATGAAAGATGAACACCTACGAATAAAATGATTAAAATTAATTGAATTTAATTTTTAAAAAGTGATTAAGTTTAGAAAACATTAAAAGCATAGAACTTATCACCTTATCAATTTATTTTTTGCTTTGACTCAATAATTTAAATTCGGACCGCAACTAAATATGACTTCTATGCCAGGTTTACCGCTTTTCCGTTGTCGGCAATCGGTCTCAAAAAAATAAAACTTATGAATTAATAAGTTTTACAAGGGTGTGTATATATGCATGTATGTATACGTATGTATGTATATGTGTGTATATGTATATATATAAGATTCAAACACAAAACACACGCATAGAACACAAAAATAAAATAGATAACACGTGAAAGGACACTCACATCCTAATAACGTTTTTCACAGAATTTACGCTGAAAAAGAAATATAATGCAAGCAGTTTAATAATAATAATAATAATGATACCTTCCTCATCCTCCCCGTTTTCCTCTTTTCTTGTCTCGAGATATTCGTAGGAAGGTACAAGGCAATTTTTTACAAAAATGTTGGACATAATAAGTAGCACTCTCGTTTTATCTAGAAACAAGATTTAGCGGAAAGGGACCAAGACCTTACCTCACAAGTATTTACTACACCTCGACCACCACCTTACCATGGCCTCACGAGTATTTACCACACCTCGTAAGTTTACAGTATGAAACTACCCATGAAAAAATAATAGATCTTAGCTGATACGATATTAGGATTTAGATAAAACCTATGACTTATATAAACCTAGACATGAGATGACGAAACCTTAACAAATATTTCAAATGACTATAATTTCAAAAAGGTCATGAAATGAGCTATTCTAAAATAAAAATTTATATTATGTATGCTCCCATTTGTGTCCACTTTAAGTTCCGTCCCTGCGGGCTTCTTCGTAATACCCAGTCAGATATCCACTCCTGTTAGCCCTGCACTTCTATAATGTGCAAGCGTTGCATCCCAATCCGGAAAATAATAATAGATTTAGAGAAGTACCCGTGAATATCTCATGAAAATAATCCTCGTTGGGAAGGGATATTCCACATACATAGCTACTAGAAAGCCCCTAACGACAAAATTTATGTGTCTAGGAAGGATCGAGGCCACTCGTGATGCGGGGTCTTAAACTATAGCCTTCTTGTCTTAGGCGTTCTGAATTTCCTTCCGTGGATGTTGGAAAGGGAGGAGGAGGGGAGAAGGGAAGTTGATGGAGGGAGGGGGAAGGGCAAAAATTGATGTATGGCTCGCGGGGATATCGGCGGCCAAGCGACCCCCTCCCCCAACAAGCATTCATCTCCGGACTCTCGTTTTCTGCCAGGGGGGACCCACGCCCCCCCCGCCGCCTCTGGCTCCCGTCGACTTGGAAACAGGAAGCTCCGCTGCTCGCGCCCGTCAGGGGTGGCCACGACGCAGCGCCCGCTCCCCCCTCGAGGGGGAGGCGTGCTGGGAGGAATAAATACACGTGGATAAATGGCGGGAAAATCCTCGAGGCAAAGAAGGCGGGGGTGGGGTTGAGGCGGATGTCATGTCTGGTCGGTTGTCGTGGGCGTGGGCAGTCGGAGATTTTCGAACTCGGGCAGAATATATGCGCTCGCGTGTAAGGGAGGAAGGAATGCGCATGACGGCAGACTCTTTATGAAGTAAGAGGAGGAGCGCTCACGAGAATATCGGTTTTTGAAATCCGAGAAAGAGTTCTGAAAAGCAGTTTTCCTGCAGCGGAGAGAAGAATGCGAGGGGGGGGGGGAGGAAGGTAAGGGCGGGGCTCGTCGGGAGGAGCGAAAAGCTGTGAGACGGGAGATAGGGCGAGCAAGAAACCAGGCATGGTCGAGAGACATGAACCTTTGAGGAAGCCAAACACAGAGATGACATTTGGAAAAGGCAAAATTAAATGGGCGTTAAGGTGACTTTGCGGCGAAGCAGTCTGAGGAGCAAGCGTGTGAAAATATCACTTTACCATCCTCCGTATCGCATTCTCGTGAAATTAGCGCGGTTGTTCCGCTAAAGCATCCCCGGTCTGATGCTGGCTCCGCACGAGGAACAATGTCTCAAGAAAAATATCAGAGGGAAGTCTAATTTACTATTCTATTGCTGAAATCCATTCATCATTCAGGTAAAGAAACGTACGCATATCTTAGTATGAATAAAATAGAATCACATGGAAATGAAATTACTGACTTTGTAATTCCACGCACTTTATTGAAAAACACGACCCCATATTTGGACGTTGAATGTCATCATCAGTCTCCCAGGAGCGAGCTCCTTAAAATCTCACAACCGGAAGTAAAAAGGGAACAGTATCCTACAGCATACGAGGCTTTGAAGCCCATTTTACATTCAGAGACATCTAAATAATTGATTTTCCAAAAAGGCGGGTTGCAAAAGATAAAAATACTTTTATCACGAAATTCGAAGACTTCATTAGAGACAATAATATTGAAGCACTTCGTTCAGACCCAACCTAAATTTTCTAGAAGAAATTAAGACCTGATGGCGGCGTTCAACGTCGAAAACTGGATCGGGTTTTTCAATAGGGTGTGTTAAATTACAAAGTCAATAATTTCATTTCAATCCAATATGTTATGCGAATTCCATAAAGTTTCGCCGGAGACAACAATTGTTTTGTCATCATGATCAGGTTTTACGATATGATACTCACCGCGAGAATATTACCAGTGCATATAATTCGAGTATCTAAGCAACAGAGACTTCTGTACTAAAGAAAGCAAGGCAGTTTGTTAGTGAAACCTCATAAGGTACACGTTAAAAGTAAAGAATGCACAAACACTGGCTTTCCATTGCTTTATACGAATGCACCGCTCGTAAATGAAACCAAATCAGTAAATATAAACCTATTTATTATATATACTTTCATGAAGTTTACATATATTTTCCTTGGTGACTTGGGATTACGATAAGTTATTCATTCATTCATTCATGACCGAGACTAACCAACGATAAAATGATAATTCCCTCAACTAATCCAAGAACACCACCTAACATCCGACATTATGATAATCACTCTTTAATTCTGCATACTTCCTTCTACCCTTCATCCCGTCCAACATCCCTATCCTATCCCTGCCCTTTCCTCTTTTGCCTAACATTCTCCCCTCTATCATAAGCATTCAATATCCAATGCCGAATGCGCCCTTCATAAATTTTTCCTGCCTCCTTATGACTTCTCCCAACAAACCCCCCTCCTCGCCCACCATACCTAGCACTTTCTCATTCGTTTTCCTTTCGGTCCACTTCAACTTCCCCATCCTTCTCCACAACCACATTTCAAAAGCCTCCCAATCCACGCCTGTCATCCTGCTTCAATGGTCATGTTTCCGCGACGAGCAAACTACGCTCAATCAAAGTTTTAACAAGGCTTTTCCTAACATCTTTACTCAATGTCCCTGTCATTAACTCCCTCCTCCTTGCGAAAGCTTCTCCGCCGAACCCAATTCTTCTTCTTATACGGAACCCTACCACTTTGACCATTTCCGTGTAAAACGCTTCCGAGACAAGGAAACTGCTCCACTTTCATTCCCATTTCGTTTTCATCATGTTCTTTTAATAATTTTTTTCCAGATATAGTTTGGACAGCACAGGTGATAATGGACACCCCTGCACAACACTCTCTTCTAAACACAGCCCATCCGGACTCTCCGTCCCGCACTCGCTCTGAGTAGTCTAAGACATGCACAGGTTGCGGATCAGACTCCTGCCCCTCCAATCTACCTACATCTATTTCATGATAACCATCTACTAATTGATATCAGTCGAAGTAAATTCACTTCCATATTATTTTCTATACCCTTTTATTTGACGTAAATAAATACTTATCTCCACTTCATTATTTAACCCTCCTCTATTGAATAAATGTAAATGGTTTCAACAGAAATTATATTAACTCGCCTACAGGTTTATTACTAATTGATACGAGATAACGTATAGTAAAGATTTATTCCAACATATTAAATAAAATATTAACAGATACAATTGAAAATCTAACAACATAATATCTCAATCATTATAAATAATGCTTCAAGGAGGAATGTGAATAAACGAGGGATTCGCTCCCATTCCACCCATGACATAAAGTGCAAGTCCTAAACTTAGCATCACCAAGATAATGAGTGGGTCTAAGAAATCCGGCGTTAACGTGAAGGATTGCAACAATGAATATCATACAAATTACCACTTTAAGTAATGAACGCCATTATTTCCCATTGATTTACTCCTAAACGGCTTAAGTATGCTCATGAATGCAGGACAAAATTGTCTCGTTAATTGAAACGCAAGTTACGGTTACTTGTCTATGCGCGCTCTTAAGTTTCAGTTAAATTAGGAAATGCGTGGAGAAAACTTCTTACACTACATATACGTTAAATTGGAAAGGTTAGGCATCAGATTTGTGGCATCGGTGGAAATTTATTCCACCGAGTTTTCGATATTGTGTTGCACATTTAAAATTAGCCTCCGATGGCTATCTTCGTTTAAGATATGACGGCGAGAAAGACAGCCTTTTATGACTCGCCACAGTTGTAATGATAGCAAACTAATTGGGGTTTACCTAAGACGTCATATGCACAGTAGAGATAAATAATAACTAGAGCCTCGGGTTTTTATTTTTATCGGCAGTGCACCAAGGAATACCGGTTTCAATCCGCATCTCGATTAATCAAAAAATAAAATGATTCGAACGCTGTTGATGGGAATTAATAAGGCGGGATGCCTTGTGCTTGAGTCGTGCTGGCTGCAACATTTTCGGTTTTGTCAAAATAAATTATCATGGCAACATGCACGCATCTCTCTCCAAGAAATTTGATCCGAAAAAGCTTATCTAATCCTCGTTCCGAGAACTTTTCCCTTGGAATACAAGACATTCTATTTGGACTTTATTCTATCGATGAAGTTGTTGATAGCCTGGCGATGATGAAGAGAATGAAAAGTGAAATGGGCGGTGACAATGCGGTTCCAAAAGCTATTTTTCAATCAGGTTACAACGCCACGTGTATAATGATATATATTCTAGCAATTATTAGTAATATTAAAAAGTAATTATGAATAGTTATTTTCAAGACAATCCAAATTTGGGAGACATAATTTGAATTGGCGAACTTTAATGTAGAGAATTGTGTATTCATGGTGTACTTACAAACTAAGTTTAAAAACTTACATTTTTCTATAAATGCTTAAATTTTTGTGCACAGGAATCAGAAGCTTACTCGGTAGAATACTTCATATTTGATATATCTCTATACTGAAATATATTTCGCTAAGAATTACAACAATCTGAATACAATACTAAAAAAAACACCCGAGTGGCAATATATGCAAGGAAAAAATGTGTCACAATGAGGTGAAAATTAAAGCAAACATGAACATTCTACATACCACACGGTAATAGAAGTGTCTGCAAAGTCAATTAATGAAACACTGAGGACTACCAAAGTTGATCCTCCTACAATACGCAGATTCAACCATAAAAGATCGTACTCTAGGGAAACTACAGATAATGGAGAAAGCAAAAAAGGCAGTTCAAAATTCAATGACCCTGTTAAATAAAGTTGAAATGATCCGCACTCGAAATTGGTGAAACGTATTGATTATAAAGTATAGAAAAAGTTAAATCTTTTCCTGGGTCTTCTCGAATTTCATACAGCCTAACGTGAATTGAGAAAAGTTTAAGGATGTGGGTCGAAATCGAAACAAAAATCCATACCGAGTCTCATCCGAGCCAAGAGCGTAATTTTTTAAAAAATCAATTAATTTTAAATATTTATGAAAGATGTCTGCAAATCCAAAGTATATTTATTGATTTTCTATTCACCGCCCTTCTTTGAGTGTTAAACTTAAGGTCAACAGATGAAGCGAAGCAATTGCACGTAGCAAGGAATCACGACAATGAATCAGCTCAAGTATAGGTCAGTGCAACGAGTACCTCAATATTCACTCCAGCTGACAATTAAAATTCGATCGCTGGGCATGGCACAGTTTCCATTTCATCTTTACTCCCAGCAACTAGGTTGATTTTATTCTGCGGAGAAAAAAGCCTAGCGCAGCAATGCTCACCTGTTGCGACGCTAGCCGATCTGAGTATGCCAATGTGAACGCGGGTACCCTCTCAACCCTTTCCTCTCTTCCATTGATCCCGTTGCTGGTGCCAGCTGTTGGCCCGCTATTGACATTGGGATGGCACGCTCGCTAGCGTGTGAAGGCACCAGTTTTGTATTCTAAGTATTTCAAGCATACGTTTCCCTTTAACGACCATTTTAGAATGGAGCATTTCGCCATCCAAAATGTATCATACGAAAGAGATGAGCACAGGTTTCAACTGGTTTACCCATTTGTACTCCAGTTGAATCAAAATGGCAATTTTTATTTATATGCGTACATATTTTTCGACGAGAACTTGAACAGTTTATATTTTTTAGAATTTCTTTTCCTTTTTCACGATAGTGAGCAAAGGCAAGGCGGTTAAAATTATTTACATTTCAAATAACGAGAATGAGTGTGGCCTGTCCATGCTACTCGGAAATCTCGTCTGCGGGAATACGAAACCTGCACAATTGGAGAATTTTTGCCACACTTGCTAAGATATTCCTTGAAATGAAGGTTCCTTTTCATGTTTAGGTGGTTATCATCATGGTGGATGTTCATTGACGAGTCTAGGATGGACACTTCAGTGCTGGGCGCAATAATAACAATTTCTACCGCATACTAGGGAATCCTTTCATCTTAAGTTTTTATTATTACTTAAGGCAAGTTTCACGGCATGGAATGGAGCTCTTAAACTATTCTTAGTCCCATAATAATGGCAGAGAGGCTTTGTTCCCCAATGACCTCAGGCGCCACCTCACTGACCCCCCACCCGACTATTATGTATGACATTTTTGAAAGGCGACCTAGAAGAGTAAAGCATTTCCCACTTTTCTTCGCGATCCACACAAAAGGGACCATCATTCTCAGATGGATACCTGTATTATCCAGCCATAGCTACACACAATTAAAGGGCTAGAGGAATCAATCAGGCAAAATTATTCCTACGAACTTGGACACAATTATATTGAAGAAAATATTTTCCTATAAAAACTTTAAGCCTAAAACTGCAACGGATTCATGTAAACTTCATATGCAATACTCAGAATTGTCAAGAAACAGATGCTGAACGAATTTCTATCTTAGCACTTTATTAAATGTCACCACCCCCCAGATTAAATGTCACTTTTTGCAAAACTAAAATCTCAGGTTAGATCCAGATCATTCACATTAACTCCCATGATGAACATACTTTAGTAACAATTTTTTGTAACAACCAGTTAATTTTTATCGCTTGCAAAGCTATGTTTATTTGCAAAATTATATAAGAAATAATAGTTGAAGAAACTCTGAAATATCCTAAGAAAGGAAATTAAATGAAATTTTTTATTTCTATCGTCGAGTTTCGTTTTGGTTCGAAATTCCGAGAACTTTTACAATATATTTCAAAAATGTCGTGAAAATTCGGGGCTATTTGAAAAGCAGCCCTTAGCAACCTGTGATATTTTTGGATGAAAACTTTTCTATCTCTATTTCTAAATCTTAGCGACAGGGGTGTAACAATATTCCTATATACGAGTTTATAACTTTGTGTAGTCATGGAGAGTTGAACCACTACCGAAATGTCAATGAAACAATGGAATTAAGAAGTAAGTAAGTCAGATAATGTTAATAATATTATTTCAAATTTTATTTGGGAAGAAATAATTTGAATCGGTTTAGTACTAGAAATGTTTTATTTTTCGTCCTTAGCATGAGGGCCAGTGGCGCGATCGATGCGAGGGTAGAAAGGGGTTTGACCCGCTAATAGCGGCTAGGGGTCACATCCTCCGAGGAGCACATGCATATTTTGTCATCTATTCCAGCAATAAATAGACGAAACGTTAATGAGCCCATGAAAACCCTTTTAAAGAAGCAATTTTTATGACGTAAATAGAAAGTAGCCTTTGCCATAAAAAAAGAACATGGAGTGGTAATGTTGATTTCGTTATTCTTCAAAAATCAAAATCAGTTCGGAGGAGCTATAATTGAGTAAATGTAATCAAGAGTTATGTAATATGATATTGCAAATAATAATAACAAATTACCACAGTAAAAGAATTATCAACATACCAATTAAGTAGTCTTAAATACGAGATTTATCGTTGCGTTTAAAACAGTAGGTATACGATAGAAAAACTCCATATGCTCTCATTTAATTCGGAGAGGAAAGAAATAATTGAGGACGAATAGCATTAGCCTCGGTAACAAGGAAAATATCCCGGAGGTAATTGATCTGACGCTACCTCTCCGTGTAATATTTGGCGACCATTTATACACTAAGAAACGGACGGAAAACTCAGGCAACTTTTCTCGATGGGAGAAAATGAATTCCTATGTTTGATGCAACTACATTCTTTATGCAACCATTTCGCATTGATTTTCTATTCCAATAATAAATACTTTGAGGTTTCCTAATCTTTTCTTAATACGGCGAGCGGATATTTTACAGAGTGGAATTGAACGTTTCTTTATAACTTTTACCTACCTCGTCATTATAGTAATTTACACAATGTTCTGTGATGTAAATGAATACCTAAACAAGATGTTTTGTCTTAATTGATCAACATGCTTTGCAACAGAAATATCTACAAACAACGAAATCTATACTATTGTACTAAATCTACACTAGTATTTTTTATAGGGTAATCTACCGGTTGAGGTAGGTTTTTGGATGGACACAACTATCAAATAAATATTTTGTGACTCTGAACAAAACACAACCCAAATTCCTACTCTATATCAAGTCTCTCTTCATCTCTGTGTACTTCCTTCATCCCGTCCAACATACTGTTCCTGCCTTTTCCTCGTTTGCCTAACATTCTCCCCTCTATTACCTTCTTCAACATCCCACTGCCGCTCAATTCGCCTTTCATCCATTTTTCCTGCTTCCGTAGGATTTCTCTCAACAAACCCCTCTCCTCCCCCACCATACCTAGTTACTTCCACTAGTATACTATTGCGATTTTTAGGACTGATCTGTATACCACTCGGAATAAATCACGCAATTCAGCCAGTGAAAATGAAGTGGCACATGCATAAAAAAATAATAACACGTTCGTCAAAATAAACGCTCCAATTTCGTTTACATAGAGGGCTTCCCAAGACTTCATCACCCTCAAATGGCATGAGTGAAAAAAATCCAAAGTTAGCATTAGTGATGAAGATTTTAACGAACTCTGATCTATCAGGTTGCGCACATGAATCAGCGTTAATTGCTATGCGAAAAAACGCGAATTTCTTAGATTCGAAGGTCCTAGCCCGTAACTCACGGTGTTGCCTGGGGGGGGGGGGGGATGTAGCGCCTATGAACACATTTAAAAAAGACTTCGAAAATATTTCCGCTACATAAAACATATATATGATTTTATAAAGTGAGAGCGAAGCCGAGATAAATGTTCCGTATTCTTGTTACGATCAATAGTGAGATCCTTACAAAACGTGCTCCCGTTATGATTTCAACACAAGTCGACAGCTAGCGCTCCTCCCACCGGCGGCCTCATTGACATCTCCTCTTTCATAACTTAGTCTCGGCGATCTTCAGTGCCACACCACAACGAATGCTAATTAAGTGAGAGATATATTCCTGGGCCATAATTATTCCGAAACCGCTACATAACCGCTCACGAATGTGACATTGGAGTCATATCAACGAATGAAAGTGACCAATCAGCGATTCCGTCCGAGGGAAGTGGAAGAGAAAAGGAGGAAGAAGGGTCTGGGGGGGGGGACGGAGAGAAGGGCGCCGTAATCTTCGCCTGGCACTCCCTCCCCGCTCTCTCACTCTCTCCCCCGTCCTCCACTTCACTTTCTCCACCCCGCCGTCCCACGACGCGCGCCACGCCCCATCACTCAAACTCTTCCCGAGGAGGCGCCCCTCCCCCCTTCCCCAAACAAGCCCGCCCCACCCCTCCTGCCCCCTCTTCCACGTTCACCCACACCCCGGCACGCACGCTGCGAGCCAAAGCCTCCCGAGAGCTGATTTATAACTATCGTGATGGTCCAGCCGTGAGAAAAGCCTCGAGCCACGCTGTAAAAGGGCCCGAGCACACAGATGTGGCTGAAGCCGGCCCGCTACCTAACTCTCGACGCAATAAGACTCCGGGGGGCAGGGGAGGGGCGAGAGAGAGAGGAGAGTAGGGCGGGAAGGGGGGAGCGGTTGGAGGAAGGTGAGCCCTCCTCTGAAAGAGGGAACGAGGGAGATGCTTAGGAAGAGATACTGCTCGTGGCTCACAGAGAAGAGAGAGAATGAGTAGAAAGTCCGCAGTGCTGGAGATCACGAAAGCACAAAAAATATCGCGGGGAATGGAAGGGAGAATTGCACAATCGGGAACAAAAAGTTTTTTTCTCTACATCTTAAGGCCACGAGGAATGGTCGATTTAATTATTTTATGGTGCTGTTCAGTTTTGGACAATCAGGATGTTGTGGAAGGAGAAAGGAGTCGAATGAAACGGTGCTTTGCAGTGCGGTTTATTAGCTCACGGAATTTGCATGCCTAAGTTGGCAAGGAGCAGTCTCAAGGTCTCCACACTGAATCATCTGAGCGAGGTTTTTGAAATGCACCTCTGCAGGCGAGGCCCTTCTTTCGCTCACCGACCTTACCCCACACCCTTCCCACCCACGGCCCTCTCGAATTGCTGTTCCATGACCTCTGATAGCTAAAAGTAAATCGGAGATAGGGCACTATTTTTTTAAGCAAAGAACAGCATCGGCGGGAGCTCTGAATATTCAATTCAGTTTAGGGCATGCCGTTTCTTCGTACCGTCGAACGTCATGTTGCAACCGTCATACATGTAAATACTTATTAATCTTTTGCCTTCCCCAATAATTATATCAGAGGCAACCTCATAATAGTGACCAGATCGGGTGTAGGGTAGTGACCGTGGATCAAAATTCCAAGGGACACGTAATGTGTAATTAGTTTGAAGTGCCAGGGACAGTGGGGTGGAGGCTAATCAGTCATGAGACGAGGAAGGGTTGAAAGTGAAATCTGGAGTGGCGTTGGCTTGAGCACGCTCACCTCCATGATGGTTGACACATTTCTACTCAAGGGTATACTGCTCTCGAAGCCCGCAGCAGGGAAATATGGGCGAAATATTACCCAGGAATTCTGTTCTCATCCTGGAAAGCCATTGGAAGAGCTCCGGTAAGAAATCAGATCGTTATATTGCTTTATTACAATAGTAGTGGGCAAATAACTACATGAAAACATTCAAAAGTGTATGACAGGATTCAGATATTGGTTTGAATGCTGTCATACACTTAAACAAACATACACTATCATACACATCAACTCTTTTGTAAGTTCAAATTAAATGAATGGAGATAAATTAAAATAAAACTGTTGTTCATGATCCACTAGCGAAGATTAAAATGACTTCCATTGATGAATAATAACATTTATCAGTATGTCGAATGTTAACCATATTGCAGCCTTTCCAACTCCTCCATTCTGACCATTCTGGCCAAAACTGAGGTAGTAGAAACTTTTAAAGCTGACTTATCTACTATCAGAAATTTAAGGCTAAGATAAATTTATTTATGATTCGAACTTATGAGAGATTTTAAAAAGTTCATGATCTCATCAGCGCGAGGCACTCGGACCATTATGCTAATGATCTTGGAAAATTCTTGAATCAAATAAAATTAGACCCCATCCTTATTTTGCATTATGTCCATGGTTTCCTTCTGATGACTGCACAACCGCATAATAAAGAACATTATGAGCGTGGGAACGCTGGAAGTTTCTGACCGTGT